>NQVE01000083.1:252500-763292 GCA_003260385.1 Cuscuta australis
AATAGATTATGTAGAAATTTTTTTCCCTATTGTCAAGTTCACCACAATTAGAATCATGTTGTCTTTAGTGTAAGTTCGTGGGGGCGCAGTGAAAATCACCAATTGAAGGATATGCAAACAAATCATCGAACTATGCTGCAGAGAAGACGCTGCATCATAGTCACAGTAACAGATGACGGACAGTGTGTTATAACACTTCTCTGTCACAAATATGCATACAGAAGCAGATGATGCAGAGATCGTTACAGCGTCTACTGGGCAGAATGCTGTAACTATAAAATGCGTAAAAAATGACACTAGATATGTTTACGCAGTTTGGAGCAAATTCTCCTAATCTGCGGGGCTCACGTCCGTGTAATAGCCCTCCACTAAATCACTAGATGCAAGTTACACTGGTACATAACAACATGATGAGACACACTTCTCCGAATTGTTATGACAAAACTTCTAATATAGGATTTCTAACCCGAACTCTATTCAAATCCGCTTTGGCTATCACATCTCCACCGAGATCACGAGGACAAATGTGTTGGCAGCCCACTTGCTCAGCTCTAATTCATCTCCTGGACGTCACGATCTGTTTGGCGTTGAAGATCTCCTCCTTCATGTAGATCGTAACCTTCTTTACGCATGGGAAGCTCCGGGACACGACGGGAACACTCTACATCAGCGTATATTCTTTGTTTTCCCTCTCAATCGCTCCAAGTAATTCACAGGGACCTGCTGCGTTTTTATAGGCCTCTCTTAACACAATCCTAGTAGGAATAGGATGGTAGTTGGCTTGAACTCTACTTCCTCAATCTTGATCCACAAGTAGCCTAAAGAGTTGGGATTCCTTAGCATGTACAGCTGAAGCTATTATCATGTAATCACAGTCCCAATAGGTCTCTAATTCAGATTGCAGCTTAAAATCCCGTGCTCAGACCTCTGATCCCGCACACTGTGTTGCAGCATCGTGCAGTAGCATCTTCTGTGTCAACCTCGAAAACTGTAGCAACTCTAGAAGTCTATAATAAAATAAACCTTTCCTAAAAAATAGAGGTTTCTACCTAGTAAAACACCTAACAAATATGAGATTCTATTTTTCCAAAAGATTAGCCAACACCATGGAACTAACATTTAGTTGCTCAGTTTAATTGGGAATTAAAAAAAATGGATGTTACTACTCCTTTCTTTCATGGTGATCTTGATAAAAATATTTATATGCACCAACCTGAAGGATTTGTTGATCCTAAGTTTCCTAATCATGCGTGCTTGTTGAAAAAGGCTTTGTATGGTTTAAAAAAACTCCTAGGCAATGAAACATTAAATTTAATAATTGCATGAAAAACTTTGGTTTTAATAGATGTAATGTTGATCATTGCTTGTATTTTAAGAACACTTTCTTTGTTCCTGTTTTTCTTCTCCTTTGTTAGGGACAAAAAGAAATCTACTCTTGTTTTAAATCAAAATTCCTACATTGATAAGATTTTGAGAAAATTTGCTATGTCTGATGCTAAACCTGTAGATGTTCCTTCAGCTGCTCACTTTGTGTTGAGTAAGGATATGGGCCCTAAAACTAAAGCTGAAATTAATAAAATGAAAAGTGTGCCTTATTCGAATGTTATTGGTTCTGTAATGTATCTTATGATTAGCACTAGACGTGATATTGCTTATGCTGTTAGTTGTTTGAGTAGATACATGTCTAATCCTTGTATGGCTCATTGGAATGCTCTAAAATGACTTTTGAGATACTTTAAATCTACTAGGAATGTTGGTTTAACTTTTTCAAGAAGTGATAAAAGTGTTAAATTGATTGGCTATGTGGATTCTAACTATGCAAACATATGCTTTTAAAGAACTTATTTGGCTTAAAGGTCTTTTATTTGAAATATGATTACTTGATAAGAATGTGGTTGTGTTTTCTGATAATCAATCTGTCATTCAACTATGCAAAAATCTTGTTTTTCATGATAGAACAAAACATATTGATGTTAGATCTCATTTTATTAGAGACATAGTTGAAAAGGGCATTGTTATGCTGGAGAAAATTCCTACGGAGTCTAATCCAGCTGACATGGGTACTAAGTATTTACCTGTTGAAAAATTTACCTTATGTTAAAATATTTTAAACCTATCTCTGTGACTTTTTCATTTCGTTTGTTTTTTGAACTCGATGACCCAATGGTAGAGTTCGACTCTTCGTGAGTTATTTTTGGCAAGCTTTGTGACGTTGCCTAGTCTTTGTGACTTTAGAGTACTTTGTGAACTTTCCACCACTACGTGTGTTCTCATTTGTTGATTACACATTTAGTGGTTATTAGGCTATGATGAGTCCCGCGGTTCCTTGTCACTTGTGTGCACTATTTTGGGCCAAAGATGGAAATTGTTAATTAATTGGGTATTGGCCCAAAATAATTAATAATGCATCCAACCCAGCAGCCCATTTTACTTAGCCCATCTCTTATTCTTTACCCTAATTAAGCTTTCCTTAATTAGCTCCTAATCTCTACTATATATTGAGGGTGTCCTCTTGTATTTTCCACCGTGCAAAAAACAAAACTCCTCTTTGTGAGTCCTCCATGCGGTTTTCTCTTCCTCTGTGTATTCATCTCTGTTCTGTGAGTGTGGTGGGGTTGGGTTAAGGTGTTGCTCCTTTTGGTATCCTAGTAGTGCATAACTACGGACCGATTTTACGGGTGACCTGAGGGCTGAACATATTCAAAATAAATAAATACACATAATAATTTTTATTAAAATAACTGCTAAATACTAAACCAATTTTTAGCTCGTTACAAGATAATTCATTTAACATAAATAATGTTAATATAATAAAAAATGGAGCAAGGTTAATCTGACAAAGTCTTTGGGGTGGGGGTTTAGGGGGAGGGTTAGGGGGGTAGGAACCATCGTTTTGACAAACGGATCATCGTAGGTACCCCAAACGAACTGGTGTAAGCAACTGGTGTATAAGTAACTGGTGTCATTTTAGACGCTCTCTATATAAAATTATAATTAGGCACAAAACAACTTGACATTAATCTAAAAACGAGCTTCAAATATTTTTGCAAAAGAAAATAAAGTTTTGATGCCAAGATGATACTCTTTTCCTCCCTATTTTGATTACAAAATGAGAAATTATGAGATAAAATCCCACGATTTTTGAAATCATTTTATTTATACATCATTAAGAAAAAAAATTACATGTTAAAAAACTACATCAAAAGTTTTATTCGTATAAAATAAGAGGTAACAACAACATTTTATTTTATCAAATAATCAATAAAAATATACAAAAAAAATAAAAGTTATTGAAGAAAGAAAGAAAATAAAATTATAATGACGTACTATCCTCAATTTGCCCCAAATTAAACGCACTTAAAAAATCAGTTGACGGTAAAATACCGTCGGCGCTTCTTCTTCTTCTTCTTCTTCTCCACCTGAGCGGAAGGGGCATTTACTCCCCATGATACTGTCACGACGGTAATAGAACTCCGGCGAAACTCGAGATTGTAGAGAGAGAGAGAGAGAGAGGGATTTGATACCGTTCTTTCTCCGGCCATCGCGTAAGATGGGCCAAGACGGCATTTTGTCAGCTCAGAAGAGAGCCGGAGCTCTGCCCACCACCGCCGCCGCCGCAGGCGCAGAGGTCGCCGTGAATGGCGACGCTAGAAGCCGAGCTGGAACTCAGGTCCCAAGGGGGCGGCAGATCCAGCGCACCTTCAACAATATCAAGATCACAATCCTATGCGGCTTCGTCACCATTCTCGTCCTCCGAGGAACAATCGGAGTCAGCAATCTAGCTTCGACGGAGGCTGACCTAGAGAACTCGAACCTGATCGACGAGACTAATCGGATCCTGGACGAGATCCGCTCTGATAAGGATCCAGACGACCAGGTGGAAAGCTTCCTCAGCCCGAACGAGACCTACTCGTTTGGTCCCACAATCACTGGATGGGATGAACAACGGAAGGTATGGTTTCAGAGAAATCCCGGATTCCCTAACCTGTTGAATGGAAAACCTCGACTTTTGCTTGTTACTGGGTCTCCTCCAACCCCGTGTGAAAACCCTGTTGGGGATCATTACTTGTTGAAAGGCCTGAAGAACAAAATTGACTACTGTAGGATACATGGGGTTGAGATTGTGTATCATTCAGCTGATATGGATAGGGAAATGACAGGGAACTGGGCCAAACTGCCTCTGATTAGGAGGCTCATGCTTTCTCATCCCGAAGTCGAGTGGGTTTGGTGGATGGACAACGACGCTTTCTTCACTGATATGGGTTTTGAGATCCCGCTGTCCAAATATAATAATCATAACCTTGTTATTCATGGGTACCATGATTTGATCTTCGACCAGAAGTCCTGGACTGCATTGAGTACAGGTAGTTTTCTCATCAGGAATTGCCAGTGGACACTAGATTTTTTGGATGCTTGGGCTCCAATGGGACCTAAAGGGCCTATTCGTGAAGAGGCTGGTAAGATTCTAACTGCAAATCTAAAGGGCAGACCAGCAATTGAAGCCGATGATCAATCTGCCCTGATATATTTGCTTTTGCTGAAGAAAGATCAGTGGATGGACAAAGTGTTTCTTGAGAACTCATATTATTTGCATGGGTACTGGGTAGGATTAGTGGACATGTACGAGGAGGTAATGAATAAGTACCATCCGGGATTCGGTGATGACAGATGGCCATTTGTTACTCATTTTGTTGGGTGCAAGGCGTGCGGGAGCTTTGGAGATTTCCCTGTTGAGAAATGTGTGAAAAGCATGGAAAGAGCTTTCAATTTTGCTGATAATCAAGTTCTTAAGCTGTACGGGTTTAAGCATAAGGGCTTGTTGAGCCCTAACATCAAGAGGATCCGGAATGAAACTACTACTCCGCTGCAAAATGTAGATAAGTATGATTTTCGACATGCAAAACATGAGAGCTAAGACCACACCATCATCAAGAGCAAAAACCTATAGGTAATGGGGAATTCCTTTTACTTCTGGATATTTGATTGTTGAGGTTATACAAGTATATATGTATATATGGGTTTGATTTGTAACTGCAATATATCGGTCTTTAACATACTCCTCCCCAAGATAAGGATCACAATTTTTTTTGGGGTCCTAAAATAAGGTTCCTCTTGTCTTTTGAGGAAAAAGTTGAGTGGATTATGTTATTCTCTTTCTTCTAAATACATTTAGCCACATAATTATAACTTTCAAAATAAGTGTGTCAAGTCCAACCGAGAGGCGAGAACCTAATTTGGGGACCAAAGGAGCATGCACTTCATACGTCCCTTTTTATCTTTATATTTTCTTTTTTAGGCCATTAATCTTCTCATATGTTAGGGGACATACTGATTTTTTCATATCTAATTAAATTTCAACCACACAATTTCTCTTAAACTACGTGCAATGTCAAATGTGGACCATAAAATAGGAACAGAGGGCGTCATATATTATCCTTAAATACGATCACTTGTTTTTACCCCTCCAAAATAAGAGTGATTCAATCCTATAAATATGAATGAATAATACTTATTTTTTGAAGGTGTGAATGATTCCTATTAAAAAAATTAATACTTGTCCTAAACAGGAATGCTGTCTATTGGTTACTTGTTTGTCTCCTTTGGGAACCATTAACTACATGTTCAATTGGGAATTTTGATTAGCTTTCTATAGCAAAGTTCAACTTGTAGTTTAATTCTTTTAAACAAAACCAAACATACCCAGTAAATTCCACTCTAAAGTGAGGTCTAGGGGTAAGATGTACGCATATTGAGAGGATTTTTGTTCAAGAGGACTCACGACAAGCACCGAATTGGAGTGTGTGATATGCCAAGGCATGAAAAAAGTTGAGGACAAAATGCAGATTTCCTCACAACTCTTATGAAAAAACAGTAACCCTGTTCATATCCTTTCAAGTAATGTGCCAATATGCAAACATCTTGAGTATGTATTCTCTTAAATGAATTATCTACACTGTTTTAATTAAGGGCTGTTTCTTGTTCACATTAATCGATTATTCATCATCTTTTCAGCTAGCTTCTTCTTAAACTCTTCTCAACTTTTTTTTAAATAAAAACAATTTGGTTTGTCAAATTAATTTCTAGATTTCTTCTCTGCTTCGTTTTTCATCTCCCTGAATCCATAAATTAGAGTAAGTACCAGCTTTATGCACTTCTTTTATCTACTGATATGCCTGCACCACACCTTACTATTTTTTTGTTGCAATACGGTTCCCTTTGGTTCATGAGAAATGAAACATTGCATATAACTTTTTGGAGAATGTCCAGCATGTTTATCTTCTAAAGTTGTGCTTATTTATTTTTCCTTTTCTTCATCTGCTTTGCTTTTTGTTTGTTCGAAGTTAGAATAGTAGAAAGGAAATTGCATTTTATCCATGTCATTCATACCCGTATGGAACGAAAAACAGTTTTTTTCGTTCCATGTATATTGGTCTTGGATTATGCATGTTTTCTTCTCATATTAGCATCTTGAAATCCTATAACTTCTGAACCCAGCTGTTTCCTTTGCAGTGTATATATATGGCTCTTTTCCACACAACGTGCCGATCATCAAGACATTTCGGACCCTTTGGCGCAATGGCGCGAGGGCCAACTTGTCCTCTTGTTGTTGTACCTGTTCTTGAAACATCCTGATTTATAGTGCAGTTCTCATCCTTTTTTCGTTGTGCCCGGTAGAAGAAGTTTGAGTTCAGCTGCTTTTCTCAGACTCTCTCATCTTTGAAGGAAGTTGTTGGCACATAATATTGATCATTATCGAAGCTTTTGAATCGAATGGATTACACTTGATCTCGGTTATTGTGGTTACATTACAAAGAATGTGGTGATTACTTTCATGTTTCGTTCCCATGCGAGGGATGTTGACACCAATGCGAAAATTTTCAATTTCTTGATTTATTTCATTTTCCTAAATCTTCACAGCAGTTTCAAGTTTCTACCCATACTAAACTTGCGTTGGTACCCTGTATGGAGCAATAGTTTTTTTTACAACCACGAGTGCAAGAGGAGCTTTTCACCGGATTTGATTGGTTCTGATCTGAGTTGTATTTAAAGCTGTTTCTGATCTAGTATATGTCTGATTTCAATAAAAAGTAGTCTAGGTATTTGCTGCTTAGACATCTAAAATCTGCAACACCAAAGAAACAAGTTTACAAAGAGTGAATAGAGAGTAGTTTTTCCTTGCAACCAAAAGAGTGCAGGAATAGTTTACATGTTTGTTGATTAGACATGTAAACCCTTGCAGAAAAGGTATTGTGTGAGCATTGCAATGGAGAGAGTAAGGGATCCGCCGAGTTTCTTTGTTTTCTCTTTTTGTCGTTGGCATCATGACATTTATATGTGAGCTCTCTTTTTGAACTTCTAATGGTAGGACTTGGCAATAGTATTGTTGGAAAATCTTAAATTGGTTTTACATATGCTATATTGTTGAATCTCATATATTTTTTTGTTTATTGCATAAATGAAGAATACCTTGTTCATTGTTCACATCATTCTCAAGAATAATAGTAGATAGTGTTTTTTTTACCTATACATTCTCCTCGCAAGTCCCAACTCCCAAGAATATCTCTTCCCTACAAGCAAATCATGTGGTATTATCTAAAAACCAATTTAAGATTTTATTATATCCTAGCAAACAAGTTCAAAAAACCTCTTCCATAAACAAATAGTGAGTATTTTTCACATTGAAAGATAAATTGTTTTGACTCTCCACTTGTGTAAGACAAAGCCCTCTAATGCTTTCTAGTAGACACTGTGACTTCGAAAGCTTATCTAATGAATGACATCCTACTTTTATGGTGTTCAGAAATTTTATGCTTGGTATTTTTTGCTATTTGCTTGCAATACTCTCCTTTCGTGGATAAAATGTAAATTATTAATATCCAAGAGTCAATACAATGTACATCCACAAAGTAAACATACAAAGCATCGGGGCATACCCCTATAAATCAAAAGAAAGAATGGCACACACGCCAAAGGCACGCACGCCCATTAAACAAAACATGAGTAAACAAGCACAAGGAAATAAATGTGTATCACATGGACACATAATCACCATCACCAGGGCTCGTCCTCGTTATTCTGCATCAGCGTCATCAATGGGTCATCAAAAGGAAAGAAAATCCTCATCAGAACTCCGAAAGTGAGACACCACCGGAGGGCTTTATGAATCATCAAGACATCAAACCAAAAGGGGTCATTTGCGTCATTGTTGCCACTACAACGACAAGTCCTCAACATGTGTAGGCTCATCAAGTTCACCCTCAAGGAATATATGCCGTGACCCAAGTCCACAAGTTCAGCATCGGCCAGATTGCCAGAGAAAACTCAGCCATACCTAACAAAGACGGCAATGGCAGTTGGCCTGTGTAAACTCCAGTAGACCAGGCCTGAAGTCATAGAGCACGAGAGAAGCACCCAGTCTGGCATCCTAAATCACACAAGGGGTTATGGGTTCCCAAGAAGTCTCAGCTTTCACACACTAGGGGGTCCAACGTACCCTTCCCTTGACGGTGTTGAACACTGGAGCCTCAGGCTCACAATGGCTTTCCAACAAAGATGTTCGGAATGCAGCGAGAAATGCAGATGGTAAGCCCACCCAAAGGTGGTCAACGACTCCAAACTGGGGGAAGAAGAAGCACGGTTAGTTCAAGGCTAAAAAAGGAGTCCTCAATCACACACCCACGGAGATGGCCTCAAGCCACTGCCCAATGGCGTTCAAGGCCTAAAACCAGCCCCAAGACCGGTTTAGATCCCAAAACCAAAGCAGCACAGGTTGGTGAAGACAGTCTATCTCAGCCCCAAACCAACCACACAACGGTCTTGTTCTGCCCAAAATCCTTCTCCATCAAACCCAAGCGTACAACCAAGGAACTACGGGTGAAAGGAACATAGACAGTGGTAGACCAAACCACGTCAAAAAAGCCACCAATGGAGTATGCAATTCGAAAATGGCAGCAATGGATAACATGAAGTGCCAACAGCAGCTTTGGGTGGCTGTCCAATGAAGTAGTCTAGCCAAACCCAGTGATGCCACTGCCCAGCCCTGGAGAACAGAAAATCAGGGCCTAAACACCACTGACCAGCTGGTTCAAGCCACAGAAAAACCATTCCAAGTGGCTCGTTGAAACCCATTCCTCTTAACAATACCATAGCAGCTCCATGAACAAAACCAGAGAACCTGGGCAGTCCAAACGAGAGTAGTGCAAGCACAGCAATAAAGAACAAGTTTACAAGGCACAATCATGATGCACAGTCATTTCGTGGCTCAAATAAGTGCTCATTCAATCAGTATTTCCTGGAAAAGCAAGCAAAACCAGCACAAGGAAGCCAAGACCAGTACAGCAGACCTCCCAGGATAAACGAAGAACATGAACAGTAACTCGAGCATCAAAAATCAATGAGACCAAATCAAGTTGTGTGAATCAAAAATCCAACACCAGATGTTGAAAGTCCCTTAAATCACGAACACAATACCAAAAGATGGGAGAAAAATCAAGCCGAAATCATGGGTAAACCTGGAGTTGAAATCATCGCTGTGAACAGTGACGACGAACCCAAATTTGGCTCAAATCACAAGCTCCTTCAATTGGAATGGAAATCCAATGTAAGGTGTTGAGAGAGCATCCCATGTCGCCCGTAATCCCCCCAAAAATCTGCCTTCAAACGAGCTGGAACCGAGGTGAATTCAACCTTCAAATGTCGCGGAATGAACAGTGATTCCGATGGTTGACCTGCGATTCTTGCCCAATCCAGCTTCCAAAACGTCAAATTGAGCTGAGAAATGAATTGCCCTGCCCAAAACGATCCTAGAGCTCCAAGGATCGCACCAAAAATCCAACAAATTCAAGAGGAAAGCATGGATTTAGCTTCGGCAGTGAACAGTAGCACGAGGTACGGCCCAGCGAAACCAGAACCCTAGAGAGAAACTCCCGCTTCCATTATTGAGAGCTCTTTTCCAATACTCTCCTTTGGTAACTTTTGTGTATCTATTGTGATTTTATTGTGATCTCTTTACTTTTGGATAGGGGCAAGGTCTGCGTTCACACACTCTTTCTAGACCGTACTCGCGTGGAGTCCAACTGGATTGTTGCGTTGTTTTAAATGGAAAAATATAGAGGTTTTTTTCAAGTTTTCTACCCATATTATTTGATTCAGTTACATTGTACGTAAAATCTTAAAACAATCCATACTTTTCTTTGAACAAATGCACAAGATTTTATTCACCACTTCAAGTGAGTTCGAGTTCAACTCTATCAAGACAAACTAAATAAACATTCATCCTTAACTCAGCCACACCCTCTTTAGCTTAGCATTAATATAAATGCGCAAATGATCCCTAATCCAAACACTACAATCTTCAGGGGAAACATCTTGATTTTTCTAGCCAAGTCATTGAAAAAATTGATGTTTAGAAATTGCAAGCTTATTCCAAACCATCTGATATGCCCGGAAAGTACTTCAGGGACCCAACAACCACTCATACCCTTTCTGGGTAGTGTAATCTCCATTACTACACATTCCATCAAATAGATTTTTATTATTTAAAAGCTTCATCAAGTAGTGGCAAATACCTGCTTTTGGTTGCAATCCGTACTTTGCCAATAGGATTGTTATAGTTCAGGTCTAGACCGAATTGTACCATTTGGTCAGACCAAACCCGAAGAGAGCGCTTCAACACAATCAGAGCTAATTACAAATAGACCTACAAATAGGGGTGTAAACGGATATTAATCATATCGGATGTGCCATTACCAAATTTGTATCCGTTTACTTTTGTGGGATATCGAATTCGAATACGGATCTTGGCGGATAATGAAAATCAAAACTATATCCGCATCCGCCGGATATCGGTCGGATATCGGATATACTTGTATCCATTTCCAATTTTTAAACAATACTTTAATTTTAAATTGGATTAAAGTCAAACTATTATTAAATCAACTATAATCTGTTATGAGATGATTATTTTCTTTGTTTTCATTATTTATGATATTCTACGATAACTTCATATGGTAAAAAGATATACACAGCACACATATATACATATTTTTATATGTCTGCAAATATTTTTATGTGTCTACACATTTATTTTGTATATAAAAATGTCTTATACTTTGAAATATCAATAGAGAAACAAAATATAAACATAAAAAATTAGGAAAAACTATATATAACAAATCGAATATTTGGATAAATGGTTATTTAAACGGATGCATATTCGGATCGGATTTTAAACGGATCGGATATACAATTACCAAATCCATATCCGTTTAGTAATCGGATATCCTTAATCAGATACGGATAATATCCGTTTTAAACGGATGCGGATATTTCCTCTTTAAACGAATACAGATGCGGACGGTAATTGGATTTTCGGCTATCCGTTTACAACCCTACCTACAAATGTGTTGATGTGAGAACATATTCTTAGGGGCTGTTTAGGAATTGGCTTTATTGGATTTCTTTTTGCTTACATTTTTCTTAGTGTCTTGCTGGTTTTGTTGATTGCTCTTAACTTTATGGATGTGCATTATATTATGGTGCATCAGTACAAAGTTTGGATGTTTATTACAGTGCGTCCCTAATTAATGCTCTAATTAAATTGTTTAATTATACTAAGGAGTAATATCTAATATGCATTGTGAATTTTATTTAATTTACAACCAAAGTTTATTTAATTCACACAATGCCAAACACCAACATAAAAAACCTTCATAGACAATATAATCCTTGAATACCTCTGATGCAACATTGTATAATTTATTGTACAAACAAATTACACTAATCACATACAACACAAGACCTTGAAACATTCCCAAGGTTGGCTATGTAAATTACATTTGCTAGGAAAGGTTTTAAGGATTTGAATATTCTGTTCCCCCATACTTGTTCTCAAACTATGCACATTGGATTATCAATAGAAACTTCTAGAAACTATTGATTATAGATCAGTGATCGAGAGGCATTTGGGATGTGCGGTCCCACTTTTCCCCGGCCCGCCTTGGCGATCTGATCTTCTTTGGATCTTGTCGGAGACAAGATTCAAACAGACTAGTAAGCTCCAAGGGTTCCAAAGATAGATGTTTGCGAATGAAGTTATCTAAGTTGAAGCTACTAGCAACAGCATCATCTAAAGTTCTGCCATTGCTATGTGATTCTTCACCATGGGAATTGCCATCTGTTCCTGATGCATTTCTTGAAGAACTCTGACCCAAATTCAAGATTTTCTTTAGACTGCCGATAGCTGGATCAATTATGTGTAGAAATCCCGTAACCATAGACTCGTTATCATCAACAGTACACTGTCACTCATGGAAATCAGATGTCAGTTCAAAAACTTCCAAGGGAAATTGTTCTCGGTGAGAGATATTGAGAAGGAAAACAAAATGTGAGAGAGAAAGCAGTTCGTATATGGTGCGTCCAGATGAGCTATAATAAACGTATATCTACCATATGCAAATGAGCATCCTTTTAAAGGGAACAGAACAAAAACATGACATCATATTAAAATGGTGATGAGCATAAATTAAAGAAGAATCATCATAAAAAACTACAAATTACAGCTGATGTATAAATATAATATGCAGAGGCCGGGGAGAAATAGAATATGTCAAGAACACTGCTGCAAGGGAAACCACCCCATCTAAATGTTATCAATCATGTTATGCTCTAGCGGAAATGCTCATGTACAGTAATTGGCAAGGCGTTCTTCGCATCTGTGCATTATGTTTATATAAACCTATATATCAGATGGCCCTGAAGGGACGACAACAACAACCTACCCAGTAAAATTTGCACAAGTGGTGGGCCCTATGTAGAAGAGATTAAGAAGTTGTTTCTCAAAGACTCCCAAAGGGATTAGGTAAACTTATGTAACCAAATGGTTAGTGTGCTACATCTGGAATTCAACAAAAACCCAATATAATTCCAACTTTATTAGGGTCTCGGGGTCAAGATGTGCGTAGTTACCCCTATTGGGAGTAAAACCAGTGAGATTGTTTCCATTAGACCCTAGATACATTGCTACATTTACTGCCCAAAACTTCATCGAGAGTAAAAAGTAAGCGAAGTTTAATGTGCCATTGTGATTTAGTCCATTATGTGCCTCGAACTAAACATTGTCAATACAGACTCTTTTAGCTACGGTTACAGCTAGAATTCAATTATCCATATTTTAATGGAATTATCTTCTAATGAAACTCGAACTCAACAGCATGCAACATCAATTCAGATCATATGACTCTGGAAAACAGCCGAAAGTTCTAAACACCAATTTAAATGAATGAAATATGATCCTTTAGCAGTAACTATGTCATACACTCATACTTATACCTGTTGAGAATAAAGGTTACGAATTTCATCAGCAAGCACATAATTTCCAAGCTCTTCCTCCAAATTTGCCCATGCCATCCATGTCACAGAACTTTGAGAATTTATTTTCAGAGAAGATATAAACAGTTTTCGAGCTGCAGATAAGTTACCAACACTCTGCTCCAAATGACCCCAGGCCTGCAAAAGATGTTAGTAGAGATACTATCAACAGTAGAACCACCACGAATGAATCATCTTTAAATGGTCACTCAGGGTGTTTCTATATCCACTCCCATTTTGGCTAAATCCACTCCATTTATGTTAATTTGACAAGTTTAGCCTTTAAGAATACAAAAAAAAGGAATTCAGATGCAAGCCAATCTTTAGGGCGAAGTTGTCTAAAAGGTGTGGATTTAGTCAAAATGAGGGTGAATAGAGCAACACTCGTCATTTAGGCATTGGAATGCCCAAACAAATATTAACATATAAAATACACTCAAGTCATCTAGTTCACATAACACCTTCAGTGCATGCACCATAAAAGGGCATCAATATATTACCACTGATCTACTATTGGAACTCCAAAAGAATGAGAATCCAAATCAACAATGAGCTTACCTGAAGACAGCGACCGGCATTCTCATTTGTTGAATTGATTGATAAAACTTTTTGGTATAGTTTCCTTGCAGTGGAAATATTTCCTTCTTTCCACTCCATCCAGCCCCAAGCCTAAGTTGTGCACATTTTTGTCAGTAAGAATACTATTGACACTTGAATTAACTGCTACACTATGCTGTTATGTCACAGTAAATATGGTGATATGCTAACACTAAAATGAGAGCTCAAAAGATGCAAATTACTTGAAAAACATTTGTTTGAAGATAAATAAGTTGACAGCAAATTTCAAACTTCAATGTGGTTTCATTTTTTTTACGTGCAACGGTAAAGGAAGTTATTGGGCCCATAAGAAGCCAGCCTTAAATCTTCAACAATGATTAAAACATGTTTTAAATAAAGATTAGTGCCTGCTGGTAATCATATATGATCAATTATTTTCTGATTACGCATACATATACTCCATATTTATAATCCTACTTGTACACTATATAGTTCTGTTAGTCACCATGGTTTTTCTGATTCCTTATGTGCCTAACCAATCAAAATTTCACATTTGACATTTCCTCTCATTTGAATTTTTTGATATGGAAAGGCCAAAATACATACTATGTACTTTGTCCGTCCCTAAAGTCCTTCCCGTTTTGACTTTTAGGAAAATTAAGGGGGAGATATTTTTGTAATAACTTTCCAAAAATTACCCTTGATGTGATGGCTAAAAGTAGGATGTGATGGGTAGATTATTAATAAACAAAAGTATGATGTGATAGGTAGGTAAGAATTATTACGGGTAAAAGTGGTTTTTCAATAGAAAGGGAAGGAATTTGTGGGACAAAGAAAAAAAGAAAGGAGGAGTTTTTAGGACGGAGTCACGGAGAGAGTATTAGGTTGCACACTTGCACTACTGTAGTCATTGTTTTTCCACCGACCAATACTGCAATACATTTAGATATACTTCAAGATAAACTCCTTCTGACTTGTCACGACTTTTAATAGTGGAATTTGTCTAGTTGTGGTGGTTTGTGTAGAGGAAAGAGAAATGATAATCACCACTCATCTTTTTCTTTAAAGGGAACGAAGAAGAAAACCTTGAGACAACCTAAATAAGAAAATACGAAGATAATTGTGGGACAAGGGAATATAGAAGTTCATTTGTAGTGTTCTAGACTCAGAAAATGTTTTCTCATCAGCAGCTAAGAGGCGCTATTTTGTTAGGGCACATTCTATGGTGGACCTAAGGTCCACCATGGACCTACATATGACTCAAATAAATAATTCCTTACTACTTAGATGAGCATTTTTAAAAATAATAAAAAAATAATATAAAAAAAGAGCGTATGTGAGAAGGTCCACAAAAATGATATGCACCTAAGGTGCACCAAAGAAGCACTCTTTTGTTACTACAACTAGCTGAACTGCATCTGGATAAAGAACGAATTCCTGGACACCCACTGACCATTGTCAGTCAACAGCCATGAGTGTGGATGATAAAGTCTCAGCAGGAAAACTCATAGAATTATCCAGAAGAAAAGGAGGTAGAACCATACATTCCAAACTGCCTGGTGCCTTGGATCTAACTCTGAAGCTCTTTGGAACAACACTCTAGCAACACTTACACTCGAGTGTTTGTATTCTATCAAAGCAAGTGATTGAAGGAGAACTGGATCTCTAGGATTTAATATGTAGCCTATCCGCAAAAGTTTTCGTCCTTGGTCAATATTTCCCAAATTGGCTTCAAAAGCTCCCCATACATGCCACGCAAACCTATTTTTAGGACTAGCCTGGACTGCTTTCTGCATTATGGGAAGATAACTCAAATACATGAAAGAAGGCCAATCAATAAACAGAGAAAATCAATTACTATGAGCCCAATACAAAACAAGACTAGTACTAGGACTATTAACTTTTCAACTTCCTACTGCTCAAAAGCAAGTTGGAAGATTTACACAACTACACACCTCAAAAAGTTTCCGAGCTTCATGCACATTTTCTGATTGTGCCTCTAGCTGAGCCCAAGCCTAGATAAAGAGAGAGCAGATCTGTCATGTGCACTTCATCAAAATGTTAAGCGTAAATCAATATCTGTGGAAAAACATTTTCAACTGCACTTACAAGCCAGCTAGCACAACTATTTGTGTTACATTTTGTTGCCTTCTTGAATAAATAGCGAGCTTGCTCAAATCTCTTTGCCCTAACTTCAAGCAGTGCTAAGGTTTGGTATATGTACTCATTTCCACCACTATATTTTAGGCATTTTCCAAGAAGATCCATTGCCTTCTTGTCATTTCCTTGTTTGATTTCTAATATTGCCCATCCATGCCATGCTGCAATATGCCTCCTGTCTGCAACTATGGCAGCATCAAATAATTCTCTAGCTCTTCCTATATTGCCCAATCGACATTCCAGAACTGCCCAGCTCTAGTCCAGAATAGAATGTTTTGTGAGCTTCTGATGCAAAACATAACAGTCGCAAAGGAAGTATGACATTTTTCGTGAGTTAATTGTAAGTGCCCTAAGTCAAGGGCACTACAAGTCCAGGCACTACCCATAATCATGACTTTGGTTTCACAATTGCACATAGAAGCTGAGGCGAAAATCGAGATATACTAGACATAACATACAGCAAACTAACCTGCCAAATGTATGCATTTTCTCCCTGTGTAGCCTGGCAACCTTTCTCATAAACAGATATGGCTTCACTCACTTTTGATTGTCTGCTTAGCATCTTACCTAAGGCTACATATGGCCTCCCTTCTTCTGGCCAGTAATATATACACTTCAAGCATAAAGAAATGAATGAAATACTAACTTGAAGAGAGAGGATATTATAGCACTAACAGTACCAGAAATTACCTTATGAAGTATATTTTCTGCTTCTGTGTACTGGAAATTCCGTGCCAATACTTTTGCTCTGTACAAATACAAGTGCAAATTCACTTTCGGAAGCTTCTCAGCAGGAATTGATTCACCCATACCAGGCTCAAAAATTGACATCTTCCGAGCAAATCTAGAAAGCCCAGCATCAATGGAAGATGCCAAAGATGACTGCTCCTCCGTGGGAGTTCTGGTAGCACTAGGCTTATCTGAACTCTGGGCATCACTTGTGCCTTCATCGTCTTCTTCTGCTGAGGTCTCAATTGCTGGCCTGCGTAGCGCTTCAGAAATGGGATCGTTGCAGAATTGATCTCCGCTGCTGGCCTTTGGGGAAGACGCTGAGGAGGAGGCTTCAGGCTTTTCTAACACGAGCAGCAATGGCTGCGGGATGGATGACTTGTGGGAACGCAAGTGAGGTAAGAGGAGAGAATGAGAAGGGAAGTATAATGATCTGGAGCAGATATGAAGATGAAATTGCAACTCCCTGGTGTTCCGAGATTGCTGAAGGAGATGGAGCTTGGAATTGGAGCTTGAGAAAGATGATGAAGAAGAGCAAAACTGATTCATTTCCGCCGATCTCAAAGATTCTCCCTCTCATATGTCGATGATCATTTATCATCATACCAACTTTGTTATTATTATTTTTATTAGACTAGATTAAAAATAATTTTAAATATAACTATTATTAGATTTAATTAGAATTTATTTGAATCAGATCAGCTGAAGAGAACAGACACTAAATATATTTTTTGTTTAGGGTGCCTGCTTGAGAACTACTGCTAAGAGTCAAAGCATCAAATTTAAGAAAACTGTTCCAAAGACAACTGAGCTTAATGGAGTTGCGGAAAGAATGAACAGAACTATTGAAGACAGAATCAGATCTATGTTGTTTCATGCTAAGAAGCCAAAGTCCTTTTGGGGAAACACAATTTTCATTGTAGTTTACTTGATTAACTTTTCCCTTTAATAATTCCTTTTGAAGGTGATGTTCTTCAGAGAGTTTGGTTTGAGAAAGATGTATCCTATAAGCATTTGAGAGTCTTTGATTGCAGAACATTGGGTTTGGATACATGTTACGGGATCCATGTGATAGAAAAGTGGCCAAAAATAATTGATCCATGAAGATTGTGAGAAAAAGCGGACAAATCCTTCTCCATGCATAATAATTGATCCAACACCATCCCTTTCTCGTGTTGTAGTCCATCAAGATTCATCAAGTTCATGGGATAGATATGCACAACCATGTTGATGACACTCCTAAAAACCCTCCTTAAAACCTTCAGAGGATGATTTTGTGTTAGTCACGAGAGCTAGACACATATGATGAGGCTATGTCGCACGCGCATCGCAAGAAGTGGTATGATGCCATGTAAGATGAGATGACACCCTTGCACGAGAACTACACGTATGTGCTTGTGGAGTTACCTAAGGGAAAGAGCGCACTAAAAAACAAGTAGGTTTATAGATTGAAGTGTGATGAGAGTAGCTCACAACCAAGGTACAATGCAAGATAGGTTGTAGGTTCAGTCAGAAGAAGGACATAGATTTTGATGAGATATTTTCTCCAATTGTTAAGATTTCCTCTATCAGAATTATACTTGGCTTGGCTGCTAGTATGGAGATTGAGTAGTTTGATGTGAAAATAACATTTCTTCAACAGGAGCAACGCTAAACCTGTGACTACTCTGTGAGCTCTCCACTTGCAAGCCACATGAAGTTAACTATGGACCATTATCTTTCAAGTGAGAAAGAAAAAAAAGAGCTGAATAAGGTGTCTTACGCTTTCGCCGTGGGCAGTTTGATAAGATGTCTTACAAGACTTAGTATTGCACATTCAATTAGGGTTGTCAGTCGCTGCATGTTGAATCTGAGTAAAGAGCATTGGGGAGTCGTGAAGTGGATTCTCACATATCTTAAAGACGCCTCTAGAGTTTGTTTATGTTTTGATATTGAACAGCATGTGTTAGATGAGTACACAGATGCATATATGCATGAGAATGTTGATACTGCAAATTAAAGTCTACCACAGTATACTTGATGGCATTTGCTCGAACTGTAGTTTCATGGAAATCGAGTTTGCAGAAGTGTGTTGCTTTGTCCAATACTGATGCAGAGTATATAGCAGCTGTTGAGGCGGGAAAAAAGTTGTTATGGATGAGGAATTTTCTTAAAGAGCTTGGCTTGGGAGTGTTGGGTAACCACGTATGGGTAGCACATCGAGAAACAAAATTTTATATCTAATCGTCGTTACCACCCAAGATCAAACAATGTAGGTGAAGGGATTGGTGCAACGAACGTAGCCACAAAATTATCCAACCTCTAGCGCATTCACATGAACAACGAACGATGTTCTAAGAAGAATTTACCATAAATTCTTCCTAGATTATTACTATAATATGAAATATTTTAGGAATTATGATGAAAAATATCAAGATAGTTTTCTTCTAGGTATTTTAGCTCTCTCTCTCTTGTTTTCGATCAAACTGCACAAGAATGGTGGAGATAAGCATGTGTGGTTGTATATAATGTAGTGGTGTGGAGAAGGAAACTCATTAATTATTACTTAATTAAATTAAGTAACTAATTAAAGAGTTAGAGGTAGAATCAAATTCTTCCTCTTCTTCCTCTCCTTATTTTCGGCCCCTACCTAATAAAATATAACAATTTATTTTGTTAACTTTAATTATCATCTAATTAAAGTAATATATATATATATATATATATATTCGATAACACATTACCATGTATACGTATACTAAATTTATTTTATTTTATATACAAAAATAATATTTGACAAACATAAATATCACATAATTAAAATGTCAATGTATATATTTTACATGTACGTCACACGTCCCATATAAATATATAATATTATTTTACTTCCTTCTAGTTTAATATTCTACTTCGTTCAATTGTTCTATGTTTCTAGATATTCATAACGTTGGCAACAATATTAATTCATAATTAATATTATAAATGATAAGCGGTATCTAGCAACACTTTATCGTTACTCAAGTTATAAACATGATGTTCATTGCAACAATAATAACTCCAACGACACATTACATTTGTTTAACTCTTATCCCTTTATCTCTAATATTATGGTGTTCGTATTATCATAATATTTGACTAAAGACATTTTAGACATAACCTCTATTAATGTAACAACCGCATAATCAGAATATTGTAGTTCTAATCAATGCTACCAGAGCGCTAAGTCTATGGACTAAAGCCATGTTTACATACACGAGATGTATAAGCAATCTTTAGGGCCTTTTATTCTTGATAAATATTCAGATACCGATTCATACATTGGCCTCTAGGGCTCATATATCCAACAAGAATAAGAGAGTTATCTTCTTCATTGTGATTCTTTAAGAGCTTATTCTTTATATTTGGAAACAAAGTTGGATATTAGAAGAAACAAAAAAAATTGAGAAAATTGAAAAAAAAATATAAAAAACTAAAAATAACTAAAAAAAATTGGAAGGAACTTGAACAAACTTAAAAGACGGAAAAAATCTAAAAAAAACTAGAAGAAATTAGAAAAATCTTGAAAGAACTTCAATAATTTATTTAACTTCAAAATCTTGAAAGAACTTCACATTGTTGTTGTTATTGTTATTATTATTGTTATCATCATCATCATCATCATCATTATTACTATCACAGTACGTAAAGAAAATGAATAAAATCTGACTATGTGAATAGTGTACATGTCATTTAATTAGAGACAGAGAGAGTAGTGCAATTATTATTTTTTAGTTTAAAATATATATGTTTTTCCCAGGTCAGTTTAGAGTAATAAAGTATTTATAATTTTAGGAACATAGGCTAGTGTCATGTAAATTAATAGGAAAAAAACAATTTTGTCACTAAAATTGTGCATCGTATTATTTATATAAAAATAGAAAGAAATAATAATGAGTGTAAATCACAAAAAATGACATGAGAAAAAATCAAAATTTAAAATTTAAAATAATTTATAAGCTATAGTTATGAAGATAATAATAGTAATAATAACAATAATACATGAAAAGCATATCAGTTTTAAAGTCATTATTTAGGGAGTATTAAAAGATTGAAGAAAATGGGAATAGTTGAAAAAATTGGAAATAACGAGAAAAAACTAGATGGGACTTGAAAAAAGTGAAGAAATTAGAAAAACCGAAAGCACAGGAAAAAAATAGAAAAGATTTCGAAAACACTAAAAGTTAATAGTTTAAACTTTAAAGAACATGCTTTAAGAGGATATATCATTGGATTCGAGAAGCCGTAGTGGACACTACATTTGAGCTTGTGAAGATTCACACAAGTGAGAATTGTTCAAATATGTTGACCAAGACTTTGCCAAAGGAGAAGCTCATATTTTACCGAGAGCATGTCAATTTGATTGCTCACTCCGTGTAAAAGTGAGGGGGTGATTTGTGAGAAATATTCTTCCTACATCGAGGAAGTGTCTAATTTTATTGAACAACATTTTATATCTCTCATTTTTATTTGGAATCTTTGAACTTGACTTTTAGACCAAACTTTTTTGTTTTATCTTGGTTCATGTCTCTCCTTTGTGTGGCTAACAAATAAGATAAAGAAAAACTACTAGAGTGATAGGGGAGAGTGGAGAAGCCTACGTGCAGAAACTTGGCAGCCTAGTTTTTCATCTAGATTGAAGGTCAAACGAAGTCTGAATGCGTTCAAATTTTAGTATGTTGTTCCACACATCATCTCCTTTAAATCTAGTTGTCAGTTTCTTATTTTGATGCCCGAAAGAATACATGGTTTTCTTGTTGCGTTTTTAGACTTGCATTTTTGGAGTTTTTACTCTATTTCGGTAAAATTATTGATTTTTGTTGTGACAAGAATGTTCCTTGATTATTGTATTTGCCTCTAGGAGTACTATAAAGAGAGAGCTTGTTATAGTCACTTGATTATTGATGATTAGTGCAAGTTTTGGTATCGTTGTTAAATGGTCTCCTGGTTTTCTTCCTGATTTGAGCTTTCCACATAAATTGTGTGTTCCATATATATTTATGATGCTATTTATTGTGCTTGTAGGTGCTGATTTTTAGAGTCTATTGTGTCTTATTATTCAACTTCATCATTTGGGGAAAACATTTATCCCGCTTCCATTGTGTTTCGTCCATGTATGGAATGGTCAGGTTGATAAGTCATAAAACTAGCGCAAAATATAAGTCTGAGTGTCTGACAAAGGACTATTTACTTTTCTAACAATACGTGTGAAATTTAGAATTTTTTTATAGAAAATTAGGACGATGATTTACCCTACAATTAAAGGTGAAATAAAAAGTAATGCAAGATTTGCACATTCTTTAAATCTCACCATTTTCCAAAATGAAAAAAATTACATCCATCTTAAATTAAATTATCTGTACACTATTTATAAAATTACACGTCATTCACTTTCTAACCCTATTTTCGTTATTCATTTAAAAAAATAAAACAGTCATGTCACCTCTTGTTTCGAAGTAATTTTTAAATATGTAAAGTTTATTTTTTTTATTCCACTCCAATTCTCAAATAATTTGAATTACGGAGTATAAAAATATATTGAGTCAAATATCGTAAACCAATTCAAACAATTTAAATTTTAAATTGAGAAGAAAGGAATGTGGGACAGAGAGATTACTATCTATTCCGCAATACTACTTATTTTTTTTGTAAATAAACATCAACCACGAACCCTTGTCATTTCTAAATTTATGCACTAATGGTAGTCAGAATTTCCCAACGGCATGAAATAGTAATTTAATTTTATGCAATAAAAGTCTAGCACTTCAATATCAGAGGATAGTCAATGACTACAAATGTTTTGCCACATACTCACAACAGATGAAAGATTTACAAACTAGTCTCTTGGGGGGCTTGGATCCTCTGTCTGTCTCTCTTCCCTGTTCCAACTCTCTGTTCAACCATTCAAATTGTGCCACAAAACTCCCCCCCCCCACCTCTAAATCCATCTTTGAAGGGTGGTGGGATAGCGTGGCAGAATGTGAATGGTGGGACAGAGAGTTGGGACACAGAAGAGGGACAGTTTGGTCTGTATTATCATCAACCTTTGTTCAAATATATATAACAAAACATTACAACAATGGGAACAATAGAAATAATTACCAATCTTTGGAAATAATCCAACTTCAAACAGCTTTCTTTCCATTCCAGTTACCAAACTGCTTCAGAGGAATCCTGAAAGATTTGAAGAATTAGGTATGCAGACAAGTTAGGAACTGAATAAAGGTCACAATTAAGGGAGAGTTCACCAAACTTACAAGTTCGAAATAGAAACCCCGCCAATTCACTCACTCTCAGCAAGCAAGACAAACAGTTCGTCATCGGTGATTGCACCCATTTCCATGGTCCTTTCGAGTACACTGAAACCCCCAGCATCTCTAACTGAAGCACGAGCCCCTCTGAATAAAAAGATGCTTGTTCATAAATGTTGATTTCATTGGATTTCTCTTCAATTACGTTCAATGGGCGGCTTTAAGTAAACTGCTTATTCAATTAAAACTTCATATACTTTTGGGGGAAAGACTAAATTAGGAATAAAACATAGGGAAAGATCCAAAGTAGGACCTTCATATTTCTATCTCAAAAATAGTACCTATAATGTCAATAATGCCAACATATAATACCAAAAAACAATGTGGAATGCCAATATACAGTGTCACATTGTCATAGTGCAATAGTCTTATTATGGGGGATAAAAACATGTCACTCCTATTTTGGAAATAAGGCTATGTTTTTTCCTTGTTTCGGGTGATTTCTTTATACTTTTTATATATGTGAAAGAAGAATAATGTGGTTCTGTAGTATAGCGCCTCAGTAAAAGACATAGATGTGTCCTCATGTTAAAGACATTGAATTTAATAACACCACAATCAACCTGCAAATAAGAAGTTTTCTTGGCAAACTTTGGGCAAATGGAGTAATGCCCCGTAGTTCAGGGGTCATCACCATTAGGTACCCAATCCAAATGTCTGAAGTTTTGAAGCTTAGACTTAGATACTAGGAATTAGAAGCCGACATAAACTTATTATCTACCTCAGTTACTAACACCGCAGGCTGGGAACAAAACGTCACGGACTATCTCGTGTCAGATTGGATGAAGATTAAACATTATTTGCTGCATATTGAATGTTCATTTGGTGTGGATATATAAGATTTACCTTCTAAGCAAAAATTTGGCTAATTGATCGTTCCCTGTTGAAATGCAATGATGCAGAGCAGTTCTTCCATGCAAGTCACGCCAATTTATATCCGCACCAAATTGCAGCAGTAGTTCAACAATTGCAGGATTATCAGAGCGGCACGCTAGATGTAATATTGAACACCCTTGGAGACACTGCTCGATATTTTCACAGGCTGCTGGATCATAACATTTCTTTTTAGAGTCGTGAAATCCTCTTAGTGATTCATGCTCAGAAAAAGCATGACATAGTGATGCACCAACCACCTCATCATAAGTGGCATTGATTGTATTTGCATCTGATGCCACGATTATTCGATAGACTTCCCTCAAATTGCCTGCCTTTACTGCATCCCAGATGCTAGTGATAACATCATTCATGTTATATAGTAGAGCTTCTTTATTGATAAACAGCTTTTCAACATACTGAAACCACAAAAGGGAAAATGCTTGAATCAATGTCATCTGAAAAATTCAAGTGTGCATCTAAGTGTGCATATCCAAGGCACAGTTGCATGCCCTTTTCCATGTCTTCCTTATCATACAATGCATGCTATGAGGAGAAAATAATGTAAATTTGCATGAGAACATGCAAAAAAAATAATGAATCAGTGTTCATCTAAACATGTAAACAAAATTGTCGTTTTATATGAGAACATGCAAATTAGACCAGAACTGAAAAACCTATCTATTGAAATTTTGGTGGGTCGAGTGAACTGGGCGGAGTGTTGGGTGAGATTTGA
Organism: Cuscuta australis; assembly: GCA_003260385.1. Classification (NCBI taxonomy): domain Eukaryota; kingdom Viridiplantae; phylum Streptophyta; class Magnoliopsida; order Solanales; family Convolvulaceae; genus Cuscuta; species Cuscuta australis. The sequence continues at coordinate 277,251 of NQVE01000083.1, forward strand.
CCAATTACACATATAAAGTCCAAATCCACTTTCAATCCAAAAGCATAAGCTAATGTGTAGTGCTTCATCTTTCTTTATATGGTGGTAGTATTTTGAATATACATATGCCAATGTGGAGCGGTACCACACACAGCTCCGAACACCCCCTTCAAGCGGTAAATAGCATGGTCTAGTTACTACTTCGATGAATGGGTCTAGCATCTCAATCACTTGTAGCTAGTTTGGTGAATACCAAGATGAATCGAACCCGAACCAAACTTGGCTCCGATACCATGTTGAAATTTCAGTGGGTCGAGTGAGCTGGGCGGAGTGTTGGGTGAGATTTGAACAGTTGCCTATATAAAGTCTAGATCCACTTTCTATCCAAAAGCTTAAGCTAATGGGTAGTGTTTCACTTTTCTTTATATGGGGGTAGTATTTTTAATATATTTGCCGATGTGGGACGGTACAACAAACACGACTCCCAACACTATTGATAGAATTTAGAATGGGGTAGAGATCAGTGGACTGGGCCATATGACACTTGGGTTGAACGACATTAAAAGATTGAATCAAATCGATTACTTAGTTCAGCTCAAGAGCTTATATACCGATTTATTTTATATTCAAGTTCCGATGTGGGATAATCTTTAACACTCCCCTTTAAGTGCACAACTGGGCAATTTTGAATCTAACTGGTTGACCACTTACAAATGAATTTCCATTCCCCTGATTTTTTTAGCGCCAACACCTAAAGGACCACGAGCCGCTGAGTATGGATTTCCAGACGAGCAATCGGGTTAAACGGGCCACAGGCCGTTGGATATGCATTGAACACGGACAACTTGGCTAAGCAGTAGGGCTGCTAGGAATAAACGTCTAGACGGACACCTTGACAAACAAGTTGAGCTAAAACTGGCTTTGAGACCATGATAGAATTTAGAATGGGTATGGATCAGTGAGCCATACGACACTTGGGTTGATATACATTAAAGGATTGAATCCAATCGATTACTTAGTTCAACTCAAGAGCTTATATATCAATTTATTTTATCTTCAAGTTCGATGTGAGATACTCTTTAACAACTATTAAGGATTCTCAATTTAACTGAAGATGCACAACGAATAAATGGAAACATAAAGATGAAAAAGTATCGACAACAATAATACACAAATAAATTCACTATTTAAGGATCATGGACATCAAATATAGAATATCAAGATTCAAGAATGATGATCAGGGAAATGATCGGTACCTTTGACATGATGTACTTCTCTTTTTTCTGAAAAGCATCTAGGGACTTTGGTTTCAAATCAGAAACATCGCTTTTTAACCTGAATGGGAGATAGTTTACAAACAAAATGTCAGTAACAAAGCAGCAAAATTCTATGAACCAATGGAAGTGTACAAGTCCATTATAGTAATAAAATTGAAGTATTTCTGATTGAGCCCAAAGGGGAAATTGAGTTATGTTTTGCTCAACTGGGTGTAAGATAAAAACTAAATGCAAGTGTCTGACCAAAAACCGTCAAACATGGATGAGAGCATGTGTAAGTGTGTGTATGGGATTGACTCCAACTAGATGACATCTTACGGTGAGATGACATGCTACGGTCAATGACGCAAAGCTCACCACTGCCAACTGTAAAGCTCACCCACACCAACTTCAAAACTCAACATTATTTTTCACATTGATTTTTGTTTGAAAAAATAAAATCAATAGAAGACGTGCTGACTAGATTTTGATCGTTGACCGTCGCTGCCACCTGCCGCTGCAGCTGACCGGTAGTTGACCAGTGTTGAAATTTTTTTATTAATTTTTTTATTTTTAAAATTTAAAAAAATGGTGAGTATGGTGTTCAAAGTGGTGAGCTTTGTTTTATTTCCAGGTGAGCTTTGCATTGGCTATTGGTGAGCTTTGCAGTGTAATGTGGTGCGCTTGGTGGCATCTTGCCGAAGCATGTCATCCACTGTTATGTATTTTACAATTGCAGTAGAGCATTTTTGGCATCGACAGTAAAATTTGATTTATTTACCAAAATGCCACCTTTTTTATTTGTTTTTTTTATTTTTTTTATTTTTAATGGCCCTTAGATCTTAAATCTAATGAATCATATGCATTCTCATTCCTTTACCGTGCATCATTCTCATTTGAACCAAAGTATGCGTATGTATGTATGCACACACACACACACACATATCTATATATACTTTTATTACTATTAAAACTTATTTAGTATTATAATCATTATTACTATTTTGGAACAAGCTTCTAACAATGAAAATAGTTTGCTTTAGTAAATACCCTTGAGAGCACTAAGTAAAGGTTACCCTCTAAAATTTTATTGAATGAGGTAAGTGTTTGTGAAACAAGGTTGAATGTGTGCCACATAATCATGCCCAACAAATGTTGTGAAATTTAGGGTTTTGAGCAGAATCAAAAGGAGTAAAAACATATGTAAGGACTAATGAAGTCCAAGAGTGTACTTCTTGATCAACAAGAACTACCGCTTTATGCCAAGTGAAGTTAGTCTAAACTAAAAAAAATTGAATTTAAAAAGATATATACGGAGTACGTAAGAGTAAACATTTGTTTTATTCTTATATATGTATATTGTTGGCAACAGTATTAGAGAACATAAAAATTCATTGCACGTCATCCATACTTTTGGGAGGGGTGGTGTTTGTTGGCCAAAATGCATCAAATGGGGAGAACCAGAGAACCTTGGAGCATCTGTGCATATCTCCATATTGACGTAACATGACCCCAAATTGGATCTCAAATATGACCAGCAATTGCCTCAACTTATTCCATGCCAGCCTTATGCATGATAGAGGATAAGAAAATCGGTCTACACTCCAATGGATTTAAGAACTATGGAATGGATACCTATTGAGCACTAGACAAGGATTTACCCGTGTTGAATTCAAGAAAGATTTCTTTGACAGCAATGTAGACATCCCAACTGATGAGCAAGTTCTAAAATAGAAACCATCAAAGCGATATTGGCTATGAGCACTGATAGATGCTATAATTACATGCTTTACACATGGATATTATGCGAAGTTCTGGCACACAATTGAGATCTAGATCTTCCACATATTTGAAAGTACACTAGTTTTGGGAGATTGGTTATGAAAAATGATATTATGGATACTTCAGAATGCACGGATCAAAAGAAATTTGGAGCTAAGAAGAAGGATAAAATATGTCCAAATGATCCTTAATGAAGTGATTTCGATGGTTGTCATGAATCATGATCGGGGTGCACGGTTGTAAAACCAGAACCAAGAAGCTTCAAGTTATCTCCCGCGCTCAAACTGACATCTGTATAGTAAATTGATCAGATCTCATTGCGAAAAATGTCCAATTGCGATGTGCTATATTCCATTGGCAAGGAAACTTAAAGAGCTGCAACTTTGACGAAGACCAAAAAGCATAATGTCAGCAATTTAAGGGTTAAACTAAGCCATGAAGTCAGATGCTCTTACACAAATCACGATTGAAAGAAATTTCGAACCTTGTGGAGAGTGGAGACAACTGACGCCAGTCCAGTACCCAACCTTTTCCGGTCCTGTATATTTCTGGGTAGAGACTGACTGGTCCGATCATATATAAAGTTATATACAGATCATGTGCTTGAATTTTCAAACTTTTGGACATATTTGAGAGGATTTCCCTTAGTGTTAGATATTCGGGAGCGTCAACGAAGACTTTCCTTAGTCCACAAAAGGAAAAACAAATCAGGAGAATGAAGCCAAAGTGTGGTGACTTTAATTGGGTTGAATTCATTCCTTTTTCCTATCATGAAGCCCAAACCAACACCATTGTTGTCCTACATCCCACTTAGGCCGAGCCATCTAAACCCCAAACCATCCCTAAATATCCAAACTGCCTTGTCTTTTATTCCCTTTCAAATAAAGTCTTCCTCCACTTATTTTAAGTCCCTTGACTGAAAATAAGAAGAAGACAAACCAAAAACCTTTTCTTTTGTTATTCTTAAACCTTTAAGTAATCAAATAATACACTTCCCCTCCTCTTCCTATCTTAGAACCCAACCCAACACCATGGTTGTCCTACACCCACCCTAGGCTGAGCCCACGCTCTCCATACCTTCCCTAAACATCCAAAATATTTCCTTTTCAAAATAAAGTTTTCCTACTCCTATTTTAGGCCCTGGCCGAAAATAAGAGTGTGTAAACCACAACCTTTGTTTGTTGTTATTTTCTTTCTTTTAAACCTTTTAATAAACAAATAAAACCTTCTATCCTTTTCTATAAATCCCAGGCCAAATATCCCTCATTATCCCAACACAACATCAACCAAGATATTCCCCATTCTTGTCCCCTTTATGTTCCCTACTAGGGCTGAATAAACCACAAAAAGCCAAGGGACATTTGAGTTGTTGTTGATACACCACCTACTAAATCAGTCACCTCATATGACCAAGAATATAAGGCCAATACACCATCCATCACCCATCTTTGTTTGTCCCCTCTTTTTAGCCAGAATATCCACCACAATCATCAAAGGATTTCATTCATTCTTTTTGATTTTTGCCTCCACAACAGGACAGACAAAGCCAGCTCCAAAGCCAAGACAAAGTCAAACAAAATCAGCCCTTATCAACTCAAGATTGGAAGCTAGTGAATGATAAAGGGACGTAGGAAGGTTCCTTGTATTTGCATTCATTATATTGTGTGTTTTCCCTCCTCTCCCCTCCTTATATATTTCGGCCATTTGGCCCTTGTAATCATCATCTCTGAATTATTAAAACTCCTTTTACTCTATTTATAAAATAGTGTGATGCTATTTTAGCCAAATTCCTAATTCTATATCTTAAGAGTGGTTATCTTAAGTGTGAGTTTTAGGTTCTAGATATTTAATTAAGTGTGTCATATCTTGATTGAATTCTAGATTCAAACCCCAAGTGAGGATAAGAGTGTGTTATATCTCTTAACACCAACTTGGTTATCCCTTCACTTTATCTCTGCCAATTTCATTTCTCACCATTTCTTCTTCTTGAACTTATTCTTTTCTTTCATAAAAAACCCAAAAAAACAACTCTTTGTTCCACCCCCCATCCCCTCAATTCCTATTCACCATCCCATAATTCCATCTTCAAATAGCAACTTGATTATACCCCGGGTCTCGGGCCTAACATTATCCTTTAGTATTAATTTGGCTCCAAATTAAGATAAGAGTGTGTTTATCTCTTATTCCTTATTTGGAATTTATCCCATCCTTTCTAAACCCATCCTTCATCCCTGATTTTCCACTCTTCTTCATAATATCAAAACCCAAAAAGAACTCCTTCACATTCCCATATTTTCATCCAGCCCATTTCCCCTTCATTATTCCACAGTTCCATCTCCAAAAATAACAACTTGATAAGACCCCCGGTTCACCCCTAACACTTAGGGTTCATCATATATTATTCAAGGATCTTGAATAGGCTAGAGAAGATAATCTCCTGTCTATTAAATCAGCAAGAAATCTTAACAAATAAATTCATTCCATCCTTAACATCTCAAATCCGTAATTGTAGCTAGTGTTCCATCCTGGTGTATAAAGATTGAGTTCCACTGTGTTGTCTTCAATTTTTGTATTGGCAATTCAAGTCCACTCATTTCACCATTGAATTTCATTGTGTTGCTATATCGCCTAACCAAGATGAACCCCATGCTTACTGAAGTCTTGATATTGTTTTGTTTCAATAGATAGTTATTTATTCTTCTTAAATTAAATGACTACTCCATCCGTCCCATAAATTTCTTGACACTATTAATTCATGCTACTTCCGGAAGTTGTTGAAAAGTAAAAAAGTATGTAGTTAGAATTTGTTTAGAGAGAGAATTGTTGGTAGTCACACATTCATTACCAAAATAGGAAATAAAGTGTATGATATTTTTTGGGAGATCCCAAAAGGAAAGTGTAAGGAATTTTACGGGACGGAGGGAGTATATTTATGGTGGGCATCATAGAGGTAGGTAAGTGTGATTAATGTGATGAAACGAAAGTTGAAGCATAGTCCAAGCTCTAGAAAATTAAACACCTGACCAGAATACGCTATTAAATACTGCTTGATCTTAAGTTATTTGCTTCCAAATTTTTCTTTTGGTAGAAATTGTAGCATTATACATCGCCATAGACGGTTTTGCCGCTATAGCTTTTCAATCATCGTCCTAAGAGTAACTAATCTACAGTTGGAGCTTCTCATGTTGCTAATTGATCACCGTAAGAGAACGGATCTGCAATTTCTGCTGGAGATGAAATTTGTATTGCTTGAGAGAAATATACATGATTATTTGTAGATAAAAAGAGTGATGAATCTGAATCTGCAATCTGCAATCTGAATCTGGAGAGGAATCTGCCTTAGAGAATTGCTACCTCATGCGGAGTAGTTCTCATAGCCAAACAAAAGTGATAATTGTAACAAGGGCATATTTGTAACTTCCTCTTCTATTTACCTTTTCCTTGGTCTAAGAGGCCAAACGAAAGTGGACGAAAACAACGGGAAGGAGGGAGTATTTCTTAATTGTATTAAGAATAAAAAGTAATTTATTCTTACCTATAATCATCTGCGCTGGATCAAATCTCATGGTCATTTTGTTAGTATATGGAACGTGAATTACTTTTTTCATATATTACCCTTCAAAAAAATGAAACACCTTGAAAAATATGTTCATTAATGTGTAGTGAGTTCATAGATAAAGGTAAAGTTGGAACTTCCCCTTTCCCTATTTTATCTGCATTCTACCTTATTTGTCTGCCTAAAAATTATCGTCTATTTCTTTTTGTGGAAATGGTTTTGTGGTTGGTATTTTTTTTCCTTCTTGGTTAAATTCGAACCACAATTTCCACTTTTTTAAAAGTGTGTAAATATTAAGCCAGAAGTTCCTTTAGGGGCCCATGAAGTAATATTCAATAAGCACTTCAAGTAATTTTTAATGTGTGATTTAGATAGTGGCTGGATAAATAGGATGCATAGTAATATGCACATTACTGGAACTATAAGAAATTCAAATGAAGGAAACATACCCACAGTTTGGAAGTAAAAGCTTCTCCTCCCAAATAGAGTTGCAATATGAATTACCCAAAGTTTGAAACAAATCCATGACAGTAGGTTCCCAAACTCTGACATCTAAAGTTATGGACCTTACCTGCAGTTAGTACAGTATCTTGACAGTTGACACTCCATAAATATCAAAGCATTTTATTCAGATCCACAATTATTTTTACATTCATACAGATAACATTTCACATATTACGAAGTGATATGTGTGAGGCTAAGAGGTACTTATCAAGTGGTAATTTATTTAAAGCTAAAATTTATATCTACATTAGAATATCTTGGAATATTAATGTCACACTCACTCCGTCCAACAAAGAAGTTCATGTTGCGAACTTGACTGAAGTTATTTTCAATTTAAGTTAATTAAATATGGGTATAATATGAAAATTATAACATTTACATATTTAAAATCTACATCAAAAGCTTTATAAAACATGAGGTGCTTGGGTATGTTATTTTGACAAATGGTTAACGAAAATAGACAAAGAAAGAAAGATCTAGTTTGTCCTGTGGATGGGAATAGTGCAGGAACAACTTTCAGGGATGGAGATAGTATACCCTAATTCTAAGTTTCTAACGTGCTTCGCCAAACTCTAATCAGAAGCCACTTTAATGAGCAACCCTTAGGGCATCTTCTTTCATCTCTTCATTCTTTCTGGAACTTTCTAGATCAGTATTGATTTTTCTGAATCTATCTCGAAATTTCTGGATCTATACGGACTAGAAACTAGAACTTTCTGTATCTTTTTGGAAGACTGAAAGTGTATTGGATTATAAAAATTACTCCGGCATTCCTTCAGAACTATTTTATAAATCAAACAGTGAAAAACTATGACAAATTAGTTGGCATTATTTATTTAATTTTTTAAGAGTTTGAACATTGAATGAAAATTGTTGGTTTTTTTAAGTATTTAAAAGATGGATTTATGTCCTGTTATAATTTTAAGGGCATAAACAAACAGTTCGAGATTTAAAAAAGAAGTTTTTTAATACTGGTGATGATCTTGATGGAATTCTATAGAGTTTAGCTTATCCAAACCATACCAATACGGTACATGGCAATCAAGTTCATAGTCGTTACAAGAATAAGTACAGGATATATGGCCTTAGTCGAGCATCTCAGGTGCTTTCGACCTCCACCCACCATCATACAGACGAATACGAGAACATCTTCATTGTTCCAAGATACTCCAAATTGGTTTTCCTTCCATACCACGGCACGAGCAATCATGTCAAATGGCTAAGGAATTGTGAACAGTTCTATAAACCTTTATGCTTAAATCCTGACATTTTGATGTGCCAAATAAGTCTTTCCATATTGTGTTAAAGTGTTAAACTCATCATTGCAGGTCTATAATAACCCCACAATCCATGAAACTTCTTTCGACTACATGGAGCGGATTTAAAACTTTTTAAAAACCAGTTGTTAAGAATAATGAGTTTATATTGGTTATATAATATTGCCCTCACTTTACATTTGAACAAATACTATTTTTATTATCTTTTTCTTGTGCATAAAAACTTGTTTTACGTTTTGGTAATTGGAGCTTTTGGACTTGAATAAAAATTGTGTGTTTTGAGTGTGAGCCGGTGCGGTGAATACCTCTGACCGGTACATAAAGGCCGGTTGTTGGCTACAGGTACAAAGTACTGACCTGCAATACGAAAAGGTGAAAAATGCTTCCCCAGAACAAACCTTGAATTCAGAAGGGTTGTAGCAAGAACATGGCTAGCACGATAAGAAAATTGCAAACCTAATGTCACTAACTCATTACTATCTTACTTAAATTTACACGGACAAGCCTTCTACCGGCACAAATGTGGCATCCCCTTCAAGAACCACAAAATATGTGTTGGGTTCATCAAACAAGAAATCTAAAACTTGTCATCATTGCATGAGCCATGGCCCATGGGCGCCTCTTAACCCATTGTCATATTAAACGTCTAGTTGGGTTAGGCGACAAGGTCCCACCAAAACTTTGACCTAGGTTGGTAAAACAAAGGTATACAACTATCGTACTCTTGGTTATAGGTACTAAAAAGGGATAACACCACATGGATAGTGGAGAGCAGTTGCTCAAGCTCCAAGTGGTTTAGCATGCAACAAAAAAAGAGTCATGATTATGTTACCTTGGGCAACAAAACAATAAGGAAGATGAGATATTCATTAGCCAAAGCAAGTATGCTAAAGAACTCGTAAAGTACAATTTTGGAAGTCCAAAGACTTACTCTACCCCAATAAGTACCTTAGTAAAGCTTCATTAGTGCTCATATTCTCTCAGTCATTGAGACTTCTTGCATTTTTTATTCATCCACAAAAGGGTCATATTATACTTCAAAAGAATATTGTACTTCATTGGCATCTTTTCGTACTAGTTTTCTCCAAGGTCAATTTTTCATCAAAATAACTTTATAGGGATAAACATTCTACTTCTTTGTCATCACTACCCTTGATAAGCATGTCAAAAGCACTAACTACTCGTCATGGAGCATCTGTTGGAATGTTGTTCAAGGGTCATGGTAAGTATGAGTACTTGAAAAAAAGGAGGCACTATCAAAGAAAAGAATAATGAGAGAAAACAGGCAATTTTCTCATTTTCATCAAGTATTGAAAAAATGTTAATGAAGGAACGACTTGAGTTGTAACAAATCTTACAAAAAGTTCACCTTCGTCGGGGCCAACAATTTCCTCTTCTTCTTTCGGCTCTCCTTGAACCCAAAAGGGGTTCATTTCTTCTTCTTCTTCACATTCAACAATAGCCATGATCTTCTTGTTTGGACAATCACTAGCATAGTGACCAATGCCTTGGCAACGAAAACACTTTTGGACTCGACTACTTGATGAACTAGGTTTTGAAGGAGAAGGAGCACTTGGCGATGAAATAGGGTGCATGGTTTTGAGATTTTAAGGGGAGGGGGGCGTGGGGTTTTGGGCAGCAATGGGGGTGTTATTTGGTTGGCCTTGATGTGGTGGAAGGGGACGGTTCAAGGGGGACTTGCCTTTCTTGAGTTGAGCTTCCACTTTTAGGGCTAGCTTTGTTAAATCTTCAAGGCTTTCAAAGTTTTGCAACTCCACGGTGTTGGCTATTTGGGTGTCTAAACCAAATAAATATCTCACAAAGGTTTGTGAGTCATTCTCTTCAAGATCACATCACATCAAGAGTTCTTCAAACTCTCGGTTGTACTCTTCTACGGACTGATTTCCTTGCCGTAGGTTTTGAAGCGTAGCAAAGTTTTCCCTTATATAATGAGTAGGAATGAACTTCTTCTTCAATAAAGCTCTCATCTTGGTCCATGTTTTAACAGCAGCCTTGCCTTCTCTTTTGCGCTTGGTGGTAGTGTTAGTCCACCACGTAGATGCGTAGCCTCTGAATTTTAAGGCCACAAGCTTGACCTTCTTATCCTCCGATACCTCGGTATAGTCAAAGACACGTTCAATTGTCTCAAACCACTCTATGAAATCATTGGGGTCATCTTTGCCATCAAAAGTTGGGATTTCAACTTTGGAATTAGTAGATGACTTCTCTTGGTTGTTTCTTCTTGTGGGACAAGGATGAGTTTCTGATTGGGCTTCTTCCTCTTGCTCATCTTCACTTTCTTCAGGGGTATTCATCATATTCATTTTGAACTTGGTGAGTTGAGCAATCTGCTTAGCCAAGTACTCCACTTGGGTCTTGAGTTTTGTATTCGAGGCCCACAGCTCTTCATTGGTGATGATTACAGAGGTGTTTGACATCTTGAATGGTGTGAAAGAAGAGGAAGAGAATGGGGCAGTAGCTAGAATGGTAAGAAATGATGGGTGGTTTTGGGTGAAATATGGTGTCCGAATTAAGAGAGAAGGGTGTGGTGTTTTGGGGTTGGTGATGGCAGCAAGAAAAAGGGGAACATGGTTGTGGTGTTGAGGTGGGCTTTGGTGTGTGGTTTTAAGGGAGAGGCAAGGGAAAGGTAAGGGTGGTTTTTAGGGGTCTCTTTGGCCAAAAATACCAAAGGAAGAGAAAAGAGAGATGGTATTGAGGCTGATCTTTATGGCAGTAACAAAGAGATAAGGGGGATGGTTTTTTGAAGGGGTGTTTTTGGAGTGGTCTTGGTCGAAATAACCAAGCGGAAGGGAAAGGTTTATGGAACTGTAATTGGCCCTTAGGGATGTTGAAACACAATGCTTTGATACCAAATGTTATACCCGAGACCCGGGGTCTTATCACGTTGCTATTTTAGAGAAGGAATTATGGGGAGGTGAGGGGGAAATGGGGTGGCCGAAATATACGTTGCTATTTTAGAGAAGGAATTATGGGGAGGTGAGGGGGAAATGGGGTGGCCGAAATATTATGGGGCAAAAGGGGAGTTATTTTGGTGTTTTTTTATGAAGAAAAAAAGAAGAGGTTTAGGAAGAGAATATGGGGAGGCACGAAATGGGGGAATAAAATAGGAGGGGATAAACCAAGTTGGTGTTAAGAGATATGACAGACTCTTATCTTAACTTGGGGTTTGAATCTAGAATTCAAATAAGATATTACACACTTATTTAAATATCTAGAACCTAAAACTCACACTTAAGATAACCACTCTTAAGATATAGAATTAGGAATTTGGCTTAAATAGCATCACACTATTTAAAATATACTCAAAGAGTAGTGTTTTAATTCATCAAAAAGCTGCCTTACAACATGGCCCTAAGGCCGAATTATATATGGAGGGGAAAGTGGGGGGGAAACACACAATACAATTAATGGGACATAAGGAAGCTTCCTAGCAAATATTCATCAGCCCCTCATGTCTTCTAGGTGGGGAGAAAATTCAGAGATGATGTGTGGTTGTGGAGCTCCCTTCTCGGTCTTTAGTGCATGGGAAATGTTTATGTGAATAATACCCATACTTTGATTGGTTTTTTGGGTGATGTATTCTTGGCCAAGTGGGGGTAAAAGAGAGGGAAGGCTGGCTGTTCTTTTGGAGGTATCTCTTGGGTGTTTATGTAGAGAATAAGAGAGAGTTGATTGAGTTAGTGGTGGGCCAGGGCTGTGCAGCTTTGTTGGGGAACAAAAAGGGGGACAGGGGCAGGTCTCTTGCATGGAATAAGAGGGGGGTTTTGGCTGGTAATGATGGGTTTATTGTGTGAAATAAGGGAGTGATTTTGGCCTGGTATCCTCGGCTCTCAAATGAGGGAATTGAAGTGTTTTGTTTGGTTGTGGTTTATGCAAAGAACTTCTGCCAGGGGTGTATTAGGGGTGATATGGGGTTCATGGGATGCCCTAAGTTCGGCCAAAGAAAGAAAGGAAAAATGGAAATAACAACAAACAAAAGGTTTTGGTTTACACACTCTTATTTTCTGCCATAGGCTAAAAATAAGTGTAGGAAAACATTATTTTGAAAGGAATTAAATGACAAGGAACTTTGGATGTTTAGGGAAGGAATGGGGGGGTGTTGGTTCGGCCTAGGTGGGGTGTAGGACAGTCCTGGTGTTGGTTTGGGCTTTAGGGACGGGCGAAGGAGTGGATTCAACCCTAATAACGTCACCACACTTTGGATTTATTCCCCTGATCCGTCTTTCCTTTCGTGGGCTAAGGAAAGTCTCCGTTGATGCTCCCGGATATCTAACAGAATCAATTTGTTAATCTATATCTTTGTTGATGACTATTAATCAGTTAATGAATGTTTATCAGTAGAATGAATCTTTATCAGCATTTCAATTTGTTAACAAATATATTCATAAAACAATACTCCCTCCGTCCCAAAATGTTAAACCTCAACGAAAAAATCAAGCCAAGCTTTCACTGTTAATTTTTCTTAAAATACATGGTCAAAAATCATAATATTTACAAATTATGAAACTATTATCATCACAAATGTGATAATATAAATAGTACTCCCTATGTCCCTAAAAGATTGCTAGAGTTTGACTTTTTTGGTCAAATTATGGCACCCTTTGACCAAGAATTAAATATAGTTTAAAATACATCAACAACAACAACAACCCAATTGAATCCCACAACAGTAGGGTCTGGGGAGGGTGTGTGTACGCAGACCTTGCCCCTACTCGGAAGTAGGGAGGCTGTTTCCAAGAGACCCCCGGCTCCACCTACACAAAAATATGGAAAGGAACACAGTATAGCACAGATAAATCACCAAGTACAAGCAACAAGTACAAACAATAGCAGAAGATTCCAAACAAATACAACACACTACAAAACAACCTGTACAACACCGAGCTCCTATCCAGCTACTCTAAAAATTAAATAATTAAATTAGTTTAAAATAATTAAATATTATAAAAATTTGATATTGCAAAACTATATTTTAAAATAAACCCAATTTTACCAAATTTACATTAAAACTAAATATTTTTTTCCCAAAATCCACGGTCAAAGGGTGCCACAGTTTGACCAAACAAGTCAAATGATGGTAATCGTTTAGGGACGGAGGGAGTATATTTTTGACTTTTACTAAATGAGACATTAATGGTCAATGTTTGGCACAAATTCCAAAAATCACCTTCATTTTGGGATTGAAGGAGTATTGAGGAATCTAATATTCAAATATCTGTGTTAGAATACTTTATCTTACACCTTTTGTGAATCAATATATTCATGTTCTTAAACACAACATAAATCAAGAAAGAGTTAATCAAATAAGACCGTGATATAACTCAAGACTAGAATTGGAAGTGTGATGTCTCAGCATTTTATTTTCAACTAATCTTGTACCCCGTAGTATATTTTCCCTTGACATACATCATCTACATACCATCATGGAATAAAGGGCTATAGCAACCTCCTTTAGCTGCATTTTGAACTAAAGAGGATTGATTCGGAAAAATAGTAAAACATGTACCTTAGAGATATGAACACCAAGATTTCTATGAATGCCAGAGCATTCTATGCACACCAAAATCCCAAGATTAAGAGAAGCCCAATCAGGTTCAGAAGCCCCACATTCTGCACACTTGTCATTCCCTGGAATTTCTCTAAGAATTTTAGAGACAGACTCAACTTGACCAGTTGGCACACTCGGCAATTCTCTAGCAATGTTGTCAAGTGAAATGTCATCAATGCAAGCACCAGAACTGGAAGTACCACTCTTCACAATAGTTTTGCCAACATCTAGCTGCAGCATAAGAAAATGAGTTTAACAAAAGTTAGCAGATAAGTGTTTTGTACGAAGAGAAGAGCTTTTCAAGGAATCAACCCCATGCAAATGAGAATTTAAGAGGGAAGCAATGACTCCAGTTATTTTATTCATCCAGTCAATTCTATCAGCTTCATTTTCAGCCTGCCAAAAACATGGAAGTTCTAATTACATCAAAGTATATAGGAAACACAACAAAAGTGACATCTGAAATGAATTTTGCAAATTAAAAAATACCATATTGCTAATTGTTATAAGCTCAAATGCATTTGGTCAAGCAACACAGCCATAAATGATAAATCTTTATAATACCCATTAGAGTCTAAGAACACATATTATTGAAACAATACCTAGTAAGTATTAAGGTTGCTATGTGTGCAAACTTAGAAATAACATAAATACAAAAGTTTTTAAGATTTTCTGATATAGTTTATTCATCCATCTTACTGCCTGAACTATTAAGGTGGAAATATGTGCAAAATTAATTAATAAAAATATGAATGTATTATTGATTTCACACTTTAATGTATTATTGATCTCACACTTACTTTACACCATTGCGACAAAGACATATATACAAATAAATTACTCCACTAGTTATTCCTACATATCTAGTACCTACAATTATATTCCTAAACACAATCATGTTTACAACAGCCCCCCCCCCCCCAAAGCTGGAGCATACAGATGATATGCACCAAACTTGTTGCAAAGATACCCAACCCTAAGACCTTTAAATCACTTATTCAAAATGTTTAGTTAAAAATTTTGGTGAGACTGCATCAAACTGTAATATGTTGGCTATAATTAAGTGACAATCATGTTCTATACATTTCGTCCTATCACAAAATACTGGATTTGATGCAATGTGCATCGATGTTGATTGCCACAAACCAATTGCATTTGAGTAACATCACAATATTTTAATTGATGAAGTTGATATTTCAACCAAATTTGCTTGTGTGTTAAAGCCAAGGCACGATACTCAACTTCAGCACTTGACAAACCCACATCTTGCTTCTTACTTTTTGAATTCACAAGATTTGCTCCGACAAACAAACCAATTGCATAAGACATTTAAAAAATTCAAGCCTTGGGGTGTTACCCTGCTCTGTGAAGGACGAGCAGACCTTTATCTTTGCATGAACCCAAAAACAAAGGGATCCAGTTCTCTCACTTGGTTTCATCTATTTATTCAAATGCATCATGGTGGTATTGTGTAAGTACAATAAATAATGTTTTCTCTTAACAATGTTGTTAACAATAACACCACCAATATTAAGAATGATAGCAATAATAATTGTTAGTCCCACATTAAGATATTTAAGGGAGAATGAAGGAGGTTGATAAGATTTTGTGTTGAACTAGTTGACCGGTTGGATTCAATATTGGATTGAAGCGCTTTATGATCCTGTGGAGTGAATCCAACCAAATTTGAAACCCCAACAGAGACGGCTAGATGGCTGTAAATTAATTAGTCAGGGATCCCACTCTGGTGACAGAGGAAATGCTAATGGAACTACACTTTTTTCGGAGTGCTAATGTACTTTTTCCTTTTTGGGAGCATTCACATAAGATCCTAGGTAATGATATGAATTTTTCTAATAATAATAATAATATTATTATTAGGAGCAATATAATAATCATAACAAGAATAAAAATGCTTTTATTTTCCACCTGCAATGTGTAAGTTTTTGATGGTGAAATTATTCTGAAGCATAGCCGCAAATCTGTATCTTCGGCATCAACTTTTATTATTGAAGTACGAAGATCAACAGCATGAAAGCCCAAACTTTCTTCTCCATGAGAAGACGACTTTTGATACCTTGCTCTAAATCTACTAAATACCTTGTTGTGATCCACACCTGGTGGTGGAGATCCCTGCGAGAAAAGCCATAATGTAAAGTTCAAAAGATAATCAAGTTTAATGTGCACAGCATGCATTGGCACTATAGGAATGATGAAGAGATCATCATAGCCATCACAGAAGACGTTGTTCAGAGATCAGAGGCGGTCAATCGGAAGCGAACAAACACACACACACAAATAGTAGAAAATAAGAACACGAGATTTAACGTGGTTCGGTCAGTAACCTACTCCACGGGTTGCAACTAGGGTTTATCTTTTAATAGGTGCTCACAGATTACTATTTGTGCTACTAGTGTACTCCTTTATTGTTATTTGTTTTGTTGCTCTTACCTTTCTTAGCGGTGGTTTGTACATACTGTTTTGTGTTTGTAGTCTCGTCTCTGCTTTGCTTTTTGGTGCTATTGTGTGGGTGTAGTGGCGTGTGTTAGTAATGTAGCTGTAAGGTCATATCCCGGGGTTGGGACAGGGGTAGGAGGGTCGCAGAGGGGTAGTGTAGTGTCCCATGTGCGTTTCGGCTCATGGAACATAGGGACCCTCACAGGTAAGTCAATTGAGTTGGTGCAAGTTCTCAAGAGGAGAAGGATTCAGGTGGCGTGCGTGCAAGAAACCAGGTGGGTGGGCACTAAGGCGCGAAAGGTTGATGGTTTCAAATTATGGTATTCAGGTTCAGCTAGGGGAAGGAATGGGGTCAGTATTCTGGTGGCGCCAGAGCTGCGAGAGTATGTGGTGGAGGTGAAGAGGATTAGTGATCGTCTGATGTTTATCAAGTTGGTTTTGGGTGGGTGTGCGATCAATGTCGTGAGTGCTTACGCCCCGCAGGTTGGCTTGGCTGACGAAGTAAAGAGGGAGTTTTGGGACGCCTTGGATGGGGTGGTTGTTGGTTTTCCACTGACTGAGAAAGTCATCATTGGAGGCGACTTCAATGGTCATATTGGAGAATCGAATGAGGGCTTCGAGGACGTGCACGGTGGCTTTGGCTTTGGCAGCAGGAACCCAGCGGGAGTTTCACTCTTGGAGTTTGCCCGGGCGAGTGATATGGTGGTTGCTAACTCTTGTTTCCCTAAACGTGACGACCATTTGGCTACGTTTGTTAGTGGAGTGGGGACGACACAGATCGACTATCTTCTCCTGCGCAGGTGTGATCGGGTGCTCTGCAAGGATGCTAAAGTAATTCCGAGTGAAAACATCACCACCCTACACAAGCTTCTGGTGTTCGATGTCAGGATCACGTGGGTGAAACATAGGAGAGTTTCGAGTGGCAACGCACACATCCGGTGGAGGAGACTAAGTGGGGAGAATATCTCTGAGTTGATCAGGCGAGTGCAGGAGAAAGGGGCGTGGGAATCGACCGGAGAGGCTGCTGATATGTGGACGCAGACTGCTAACTGCATCAGGGAAGCTGCCAGGGAAGTGCTTGGTGTGAGCTCTGGCTCAGGGAGTAGGCGGCAGGGTGATTGGTGGTGGAGCGATTCAGTCCAGAGTAAGGTGGAAGCTAAGAAGGTGGCATATTTGAGGTACATGGGCTGCAATGTTGAGGAAGAAAGAGCGGCGTTACGAGTGGAGTACAAGAAGGCACGTAAAGAAGCTAAATTAGAGGTTACAAGGGCAAAGAATGCCGCTTTTGAACGCCTCTACAAGGATATTGAGGAGAAAGGTGGTGTTAATACACTGTTCCGACTTGCTAAAGTGCGTGAGAGGAAGGCCCAAGATCTGGACCACGTGTGTTGCGTAAAGGGCAGTGATGGTAGAGTGTTAGTTGAGACTGCCAAGGTGGCTAAGCGCTGGGGGAGTACTTTTGTGAACTCTTAAATGCGGGAGGAGAGCAGAGGCTAGTTCTTGATGAGCTGGGGCAATCTGGGGCGTCTCGTGTTTATTGCCGGCGCATTTGCCTGGAAGAGGTGGTTCGGGCTCTCCGCGGGATGCGTAGTGGGAGAGCTTTGGGACCAGATGAGATTCCGGTGGAGTTCTGGAAGCATGCGGGTCGTGGTGCGTGGGTTTGGTTAACCAAACTCTTCAATGTTATCTTCCGGACAGCAAGGATGCCAGATGAGTGGAGGGAGAGTCTCTTGGTCCCCCTGTTTAAAGGCAAAGGTGACATCCAGAGCTGCGAGAATTACAGAGGCATCAAACTGCTTAGCCACACCATGAAGGTTTGGGAGCGAGTCATTGAGTATAGGGTGCGGAAAGGGGTATGCATCTCTGAGAACCAGTTTGGTTTCATGCCTGGCAGATCAACTACAGAGGCCATTCACCTCGTGAGGAGGTTAATGGAAGAGTATAGGGCTAGGAAGAAGGACCTTCATATGGTGTTCATTGATCTCGAGAAGGCGTACGATAGGGTGCCAAGGGAGGTCTTATGTAGGTGCCTTGAGACGAGAGGAGTTCCCATCGCGTATACTCGCGCGATCAAGGATATGTACGATGGGGCTATGACTAGGGTAAGGACCTTCGGGGGCGACTCTGAGTCATTCTCGGTAGGGATGGGGTTGCACCAGGGTCTGCCCTTAGCCCTTTTTTGTTCGCCTTGGTGATGGACGTCCTAACTCAAGGTGTGCAAGAAGGGGTCCCATGGTGCATGCTTTTCGCGGATGATATTGTGCTTATCGACGATACACGTGAGGGACTAAACGATAAGTTGGAACAATGGCACCTTGCCCTTGAGACTAAAGGGTTCAGAATAAGTAGGAATAAGACTGAATACATGGAGTGTCGTTTCAGCGGCAGAGAAACAGAATCAGAGGTGAAAGTTAGGATTGACTCTCACCTAGTACCTAAGGTAGACAGGTTTCGATATCTTGGCTCGGTAATCCAGGCTGATGGGGAGTTAGACGGGGATGTTGGACATCGTGTTGGAGTGGCTTGGGCCAAATGGCGGTTGGCTTCAGGGGTATTGTGTGACCCGAAGATTTCGCCCAGGATGAAAGGCAAGTTCTACCGATCCGTAGTCAAACCTGCTATGTTATATGGGACAGAGTGTTGGGCGGTTAAGAAGAATCATGTGCGTCTGCATGCGGCGGAGATGCGGATGTTACGATGGATGTGTGGGAAGACAAGGTTGGATAGGATTTCGAACGAAGTTATCCGACGTCAGGTAGGCATGGCGCCGGTGGAAGATAAATTGCGGGAAGCGAGGTTGAGATGGTTTGGTCATGTGAGACGGCGGGATTCTGACGCCCCTGTACGGAGATGCGAGCGGATTACGGTTTTCGGGGGAAGTAGGGGAAGGGGTAGACCTAAGAAGAATTGGGAGGAAGTGATTAGACAGGATTTAGGACTTCTCACCCTGACTGAGGATATGGCTTTAGATAGGAACCTTTGGAGAACTAGGATTAGAGTAGCTGGTTAGGAACTCGGTGCTATAGAGGTTTTTTGTAGTGTGTTGTGTTTGATTGAAATCTTCTATTAATGCTTGTAGAACTTTCTTTTCATTGTACTTGGTGTTTTATCCATGCTATACTATATACCCTATCATATTTTTTGTGCAGGTTGAGCCGGGGGTCTCTTGGAAACAGCCTCCCTGCTTCCAAGTAGGGGCAAGGTCTGCGTACACACACCCTCCCCAGACCCTACTGTAGTGGGATCCAACTGGGTTGTTGTTGTTGTTGTAGGTGCTCACAGATTGTAGTTACATGATTGGGTATTTATAAGATATAAATTAGGGTTAACAACTTGCTAAACAAGAAACAACTAATGGGCCCTTTAATTAATAACTAAAACCAGCCCCCCATATTTCTTCCCTTTAACCGACTGGGCTTAAAGCCCAAAGCTCTAAAGCCTTCACTGAATAACCCAACAATCTCCCACTTGAAGGATTTCGCATAGACAAAAAATGCCATCCAAGTAAACCCATAATGAGTAACTCAGTAATCTTCACTGTCAAGTCCTCCAAGCCTCTAGTTCCCAAGAACAAGCTAAAACTCCAGTTATATCCCCTAGTTGCAACCACCCTCTTCATTAATAACCTGAAAGGACAGTTGAAGCTCCACCGAGCTCCAACCCAGTCGTGACTGTAACCGCCACAGCCTCTGTCTCAACCGGCTTGTACAATCCACCGGATCCAGAAATACACCGAGGACCATTACCACTCTCCAAATCCAGCAAACTATTCCCAGGAGAGATTTTAACTTTCGGATTCTTGGTCCTCAAAACCCAACGACGTTTCAGAACTGTACTCGGAACACGTCCCATGCTCCCACTATCACGAAACCCCTGACCTGATTCAGACCTCCGAACACACTCAACTGTCATCCCCAAAACTCCAAGATTCACGTTTGCAAAATGAACCTTCTTAGCTTTGCCCGATTCAGTGAGCCCGACTTTGTTAACTGTCTTTACCGGGTTGGTCACTCCCTCAGACGTCACTGGTACCATGTATAACGATCCTCTTTTCAAGCCTCGAGCAATAACCAAATTTCCTTTGATCACCTTCCATTTTCCACCACCAAACTTGACGTCTAGTCCCTGTTCATCCAATTGTCCGACTGAGATCAACTTTGTCTTCAGTCTTGGAATCACCCTGACATTTTGTAAGCTCCAAGTAGTTCCAAATGAAGTTTTTAGATCAATATCTCCCATGCCTATCACTTTAAGGATTTTCCCGTTACCCAACTTTACCTTTCCAAAGTCTCCCTTTTTGAGATTCACCATCGCCTCACTGCTGTGCATGGCGTAAAACGAAGCACCAGAATCCATGACCCAAGAGTCAACATAGCTTTCCATGCTGAGTATCAATGCATCACTATCATCATCAGATGCATTCCCAACAACTGCGCTAATTTTGTTTTTCCTGTTTGGGCATTGACTCTTGACATGCCCAACTTCTTTGCAGACCCAGCACACCACATTCTTTCCAGCCTTAGACGAGCTCTTCCCACGACTCCCACTGTTTCTGTTATTACCTCTTCCCCTGCTAACACTGAGTAACCCAGAAGTAGATCCTCCACTAGCGTTCCTCCGACGAATGTCTTCACCCAAAACACTATCCCGTATCCGATCAAACTTCAAGTTTCCTGTTCCAGCAGTTTCAGTAACCGTTGTCACAAATCCCGACCAACTATCAGGCAAGGAAGATAACAGAATCAAAGCCTGAGTGTCATCATCGAACTTCATGCCTACTGATGACAACCTCGACAAGATCGAATTGACCTCATTAATGTGATCAGCAACTGGGCTGCCCTCGTTCATTCTCATCATGAACAATTTCCTCATCAAGAACACTCTATTACCGGTCGACGGTTTCTCATACATATTTGACAGAGCTGTTAACATATCACGAGCAGTTGTTTCCTTCATGATATTAAACGCCACACTCCTCGTCAAAGCTAGTGTAATTTTACCTCTTGCCTCTTTGTCCTTTGAGTCCCAAATTGCTTCAGCAGCCTTATCCATTCCATCCGGTTTCTCTTCCAGTACCATGTCCAAATCGCACTCACCAAGCAACGCCTCTATTTGCATTTTCCACCATGCAAAATCAGTACCGTTGAACTTCTCGATTCGAACCCTCCCGTCCTCGGCCATTGCAAAACGAGAGAGAAAAAACCAGAGAAAAAACCAAGGAATAACGGCCCGAAACCAAGCAACCTCCAATAGAAAACAAACCCTAAATCAAAGAACCCGAACCAACAAGTACCAGGTCCAAAACCAGAAACCCTAATCGCCAAGTTCACCCAAAACCGACCGAACAGCCCCTGACCAGATCCAAACCAGCATCTGATTAGATCCGAACCAGCCCCTTAACCGCGGCAGCAAAACAGCAGCAAAAACAATCTTGAACAGCCTTCTTCCTGCGATTGATCCTGTGTAACCGTGTGTTTAACCGAACCAAGGCTCTGATACCACTTGTTAGGAATCAGAGATCAGAGGCGGTCAAGCGGAAGCGAACAAACACACACACACAAATAGCAGAAAATAAGAACACGAGATTTAACGTGGTTCGGTCAGTAACCTACTCCACGGGTTGCAACTAGGGTTTATCTTTTATTAGGTGCTCACAGATTATAGTTACATGATTGGGTATTTATAAGATATAAATTAGGGTTAACAACTTGCTAAACAAGAAACAACTAATGGGCCCTTTAATTAATAACTAAAACCGGCCCCCCATATTTCTTCCCTTTAACCGACTGGGCTTAAAGCCCAAAGCTCTAAAGCCTTCACTGAATAACCCAACAGACGTTAGTAGTGGAAACAAATATAAAATTTCCTAAAGAACATTACATCTTCAGCAGCATCAATGATGTTGCAAGTTAGGGTTTTGATTAACTAAAGATTTGTCAAAATAGTGAAACAAAAGATACAAGGAAGCATAACTAAAAGGATTTTCATAAGAAGATTTCTTCAAACAAGTCAACAGAGAATCGTCCATTTTAACTATATAAATAGTAAACGGGCCGGTTCTATGGACATAGTTTTTTAGTGGCCACGGAAGCCACTGTTCTGATTCGGATACTTACGGTGCTCCGTTCGTAAAATTGATGATTCCTACCCCCCTAACCCCTCCGATAACCCCCCCCCCCCGCGCCCAATCCCGACCCCAACCCATCCCCCCACCCATGTCAATTCCACCCCGCAACTTTAGTTGACTTTAAAGTAAAAAAATTGACTTTAAAGTCAACTAAACCTACGGGATGAAATTGACATGGGTGGGGGGATGGGTTAGGGTCGGGACTGGGCGGGGGGTTTACCTGGGAGGTTAGGAGAGGTAGGAAACTAGGAATCATCAATTTTACGAACGGAGCATCGAAGAGTGGCAGTGGCTTTCGTGGCCACTCAGAATGAGTGGCCATTGAACCTAGCCGAATAATAAATGCATCTTTATAAGAGTTTTTTAAACAAAAAACAGAATCGGGATTTCATAATATCACTAATGGTCAGGAGTACAGACTGATTCAGATAGGTATTCAAAATTATGAATGGATTTTTAGATGTGGAGGATTTTATTCAAAAGTATAAAGACACCTCATATGAAAGTCAACAGAAAATAGTTCATTCTGCCAATAAAAACATCACTAAATACCCTGTGTTCCCAAAAAAAAGATTCTGGTCCGAAAATTTACTTTTGTCACAAATATGAGTCCTATTTGAACTACAAAAACTTAAATTTGGTCATATTTATTGTTATTTTATAAATAAAAAATGTCCCAAACAAGTTGAATGTGTTAAATTTAGTTAAACCATCAAATAAATTTTAAAATACAAGAAACTTCTTTGTTTTCAACCTTACAAAATTAAAAAAATGAGCACTTATGAAACATGATTCTTTTTATGAAGTGGGGGGAGAAAAAAGTTTTTAGTTAACCAGAATCATGATTTGATAATATCACTAATGATCACGAGCATTCGACTAATCATGAATTTAATAGATGCGGGAAATATACTTTAAGTGCAAAAGGTCAGACTCAATGCCAGAGTCAACCATTGACCATTACACTTCGAAGGTATATCATTTTCAAAATAGATACACTTTCCCTTACTCCTTGCACTAATTTCTATTTTGGGGTGATCACATAACATCTAGGCATAATTTACCACTTTATTGATGTCACATTGTATGCATATATTATACAACTGTCATTCAACAAATTGAGAAAATAGTATGGTAAAATGAATATTAGTTTGAAAATTAATCAAATGAAAAATTATTATTATTATTATTATATATAAATATATATAAGTGCCCCCCTTTCTTTGTTTTCTTAAATTTTCGGATTGACCCAAGGGATATTAGAGAGGGGGAGAGTAGGGGGGAAGGAATCGATCCTCCGTGAGAAGGGAGAAATGTTGATGCTCCAACCAATTTACCACACCCTCCCCTTTCTTTTGCAATCAAAAGAAAATTGAAGACTAGATACTATGTTTCTGATGGCCTGCATTGCTTCTTCAAGGAAAATAGAGATGGTCGTAGCTTCTGAATGGTGGTAAGCAAAAGGACAGAATGCAACACCATATATAATATGTCTACATCACTAATATGACAACCACATCAAAACTATGATTCATATGGAACACCCTCTTCTATGAAAAGGAATGTTATAATTGATTAGGTGGTATAAGACTTCGTGAGAAACTAGAAGTACATATTTAGTCATCAAACAAGATAGCGAAGAGACAAAATTACTTTACCCCTGGTTTGGGACCCTTGTGCCTATAATAGTATAAGTTGCCAAGACTGTCGAGAACAAAAAATCTCCTCTTCCAATCAGCCTTCGAACTTGTAGATCTTTTCAAAATATATCCCTGCTTGATTGTTTGGACCTGGAGGTATAGAGCACATTGGCATTTGAAAGTAAATTACCAGAGTTCAAAGTCTAGCAAATACACCATATGGAGGAAAATAAATATAACTTAGATGGGGTAGAGACTAATTTCACAACTATCTTTATATAGACGGTTATCTAAAATTAGATTATTTACAAGTAGAATGATATTTTTAGCAGTCATTTTGGTGAAGAATAATAAATATACAAAAAGGCAACACTTTTATAGGCACTACTTACTTCACCATTTGCACTGGACTGCATAATTGCTTCTATATTTTTGTTTGAACTCATACCAACCCCATTAGCACGAAAATTACTTGCTGGAGTACTAATGTTACTAGATGCCTGCATAAGATCTAGCTCTGCCTGTGTCCTAAATTCCTGAATCCTTCTGGCAAGCCTGTCTTGTTCGATATTCGTCTGTTCTTTTGACTGTTGGGCATATGTCAAAACCTAATTATGAAAACAAAATAGTAAAGCACACATAAAAAGATGCTGTGGTGTTACACGATAGGCATTGATGCAAAATCATAAGTTGAAGAAACATTTGGAACACTTTGACAAGTATGCCAACAAAAAAAAGTTTAAGAAAACAACTTTTGTGCAACTACAGACTGTTGTCACCATCAACATCCAGAGACAGCTCAGGAGGAGTGGGTTCCATCAACTTCTCAAAAGAAAATACCATGCTGATTGATTCCATAATAGAATTATAGATCAATCACATAACTGTCAATATAGCTCTAGGATACCCTTTTACCTAAGGTTGTCCCAAAAGTAGTGCAAGCAACTACAATTTCCTCTTGGTGAAATTAAGGGATGTGCAAATCAATCAATAACATGTTTTTTAACGGATAATGTTCAGTTTGTTTTGGAATCCGTCATGCCCGTCTCTTTTAATATATCCAAGGCATAGATAGTGTATTTGTGATATGCTTATGCCTTGCAAAACCCATGCAACTTTAATTCTGAGAAATTAATCCCTCGTTCCCGATTTATAGTCCATGTAAAGTCTTTCTATTTATGCTTATGCCTGTGCGTATTTACGATATGCTTATGCCTTGCAAACATGCGTCATTTTTGTGGAGATGTGGTTCAATGGTCAATATCAATCCGGTCATTTGGCCAAAGATACTGTTATGACGGATGTAAGAAAGATAACAAACAATAAAGAAACCAAAGAACAAACACACACAGATTTAACGTGGTTCACCAACAATATGTTGGCTACGTCCACCTAACAGAAGAGAGGAGATCTTTTACTGATTGGGGAGAGAGATTACAGAGGGATTTTCTAGGTAACTACCATAATTAATAATGCCTTACAAATGAACCTATATATAAGGAAAGATGGCAGCCAACTTGGCTGCCTAAATCAAGGGGGAAGTGAGCTGTTGACAGCCCAGAACACTGCCGTCATACAGCTGCCCGCCTCACCAACTAGCCACCAGCTTGTCCATTTGTCAAGGCTACTTTCCCGGTAGTTTCCAGCCAGTTTACAGCCATTCTCCAGCAGTTTGCAGCCACTTTCCAGCCAGGTGCAGCCATTGTTGACTAGTCAAATGGGCTAGAATTCAAGGCATTCCAACAAATCTCCACCTTGACTTGAATTCTCTCAGAAGACAGTAGTAGCACCAGAATCAGATGTGCAAAGATAGCAGATTTCCTCTCAAAAGTGACCAAATGTACCATAGGTACCAGAAGTCCAACCTAGGACACAGATGTCACCAAAAAACAGAAACAGAAACAGATTGTTTCACTTGAGTTCAAAAGTGTCGCGACACACCAAAAATGGTTTCCCTCACGCCTGGGGACGGATAACGCAAGAAGATAAACAACCACTGCATAAACAACCAAGAAGATAATTCCACCACTAGACCAATTATAAAAGTAAGAATGTTGTTCTTTTACCATTCCAAATCGCTCCGTTACTTGGCTGAATTTTCCATACCATGCACGAGGGCTTTGTTTTAATCCATGTTGTTGGATTTTCGGTCGGTCAGCCGAGTGAACTGGAGTCGGGTGATATTTGACCATTTTCTCATATAAAGTCGAGATCCACTTTCTAACCAAAAGCCTAAGCTAATAGGTAGTGCTTCACCTTTTCTTATATGGTAGTGTAGTCTTGATTGATTATTCGGTGTGGGAACATTAGCCCAGCACACGGACTCTAGCACCCCCTCTCAAGTGGTAACTAGCCTAGTCTAGTTGCTACTTGGATGAGTGAGGGTGGAGCAGGTGTAGGTGAGTGTGCGGCTGGGTTTTTTCAGCGAGAGTAAACCTGAGTAATATGAGGCACAATAATAGAGGGCACGAATGTAGACTAGATGTAGTGTAGAACAAAATATAATCTGAACCCTCACCCTCATTTAAGGATCTAGTGATGAAGAAAATGCAACAAGCTCATGAAAACTCACATCGATGAAGACAAGGTATCGACTAAGACTAGGACAATAACAACGATATCCCTTATAGACCCGCGAGTATCCCAAAAAGATGCACTTCAAGGATTTTGGATCTAGTTAAAACATGGACGAACATCTCATACAAAACGTGTACATCCAAAAATCTTTGGTGGGATAGGAAACAGTGGTTTATCAAGGAAAAGACTATGAAATGGGGGCTGAGTGGCTGACCACCAAGGACATCCGGTGGGAGGTGATTAATCGAGAAACGTGTTGTGGCAACAGCATTAGCCCGAAACAACTTAGACGTTTTTGATTGAAACAAGAGTGCTCGTGCAGTTTCAAGCAAATGTCGTTTTTTACGTTCAGCTACACCATTTGGGCTGGAGTATCAACACAAGAAGTTTGGTTGAGGATGCCATGATCACGCATGTAGGACTGGAAGGGAGCGAAAAGATACTCTTTAGCATTATCACCATGCATAATTTTAGGAGGCATATTAAATTGGGTTCGTATTTGAGCACAAAAAGAACGAAAGTGAGTAAATAACACGGAACAGGATTTCATTAAATATAGCTAAGTAATACGAGAATAGTCATCAGCAAAAGTAACAAAGTACCGGAATCCGGGTTGTTAAGAGTATCCCACATCGGAAAAGTGTGAGTAAAATAATCGGTATATAAGCTCTTGAGTTGAACTAACTAATCGATTGGATTCAATCTTTTAATGTGGTTTAACCCAAGTGCCTTATTACTCAATCCAGTTGTCCATACCCATCTCAAATTCTATCATGGTATCGGAGCAGGTCTTGGCCCACCTCATTTGTCAAGGTGTCCGTCTAGACGTTCATTCCTAGCGGCCCGTTTGTCTTTAGCCCAGTTGTCCGTATGGAGTATGTACCCAACGGCCTGTGGCCTGTTTAACACGATTGCTCGTCTGGAAGTCCATACCCAGCGGCTCGTGGTCCTTTAGGTGTTGGCGCTCAAAAAAAAGCAAGGGAATGGGAGTTCATTTGCAAGTGGTCAATCGGTTAGATTCAAAATGGCCCGGTTGTCCACTTGAGGGGGAGTGTTAAGAGTATCCCACATCGGAAAAGTGTGAGTAAAATAATCGGTATATAAGCTCTTGAGTTGAACTAACTAACCGATTGGATTCAATCTTTTAATGTGGTTTAACCCAAGTGCCTTATTACTCAATCCAGTTGTCCATACCCATCTCAAATTCTATCACGGGTTTTGACACAACTGAGCAAGTACTCCAAACGTCACAATGAAACAACTCAAAAAGAGCACTTGCTCGTAAATTTTTTCTAGGACTCAAACTAACATGGTGGTGTTTAGCAAAACGACATGACTCACACTGTAAAATAGAAAGATGATGAAATTGAGGATAATGTTTTTTTAACAAGGATAATGAAGGATGACCCAGACGGTAATGAATCTCGAGAGGTGACTCAATCCCACCACAAGCAACTGCTTTAGGAATGGAAGTGTTGAAAAGATATAGGCCATCAGTCTCACATCCTTCACCAATAATCTTCTTTGTCATAAGATCCTGAAACACACAATGATTAGAAAAGAATGTGACAGAACAATTAAGATCACAAGTTTACTAAGAGATAACAGGTTAAATGAAAAATGGGGTAAACTCAAGACAGATGACTTGTGCCATATTGGGAGTAAGGATGAACGAGCCTGGCCCAAGGACCTTAGCCGTGGAACAGTCAGCAACAGAGGAATGAGATATGTGGGGATGAGAAGTAGAAAAGACACTAGGATTACCCACATATGATCTGTGGCTCCGGAATCAATAACCCACTTGGAGGAAGACGAGACAAGACAAGCACTATCCTTACCTGAATCCGTAAATGCCATCATATGAGCAAATGATCATTGAACAGTAGACAGAATAAAAGAAAACCACCCACTGGATGTCCAGACTGAGTCCACACACGTGCTTAGATGACTGAGGCGACCCTAACAGTGGTTTTTCGACGAGGGATTTGACCAGGAGTGGAAACGGGAGGCCTCTGACAAACGAGAGATTCTCCAGACTTGTTCTCTTGCAACATGCGACCCACCCAATGTGGCAGTTGTTTGAAAAATTATAGGAAGAACAGATCAAATGCAGAATAGAATTTTTATTGATGTAAACTATACAGGAATATTTGTGTTCTCTAAATATATATAGAGAACAGACCAACATGACTTTTACTAACCAACACAACTATTACAAACCAACACACCTATTAACAATAGAAACTACCCATAACTGCCTTTTAGAAACTGCCCTACTATTTTTTATTTAAATTAATTAAATATGTAAAACACACTAAACGACACCACACTAATTGGCTCTATACTAACTGACCCAAACATCAACTCATTACCCATTCGGTTATATGTGAACAAACCCGATTAAATCTAACAATCACGCCCTTAATCGTTGTTTGTTCACACTGATCTTCACAACAACGTTGGTTCATCATCTTCAATCAAATTTGCAATCTGTTCCTTTTGATCCCATTTTGGACATTCGTTCAAAAAATGCCCTAACTCATTGAACTTGAAGCACCTAATGTGACTATTATCCCGCTTAAACCGACCATAATCCTGACCTTTCCCGGATCCCCGACCTCTACCTCGGCCACGTCTAAAGTCTTCTCGGTTTAAGCTCCAGCAACCACAATGCTCACATTTGTGCTCCTGAACCTTCTCTTTTCCATCACCTTTAGTGAAGAGTAGTTTACCATGTGTATCTACTTCATCAGTTGGCCTTTTGATGCGTTCCTCGAATGCTTTCAATCTTCCAACCGCTTCTTGAAATGGCATTGTGTTAATGTCGGCAAACTGTTCAATTGCAGCAACGATCTGCATGAACTTTTCAGGTACAGAACCCAAAAGCTTTCGAACCAATCTTTTATCTTCAAATTCAGACCCAAGGTTGTTTGCTTGTGTTGCAAGTTGACTAATTTTACCAGCAATATCATCAAGTGACTCATTGTTCTTCATCTTTAGAGTCTCAAAATCTGATTAAAGTGTCCGTAATCGCGCCGCTTTAACCCTGTCAACACCAACAAAGCGAGTCTTCAAAGCATCTTAAATTTCTTTTGCTTCAGTAAACTGGCAACTTGTAACATGATCTCTTTCGGCAAAGCTTGAAACAGATATACTATTGCCATATTGTTCTTCTTTGGATCAATTTCTGTTCCTGGTTCGATCACCTCCCAAATCCCATTAACATTAAAAATTGCTTTGACCTTCACAGCCCAAATAGTGTAGTTTGTAGCACTTAGAATTGTAACCGTAAAAGATAGTGAACCATTCTCCCTTGTAGTCACAATCTGCCTATTGTCTTCCATTGCACGACTTTAATTCCTATGACAATTTTCACAAAATTCTTAGACTTTGATTCCTTCCTGGGTCGTAAGCCACCTGCAATCGACCGACCATCAACCAAAAGACAAGCCCCTGCTTTTCCGTCTTCGAAGCCACTAAACGAAAGCTACCCCGCTGATTCGTTTTTCCCGGACTGTTTGGTTAGAATGCTTCTGCCAAAGGAAAAAATAGCCACTTGCTATTCTTGTCCTAGGTGAGGAAAAATCTTGTCGAAGATTTTTGATTTGTTGTCACGGAAATCTTTAATGCTCCATTATACGATCTGGCATATCTCCCTTTTCTTGCCGCTGATCGCACACCCTCTGATCGTAAATCAGACCGCTCCCTTTATTCGTTGGGTCCTTATTGGATTTTTTTGCTCTGATACCAATTCTTAGACAGGACCAACCAACCAAATCAAAGCAAAGTAGAATATTTTATTGATGTAAAACTGTACAGGATTATTTGTGTTCTCTAAATATAATTAGAGAACAGACCAACATGACTTTTACTAACTAACACAACTATTACAAACCAACACACCTATTAACAATAGAAACTACCCATAACTGCCTTTTAGAAACTACCCACTGTTTTTAAAATTAATTAAATATGTAAAATACACATAACGACACCACACTAAATGACTCTATACTAACTAACCCGAACATTGACTCATTACCCATTCGGTTATATGTGAACAAACCCGATTATATCTAACAGCAGTGACATCACGCAAGCACCGCTAGAGGCAACATCAAAATGGCAGCAACTTTTTTTCTAATGAGTGAACCCTAACCCTAGAACAACCTTGCTTTGAAACCATGTAGTCAATAATCCGACATTTTCACCATATTCCTAATTACATAATACAAGTGACTATATATGCATAAGAAGGGTGCTAATATAACGAAACTAAATCACCCCTATTAATGCCTAAATCAAAGCCTACCATATTCTCAAGACTTAACTAATATAATAATAATAATAATACTAATAACTATCATAAAAATGGGCACACTAAAGATAAACGGTGAAAGTTGCACTGAAAAACTACAAATTCTGGCAATCATGCTCAGAGTTCTTTCCCCTCAATTGTGATACAGCTGATGAGCTTGCATCATATCCAAAATTCAAAGCCTCCGTATCCACCCTAAGCTCATCCATTGCATGTGTCTCAAATACGTCAAACATTTGTATCCTTGACTCTCGTGCAACTGACCATATGTCTAAGAAACCTTCTATTTTATCCAATATTTCTACAGAAGGCAACTTGTCCCTCATCACAATCCAAATGCACTCTGAACACCAGCCACTAAAGATGGAAGAACCATTGGTCAAACATCTTTACGTCTTACACATGTTTGATTTGTCCCTACTAGTTCCATTAACCTTGTCTCAGACCCTGTTCTTTTGGATTGGAATTCCAGAGTTGGATGTTAAAAGAAACTGGAAAAAGTTGGAAGAAACCGAAAAAAGTTGGAAAACACTAGAAGGAGTTGGAAAAAAACTAAGAGTTGGAAAACGTTGGAAGAATTAAAGAGTAAAAAGTCAATCAATTAAATGATCACCCAAATAAATATGTAAGAAACTCTATTTTTGGATAAAAAAGAGTTCTTCATTGTCCGTGTTTGAGGTGGTGTGTTATAAATTTAGATATATAATGTTATTATATATTCATCAAATATAAATACCATTTTTAAGTCGGTGTTGGAAGAAAACTAGAAGGAGTTGGAAGGAACTAGAAGGAGTTGGAAGAAACTGGAAGAAGTTGGAAAAAGTTGGAAGAATAAAGCGTCAGTAGGGTTACATAAGTTTTATTCGTCCCTACTAGTTCCATTAACCTTGCCTCAGTAAGGGTTCCCACATCTCTTCACTGTTCCATAGCCTTTTTTTGCTGATTCTGTAGTCATATAGGACTGTCACACAGGAAAGACGATTTCCAAAAGACATGAGTCTCGTTGATTATTTATTTAGCAAGCTGAGCATGATCGATATCTATACTCCAACTTAAGGTAGAGGGTTATGGAAAGTAAATTGGCTATAAATATATACAAACAATAATAGAAATTTGTCTAACATATCCAAGATTCTTTGTAACACATCTAACAGGTATACATGGAGTTTTCTCTCGCAACTGAATACACAGAATTAAACATTAATCCTAGACACTTCTAAATCTCTAGTAACACTAGAAACCAACGTAATAACGCTTGGATATAAAGAATATTTGGCTTGGGAAAGCAGCTAAACTTGTTGTTTCTAAATTGAAGACAGTACCTGATGAATGAATGGTTCCATTTGGCTCAACAATTCATATCCCTGTTTGAAATGCGTTACGGAATTGTATGGTCAGTGTGATGAAGGAGGTTGCGAATAGTCTAATAATACCAGTAATGTAAATATCAGTAAAGGAGAGACGCACCAACTTAAAGTATCTTAGATGAGCATCTATAATTGCACTAATAGACTCCAGGAACTCATACTTCTTTTTTGCTTCAATATTCATGAGAGCATTTGCCTGAATTCCTTACAAGGTACAATCAACAAGGAAATAAGACTAGAGCATAGTGATAATGTTCTTCAATGGTGCAACTACCAACTTGTTAGCAATGCACCAAATAAAACTAAAACAGCAAGTCCCACTCAGTACGGTCTATGGGGTGGTATGTAAGCAGAAATTGCATCTACAACATGGAGTAGACAAACGTGTTAATAATGCACCGTACTTACTAAATTAAAGCGGCTTCTTTCGAAAGCTGACTTTGAGTTGTGTAGGTCCTGCAACAGATGGAACCAAAAACATAGTCTTTTAAATAAGCAAAAAAAAGGCTAAGCATGAATGATCAACCATATCGGTGCTTGCAACTTTGACCACTAACTATTTTCTGCTTTTCTGAAGATACTAGGGGTGTTTGGTGCACGGATGTTAGCCATTAATGATTAGCCGTATGAATTAGCTGTTTGGATTAGCTGTTTAAATTAGGTTATTGTGTTTCCTGTTCAGATAAGCTATATAGAACAAGTGTGTAATAAAATTAGTGTTTGTCAAAATATTTTTCCAGCATCTCTGATGGAGCCAAAGATTCATTATTTTTTGGCTTTGGGTTATGATGGAATAAAGCAAAATGGCTTTTTAAATTATATGCGCTTATTTTAATAGTGAAGTTAAAGTTAGTCAATGCAGCTTTCGACGCTCATCATGGGTCATCCAGACACAGCCACTCTATGTTTTAAGCATAGGGGCCAGGTTGCGTACGTGATTACCTGTGGTACTGCTTGAGTCGGGGGTATCTTTGGAAGCATCCTCTCGGCTCTCCCCAAAACTTACTTTTGTGAGATTCTAATGGGTTGTTGTTTGTCAAAATAGCTTGTTGATAAAATCCACATTTTGTCCCTTATTCTATTATCTTTTTTATTGGACATATTTGTCTAAAAATTGCAAAATTCTGGTTTTAATAAAAAAATTATAGAATGTGCCTAAGGTCTATAAATCTACTCTATAATTTTTAAGTTATTATAATATGTTATTAATATATATATATGTATGTATGTATGTATGTATGTATGTATGTATGTATGTATATGTATGTATGTATGTATTTTTATAAATACATTTTATTTACGTTAGAGCTATATTATTATGTGAAGGCCTCAAATTGTCGTTCATTATTTACTAGGGCTCAAATACTTTTAATCATCATATTCTCATTCAAGGTAAAATTACATGTATAACATTAAAAATGACAATTGCACAATTAAAATTTATGATGCTAAATTTTTAGATTTCTTTACGTTAAGAGTAATAATTGCATTTTTCATAAAATATAAAGATTAATATTATAATTTTTTTACAAAAAGCTCTTTTAGTCGAATAGGTCAACCCACTTGTTTCATTCGAACAGCTTTTTGGGCACAAAAAAGCTATTTACCCCCCTCCTGCATCACTAGCTTGAAAGTATCATAAACCTGATCATGCTTAGTTGCTCTTTCCAACTACTTCCACTTAGTAACACGTAGATATGCGGCTAATTTAGAAAAAGGGGATGAGCAACAACATATAAACATGCATACATAAGAATAAAGTAATTAAGATGAAAACATACTTCTTCGAGTCCAGTTACTACATCAGCATGTGTACTCTTCTTTAAAGAGGCGAACTTCTCCCGTGCCTTGCATTTCATTGATAACCAGAATTTGTTAATATAGAGATGAAACCCCAGGAAAAAAGAGGTAGAGCATCTTGACAAGCTGAATTTAGTGTTTCTAGACAAAACAGTATGTCACATTGCTATGATCTATTTAGACAATACAGTGAATACACTAGTTGAATGTCATTTCAAGTGCGTTTTGTTTCATGGAACATTGCTCACATATTTTCACTTGCCTAGACTAGGTCAGAATAAGAAAACGAAGCCAGAAATACACAGTCACGTAGCAACCATTTCTCGCTATCTAGATAAGACAGACAAATCTAGATTTCAAATTGGAGTGAAGATCAATCTAGAATTTGGAAGTCATTCAATAGAATTATAATTATCAAAGAGAATAAACTTTGGCCTAACAAAGAAGTAATTAGGTGATTATAAAAATTCTCAGATATTTTTAGAATTTGAAACATTGCTCACAAAATGAAATTTGTTAATTGCTCTTGTATTCTCCATTGAATATTTGAATGTCAAGACTAGAAATGGTAGGCCCACCCCAACTTATACATTAGCTATATATATGTATACATCCCAGTACATTTGTTTTCTAATTAAAATACAATATAACATTTATCAACCTATATGGTATCTGATAGGTTCCAGGCTGGTTGGTTAAGTCATATTTTATTTAAGAAATTAGCACTATTTAATTATTTGTTGAGTCTTTTATTTTTCATATTTATCATTTAATAATTCTTTAATTCCACTTAGTGGGAAGTTAGGGGTCAGTTTTTCCCACTTAGTTAGTGGGAGGTTTAGGGTAAGTTATTCCCACATTGTTAGTGGGTGGTTATGAGTAAGTTATTACTAGTAGAAGTTAGAGTCTCTTTGTATAAATAGACATCTAGTCATGTGTATTGAAGATAGAAGATTACACAGTATTTAATCATTGGAGATTCTCCTTAGCTTTATTACTTATATGAGTTTAAGATTCTTACTCATATTTTAATACAGATTTTTCTATTATTATTTTATGAAGTTAGATGCTGAATTCATAATTTAATAAAAACTTTCCTTTATTTATTTTCCAGGTCAATCCTAAGTTCTATCAGTATCAAAGCCTCAAATCCTAAATTTTTTCTAAAGCAGATTAAATATCTTGGATATTCTATCTTTTTGCCGGAATGAAGAGTGGCATGCCACATTCCTAAGTTTTATGTCACATCTCCATTGGTTTTCTGCAGAAACTGACATCACCACATACCAAGGGTAGAGGTTATTCCAACTGCCAACCAGCTATCAACATCTAAACCAACAAAAAGAAAACTGATTGACCTTTTCGATTTAAAAAAATGATTACTTTGGTTTTGCAGTCACTTTTAAGTGACCAAACAACCAAACACAAATAATGAACAATATAGATTACAATCAATAATATAGTTAGCGTGAATAAGGTTCAGTTCTCTTCACCTTGTGCTTTTTGGATCTTTTTTGTTTTCATCACAACAAATGCAGTAAAAAAATCAGTAATCGGATTGTGTTTTTTTTTCAGAAAGGCAAAAAAACAAACCCAGAAAAAAGGTTCAGTAAAGTTTAGTAAAATATAAAAAAGTTGAGTACATTTTGTTAAAGGTCACTGTTGATGTAATTCGGGGGATTGGAAAATAAATTAATAAAAATCAACTGCTTCCCAAATCAAGGTCAATAGTCCAAATTAAACAAAAGCACAGATAATTTTATTTGCTTGTCAAGGCATGAACAACTACCTGGTCATAAGCAGAATCAGCCTTATCAAATCTGTAACGAGATTCCTGCAGTAACAGCAACAATGTACAATGAGTCTAGGATCTGATTTGAATTTGGGTATCAATACCAGCAATAGTATAATAATGCATCCGCTAAAGTTGAAAATTTAAGCTAAATATAATGACCCTATTCTAAATTTAATCATAAATGACCATTCTTTTAGTAAATCATGATGTTGATAACACACTCAAGGAACAATCATTACAGGTCAGTTGCAGAATAGGGAGACACAAAAACACTTCCTATGAATGTATTAAGACACTGTTCAAATTCTACTGAAGGGCAAAGGCAAAGGGATACAATATATCCCCCTTTTGCCATATGAGATAGGTTTCTATCCAGATGCTAGGCAGAGTATTACATAATAAAAGAGATGTGGCCAACATCACCATTTTTACACCAAAATAGTGTAAACATCAAATCATAGTCCAAACACTGTTTTTGCTCGAGCAACCATTATTTACACATGTTTTATCACCATTCCTTTATATTCTATTTTACTTGATTATTAAATATTTTGCTTTTAATTTGCACATAAATTTATTGTATATTATTCTTAATTATACTACTAGTATACTCTCTCTGCCCCTGAGTATTTGTCCACTTTTGACTTTTTTCGGTCAAAATTGGTAAACTTTGACCTCAAATTAAATAAAATTTATGTTAGATATTAATACAAAATAGTTTATTTGATTTATTATATCAAATATTTTCAAAATATTATTTTATCTAATTAATATATATTTTATTTAATTATAGGTCAAAGGTTGAAAATAGTTGACCGAAAAAACTCAAAATTGGACAAATACTCAGAGACGGAGGTAGTATTAAATATCTTACGTTACTTCATTGTCAAACAAGCAAAGAAAACTGAAATAACATGCAAATGGTGCAGCACTACAATACAAAGCCTACTTGACTCGACATTTATTCTTCACCATTTTCGTGAAGTAGCAAAGAAAATGGCACATGGGTTGGAGCATGTTGTGCTCCAAAACACCAAAACTTGTGCCAATTAGGTGCTGGTTGGAGATGCCTAAAATGCCCAATTGTCAAATATGATATCAAAGCCTCAAAGTTCAATTTTCTTTTCTATAGAATAAAGCAAGAATTGAGACAAAGGCTACTCATTTCTTAAATGACATCCTCAACATCTGGACATTAAGCACAAAATTGGCCTTGAATCTTGTTTTACCTTGACAGCTTGCAGATCAACAGACAAAAACTCAGTCAAGCGATCAATCAGTACATGCTCCACCTAGGGAAGAAAGAAGGTTATATTTTCACTTATCATCATCATAGTCAACACCTTAATCCCAACTAGTTGTGATTTACGGCATTAAACATCGAGTACCAAATAATTTTGTAAAGTTAGGTAACACTATAAATTAATGCAAAAGGCATAGTGTGCAATGTTTTGTGCTGGATGCCTTTCCCTTCACAACCATCATAAGAAGGAATAAAGAGATGAAAATTCTAAAACCATCATCATAGGCTATTTCCACATGCATATTCATATGTTCACTATATGAACTATTAAAACACAGTTTGCAAATGATAACAGAACCACTAATGCGTGCAAGCTTTATACAATATGACAGTATGTTACATCTCACATTGAATTCCATCATTAACCAACAAGTTATTACATATATTGTATTAAAGGCATCATAAATATCGTGAAGCAAAACCCAACGGAAAGCAATGCATTGATTAATACTCCCTCCGTCCCAAAAAAAGACTCCTTATTTCCTTTATGGGACGTCCCAAAAAAGCCTCCTCTTTCCTTTTTTTGTAAAACTTTGAGTGGCTCACAATTTCTCTCTTCTGCATCACTTAGAGAGAGATAGAAAGGACTCAAAAATTAATCAGTGATAGCTTTTAGCAATTATAAAGCCAAAAAAATTAGTAATATGACTGTTTTAAAGATACTTGGTCAGTCGGTCTGGTGTATGTTTTCCAGCTGGAATTAGATTAAATACAGGATATCTGGATTTACCTGAGAACGAAGAAGTTCCTTATATGTTGCAATCTCCCTAAATGCAGAAACAAATTTTGACATAATTGGGCCTGGGGATAGAGAAAAATGTTGAAAAGAGCTATCAATTCTTTAGTTCCATATGCTGTAAGATACAAACAAATTAATCAACATAGTTGCACTAGAAATGAATCAGTTAATATAAATGTAAATCCACTTAAATGGATAGATTAATAAAGAATGTGAACTCCAGCTCCCAACTTCCGAGAAAGCTCCATTACTTGAAACTTGAAAGTGTCAGATCTGTAAGATACTAAAAGATATGTGTTTCCTTACATTTATTCTTTTCTCTTCTATCCAAAACACTCACCATAATGATGTTGCAGATCACACTATGCATCCGGTGCACCAGTCGGAAGGTTGTCAGATCTTAGGCTTCCTAGGTGCCGACTAGTCATTGCCAAAGGTTGTCTGCTTCTTTTCCTCTATGAGAATTAGTTCCGTGATGACTCCCTGTTTTACTAAAATTTCCTTCCATACATGTGTGTTTTTTTTCTTACAAATGTTACGCATAGGTTTTTTCCACTTCCAATGCTTTAACCAGTCTCATTTGATTCATTTCATTAAGACAAGTTGATATTTTGTAGTAATTTCATTTGCCTACATAACTACATTTTACACAACCAGGAATTTCATATTTCTTAAGAAAATTGAATTGCCGTCCAAGTTGACCTAATTCTAATCCCTGTACAAGTTCATTAAAGTAACTTCAGCCTTTCTCCCAAATCAAAACACTAAAATCTTCACCTAAGAAAACATATGCAGGA
The DNA here is from genome assembly GCA_003260385.1 of Cuscuta australis. NCBI lineage: Eukaryota > Viridiplantae > Streptophyta > Magnoliopsida > Solanales > Convolvulaceae > Cuscuta > Cuscuta australis. The sequence continues at coordinate 316,094 of NQVE01000083.1, forward strand.
AAATATTTGCATAGTTAATTTTTTTAAAAGAAGAAGACCTTTTTAGCAAATACTTTGTATATCAATTTTTTCAAGCAAAGTTTACAATCAAGACTCAAAGAATGTCTTATCACTAGTACACTTCAGAAAGATAGAAAATGTTCAACCAAAATATTTTAAGTCACCTCCAACTGACACACTGACAGGATCATCTTGGCCTCCGCCAAACGCCTCCAATGAGTCTGCAAAGATATTATCCCCACTGTAGGCTTCCTCTAGTGTTTCACTGATGAAATTAATACACTGTTAAAAAGATATATAATGCAACCCAACATTTCTCTTTAATGTAAGGATTGTACGTCAGTCAAATGCATTCAAAAATTCAAATTCTAGTATACACACTAGACAAGATGAAGAACCAATACTGAACGTAAGCAGACAAATTTAATCTTCTGTGCAAAAATAAGCCTTCTCCCACTGGCCCCTAGGTGGGGTTGACTACTTTTTTTTGCAAATTAATTTTGCATTCTCCACTTTTATGGTGGGATTGAGGGAGTATATTTTAAAAACATTTTCGAAGTGATCTACTCAAATCATATTACTTTTCTTTTTTCGATGCACCACATTGATATGTTGATCAAGTTACAAGCTATTAAGATCCTGTTTTAAACAATCAGTAAAAGTAATGTTCAGTCCACCACAACTTTTCTTTAAGTGTCAAGACTCCACACTCTCTGTCCCGGAGCAAAAACGCCTTGTCGATGCCCGAACAAACCAATAGTTTGTCCTTACTTTACATTCAATAATGTCTACACCCACTCCCCATGAATCACTTTGTTGGCTTGTTGCACGTTATATATCTTTTCTAGTTTTACCATACACTCGATGTAGCATACACATAATTAATTTTGATCACATAGTTTTTGAGACAGCCCTTTCCATTTCAAACCAACCATCATTAGTTTTAAATGTAGGGCACTTTAACTTGAAGTCGGACTATAGGAGTTAGATGCAGGAGGGGGACTGGGGGAGCCTTGGTAGGAGTTTGTATTTTTGTGTGTGGCTATTTACTTATCCTTTCTATTTTCCATAGATTGTTAATTTGTTATACTTTACTTTTCTTCTTCTGTTGTGAATTTTTTAACATGTTTTTATGTCTAACTTGTTAGTGTGTTACTTACTCATTCTTTCATGCTTTTAATCACCAATTCCAGTGCTTTGTTTGTTTTATGTTTTGCGGGTAGAATAAGGTATGTGTACATATACTCTCCCCGAGCCCCACTTACGGAGACCTTACCCGGTTGTTGTAGTTGTTACATCGTAGTCATCTTCATTTCCTTGTATAGTATATCAAAACATGCATGAAACAGCCAGTCTTACATATATAAGAAGAGAGTTAGTTGGTCATTGTCATTTCCCACTTTGAACCTAGCTTTAAGCTCTATTTGTTTCAAGAAAAAAACTTCCTCTTTCAAAGTCATTTTTCAAAGGCTGGCACATGATCATCTTTTCCTTTAGGATACTTTTCCAACAAGAATGCCTTCAAAGTCCCCAAACAGAAAAATCTTTCCTATGGCATGTATTCAGCTGATACTAACAATGCCTTTATAGCAACTTCAATATCAACTTCAAAAAAAACATCACTTTCTTTTTAAAGAAAGAAGTGAGTGGCTCATAAGTCTTCTCTCAATCCTCTAAACAAAATCTAACAACAAAATTTTTACTTTTCAACACTTTTCTTAAACTCCTTGACCAAGTTTTTTTGCTGGACGAGTGTAAAATTATAAATCATAATTTTCCAATTAGCTTTAATAAAACAAAATTAGCATCACTTCTAGTAAAAATAGTGATCACTCACAGCATTCTAGCCTCATCAATTTATATTCCATCTACTTAATACAGTAACAAAATAAAAATACATTGTAGTAAAATCATGCAACTACACAAGCAATACTGATATTTTGTACTGACTTGTATTTTCTACAGCCCTTATATAGCTTTTGGCAGCGGTCTCTCAGTTCATCTGCATTAAGTTCCAAAGACCTTACCTAAAACATAAGAAGGTTGGAAATTTGGGGTAAAAAATAATGCACAAATGAACAAATTGCTCGGGAAGAAATAGAACCGAAATGTGAATTAGAGTAGAAATCACACTTGCTTATGGAACATAGGAGAATCTTCCAGATTTACAAACGCCGTCATTCCACTGTCTCTCCGAATGGCTTCAGATCGGGAAATGGAAATCCAGTTGTTGGCTGGCCTCTACCTCCCAAATCTCTATTTTTTCAGTAATTTGGGGAAAGAGTTGGAGACTTCCATTCAATAAAAAAATAAGGATCAAGTTATCTCTCTTTCGAGATTTGTACCTCACTTTAATAATGTTAGTACGTAGGGAGTATTGAAAATATTAGGTGTACCCCAAAATTGTATTAAAGAATGGATTATGCTATGTGTACCCCAAGTTTTGTACCCTAATTTGTATCCCGCAGTTTTGCACCAACACTTTGTGTTGGTGTAAAACTAATTTTTGTTAAACGCACCAACATTTGTGTCCGTGTGAATTTTTATTAACGCACCAACACTTGTGTCGGTGTAAACCATCGAAATGTTTGTGCAAACCTGTGGTGTACAAATGGGGTATATTTTTTGGTGTAAGTGTAGCATGGTCCATTAAAGAATATACCATAAATATTTATACTTACATTTTGATAACTTACATTCAAACAAATTGTAATTGTGATCACAAATATTTGCATTTGCTTTTTGTGTCAGTGTAACTCATCAATCTTAGACTTAGGTCTCGTTTCATTCAACTTATTTTTTCTGCTCTTTTCTTATTCTTATTAAAATCAGATCAGATCAGATCTCATCAGATCAGATCATATCAGATCTAGATCTGATCTGATCTGATTCGAACCAATCAAGAATTATTATTATTATTATTAATGAAAAAGAATAAACTTTAGAAACAAGTTAAATAGAAAACTGAGAAAGTAATCCTTAATTATTAGATGTCGGAATTTTTTTTAAATACATTGACAATGTCAATCTAATTCTACTTTTAAAATAATCATTAAATAAAAACTATTGATTATGTTATAATATGAATTATCATTACAATTGTCAAACATTATTATAAAGTCAAATCAAATTATTGATTTGAATTTTAAATCAAATCATAATTAATGAGATGAGATCAGACCAGAATAGATCAGATCCAATTAGATCAGATCAGCAGATCAGATCAGCTAATCAGATCAGACCAAATTAGATCTGGTCCAATCAGATCAGATCTAATGAGATCTGATCAGACCAGGTCTAATCAGATCAGACCAGACCAGATCAGATCAGAACTACACAAAATCACATCAGAAAAATAAGTTGAACGAAGTGAAGCCTTACATTAACACAAAATGTAGGTACAAACATTTGAGTACATTTTAGGATACAATTTTATAAATACAAGTATATTTACTCAATAGAAAAAGAATTGAGGATTTCTACCTTCTCCGAATAAACCCCAACTTTATCCAAACCAACTCTTTCATCTTTAATCGTACTTCCAAAATTATTTAATTTTAGAGTCAAATTGTTTACTCCAAAATCTAATAAATTCGGGGATGTAATTGAAGGAGATGGGATAAGTGAAGGGAATTACTGGCGGGTTAGGGAGTATAAACGTCAATTTTATGAATGGGGAAGGTTGTGGGAAAGAGGAAGAGCCCCACATTGGAGATCAACTGAATTCGATCAGCATAATTGTTTTTATTTCCAACTTTCAAAGTTTGATTTTAAACCAACTACACGAAAATATCTTTATATTAGGTTCGATTTCCTATTTTTCACATATTGATTCGGAAATGTAACGTCCTGAAAATTGGTCTTTGAACTTTTAACTTTCTAGTACAAAATAAAAATTAAAAGAAAAGACTGAAAACAAATACAAATTATAATTTAAGTATGGAAAAAATGTCCCTTAAAAAATGTTACTATTGTTTATTTAAAAATAACAAATTGGAATCTAGTCTTTAATGATTAATTAGTAGTGGGGATGAGTAAAAATAAATAAATTAAAATAAAATAAAATGAGTTTTGGTTCTCTACTATATATATAATATTATTTGTTCAAGTGAACATGGTTTCTTCATAAATAAATTGTGTTAAAATGATGTGTAAAAATTATGGAAGCTAATAAGTTTTATATTTTTCTAAAATATTGGGCAACTGAAATTGTAGAAATCGCACACGTATTGAATTAGCACAGCAGGAAAACCTTTTCTTTTCCCCTTTTTTTCTCACACCAAAATGATGTAAGCTGTCCCCCATTCATTAAACATCATTAAGTAGGATTATAATTGTTAGACATATATGGAAAGAAGTCTAGTTATAGCAGAATTGTTATTTATGTTAGTTTACTTATTTGGTGAATCCTAGTCCATGTAGGGATCCTCACCTATATAAACATCCATGTACACAATTATTCCTTAAGAGTGAATTCATAAATCAACATGGTATCAGAGCTCCAAGATCCTTTTTTCTCTCCTTTCTTGCTGCGTTAATCATCAAAAAAAAATCGGCAGAGCCGAGCTCTCCTACCAGGTCGTGCACAGCCATGGCGTCTATCTCTTCTGATCCTATGGATCGTCTCCCTACGGGTCTCAAGTTGTTTGTCCGGAATCTCCAATCTCTAACCCCGGTCAAGCTTGATGACACCAATTATCCCTCTTGGTCAGCCACTGTACGTGCAAATCTCCTCGCTCATCGTCTTCTCGGCTATGTGGATGGATCTGAACCGTCTCCTACGTCTCTTATTCTTGATGAGAAGGCTGCGTCACCGGGAAAGGATGAACCGCCAGTTATGAAACCAAATCCGGCCTATGAATCCTGGCGTATTGTTGACGCTCAAATTCGGGCCTGTCTCCTTGCTATTGTCTCACCTACGGTTCAGACACATATTCATGCTCTTCCCACCTCGCTTGCAATTTGGAATCATCTAGAACAACGGTACAACTCTCTTTCACGAACTCATATATTTCAGTTGAAGGAGCGTCTCCATGGTGTTACTAAGGGGACCGATTCGATGCAATCCTATTTGGACACGGTTCTCACTATTGTGTCGTCTCTCAAACTGGCTCATGAAGAAATCTCTGAACAAGATATTATCCTTTGTGTTCTACGAGGTCTACCGGCCGACTATGCCTCCCTCAAGCAAAATATTCGCACCAATATTGCCACCGTCACTTTTAATCAGGTCTCCTCTTGGTTGTTGTCTGAAGAATTGAATTTATCTTTTGAGAAAAAATTGTCTCTTGGTGACTCCGGCTCTACTTCGTCTGTTGACATTCATACTGCTCTCTACACCAACTCCGGACGAGGCAATGGTCGGGGTCGTGGCCGTGGACCACAGCGAGGCCGAGGAGGGCCTTACCGCGGCAGTCAGCCCGGTGGCAGAGGCGGCCGGCAGCCGCAGTACCGCGACGACGCACGCGGCAGAGGAGGTGGTCGGGGGTCCATCACGTGCCAACTCTGTGGGAAGCTTGGCCATGCGGTCTGGAATTGTTGGCACCGCTACGACGAATCATATGCTGGTCCTCCGCAGGCGTTTTATGCAAATCAATCTGCTGAATCTAGTTCGAACTGGCATCTGGACACTGGCGCAAACACCGTTGTTACGCCTGATCTGTCTCGGCTGCATACTTTGACACCGTACCATGGCATCAATTCCATCACAACTGCAGGAGGTAACACCTATCCCATTGACCATACAGGCTCAGGTATACTCACCACCCCTCTCCACACTTTTACCTTAACCAACCTTCTCCATCCCCCCCACATTAACTCCCATCTGCTTTCAGTCCATCAATTTACTAAAGATAACAATTGTTCTCTTCTTTTTACCTCTAATGATTTTACGATTCGGGACAATCTCACCAACCAAGTTCTTTTCAAGGGCCCTTGTGAGCGTGGTCTGTACTCCATACCGGCATCTCCCTCGTCTCTGGTGGTCAATTCTGTCAAAGTCACTCCGTTTCAATGGCACTGTCGTCTTGATCATCCCTCAGTTTTAGTCACTAAGTCTTTATTGTCTCAATTAGGTTTTAAAATTCAGCATCTTGATCACTGTAATTCTTGTTCTATTGCTAAGTCTCATAAACTCCCATTCCCTGTGTTTAAAACTAAAACTTCTGCTCCTTTTGAGCTTGTTCACTCTGATGTATGGGGACCTACTTCTGTACCCTCCTTTGGAGGTTATCATTTTTATATTAATTTTATTGATGATTATACCAAGTTTTGCTGGTTGTACCCTCTTAAAAATAAATCTGATGCATTTGATGTTTTTCTTAGTTTCCAATCTATGGTTCAAACCCAGTTCAATGCACGACTTAAGTTGTTTCGCACAGATAATGGGAGGGAATATGTCAATAAAAAGTTTGGTCTGTTTTTACAAAATTTGGGGGTTCTTCATCAAAAATCTTGTCCTTAAACTCATGAACAAAATGGTGTCGCTGAAAGAAAGCACTGTCACTTGGTTGAAACTCTTGTCACACTTCTTTGCACAGCCAATCTCCCAGCAAAATTTTGGGTTGAGGCGTTGGCTACTGCAAATTTCCTGATCAACCGCATGCCAAAAAGGTCTCTTAATCACAAATCTCCTTATGAGTCTCTGTTTCACAAAGCCCCAGACTACAATCTTCTCCGGGTTTTTGGGTGTTTGGCTTATCCGTGTCTACGTCATGAAATCACAAATAAATTCCAACCACGGTCCAAACCCTGTGTCTTCCTTGGGTACGACTCCTCGTCAAAAGGATATCGCTGTTTTGATCTCTCCACGGGTCGTGTATACATCTCTCGTCATGTCTAGTTTCAAGAGAGTCAGTTTCCATACTCCACCGTCTCCACCCACACAGGGTCTTCCGTCACATCTCCGTCATTCCTTGGTGTCCTTCCCATTTTTCCGGTTGCGTCGCCGTGTACTCCGCTCCATGCTCACAAGGATCCCACACCCAACCCACCCAACCCTCTCTCGGCCCTACCCATTCTCCCAAACCAGAACCCCCTCACTACCCGTACCCCAGCCATCCCGCCCAGCACCCAAAACCAACCCAGTCCGCCCAGTTCCCGCCACCCATCCCCTCCTAGCCCCGTCCCTCAACCCACACTGAGGCCAACCCCCCACCCCGACACAATCAGCCCCACAAACCAACCTCACTCCACTCCCACACCTATCCAATTTGGCAGCATCTCCCCCACAATGACAAGTCCCGAATCATCACCGATCCCATCTCCCCCACCATTACCCAACATGCACCCCATGACCACTCGTGCACGAAGTGGTATCTTCAAACCTAAACTCTACCCACCTCCTCTACCTCTTCTCCACCCACCACCGAGCCTGTTACCTATAAAGATGCCTCCCAAAACAGTTATTGGTGTCACGCTATGGATGATGAGTATAAAGCCTTGATTGATCAGCAAACATGGGAGCTTGTTCCGGCACCTTCAGATCGGGTTCCTATTGGATGTAAGTGGATTTATAAAATTAAGCATAACTCTGATGGTTCTGTCTCCAGGTACAAGGCCCGTCTTGTGGCCAAGGGCTACACACAGGAATATGGTTTGGACTACTCTGAGACCTTTAGCCCTGTGGTCAAACAGCAGACTATTCGGGTGGTTCTTTCTCTAGCGGTCAATCACAACTGGCCCCTTCATCAATTGGATGTCTCCAATGCTTTCCTTCACGGTGTCATTCCTGATGAAATTTATATGAAGCAGCCTCCCGGATATGTAGATCAGCAGTATCCTCATTATGTGTGCAAACTAAAGAAATCTCTTTATGGGCTGAAACAGGCACCCCGGGCTTGGTACCAGCGTCTGTCCGGGTTCCTTGTTGACTATGGCTTTGGGAAAAATGAACATGACACCAGCTTCTTTGTTAAGCACTCTCCCTCTGGCATTCTCATTGTCCTTCCCTATGTTGATGATATTATTGTCACTGGCAAAGTCGTGTCTCACGCTCGTCCACCGAAGCCGAGTACAGAGCCCTATCGGCCGCAGCAGCTGAGGTGATGTGGCTCACCTACGTGTTTGACATTTTAGAAATCAAGCTCCCTCCTCCACATCTTCTATGCGACAACCAGTCCACCATCTGTCTGACTAAGAATCCAGTCTTCCATAAGCGCATGAAACATGTCGGAATGGATTGCCACTTTGTACGAGAACAAGTAATTGCAGAGAAAATGACGATTTCTTATGTTCCTTCTAATGAGCAGCTGGCAAACCTTCTCACAAAAGCTCTTGCCTCGCCACGCTACACTACATTGGTTGCCAAGCTTCCTCTCGTTTCACGGCGTTCAGCTTGAGGGGGGATGTTAGACATATATGGAAATAAGTCTAGTTATAGCAGAATTGTTATTTATGTTAGTTTACTTATTTGGTGAATCCTAGTCCATGTAGGGATCCTCACCTATATAAACATCCATGTACACAATTATTCCTTAAGAGTGAATTCATAAATCAACAATAATAAGTATTTAATTAAACAAAATATTTTTATTAAAAAACGAAACAACCATCCATTTTTCCCCTTCTCTCCACCTATAAATAAGGGTCTAGGGTGAGTAGTTAAAGGAAACGTAGCGTGATAGCGAGGAAGTGCTTTCGGAGTTCTGTTCAACTACCGTTTCGTTAACAATATCAAAGATGTGTCGTTGAGTACTCCAACCTTCATATATTTATTTTATGTTAATATATTTTTTGTGCACATTTCTATTTCCTTATTAAACTAAAATATTGATCGTTATAATGGAATACAAAGAACATCTGGATTTATAAATCCAAATATTCATATATGATGCATATACCGCCTATCACACCCTCCAATTTTATAATAATAGCAGTAAGGAAAAAACAAACTTTTGTGTGCAAACACATGCATACTTCAATTCAGCAGTGGTCAAGAAAGAAATATATATATGTGTGTATTGATGGATTAGGGATTTTATCTAATTCAATATTATTTGAACAGTATAAGTAATTCCAATTTCTTCCGGCCCAAGATACAAATTAGATAAATTATTTAAGACGGAGCCAAATATATATGGACAAAAAAATATATTTGAAGTCATTTAAATATATCATGCAGGGCCCCAAGGAAATTCTCACATGGAAGCCATGTGGGTTTCACATGGAGGATGTCCCATTTGTCTCCATTAATTACTCCTCTCCCCTTTAATTAAAGGAAGCTATGGAAGAAATTCAAGAAAAGGAAAGGGGTGAGATTGTGAGAACCCACACCTTAAAGAAGCCCGCCAAGATTTTTTGAGAGGGATTTCTCCCCTTTAAATATGGAGAGGCTACGAGAAAAAAGGAAGGACAAGCTCCAGGGTACCATTCTTCTTTTTTCTTCTCATTTGATGTTAAAAGCTCTATTAATTGCTCTAAGTTTCTACAAAGATGTATATATAAACTCCACCGAGATTAAAAAAAAGTTCCTTCCTTTGGCATGGCACCCCAGAAAGGCCCGTGGTTTTATCCCGATTTGGGTTTCCGCGTATAAATACTCTTTCTCTGCTTTATTTATTTATTTATTTATTTATTTATTTATTTTCTAGATTTTTTATGTTAGGTGCGGTGCTGAACTGGTACTGAGTTCATCGGATCGACGCCCCGAAAAAACTGTTTCCATCATGTTTAAATACATGACTCTTATTTGTACCAACACATGTATAAATAGATTCATATACTTACAAAATTTAAAAGTACATATGCTAAATAAATTAAATCCATCTAACGATTATACATAGATTTGTATGCATGTCTCTAGTTTTTTTGTTTAAAATATTAAAAATTAAACAAAGGAATATTATTTTGTTTTCGCTCTTGCTAAACTGGAAGTGGAAACGATAATAAGTAAAATACTTGTGATAAATACATGTAACTAGACTCAAATATATATCTACGTACTGTCCGACCCACAATAAACTGTAAAAATTGTATATAAAATTGTGAGGGCTGTAGCTAATTATCACCACAAACAAATGAACACAACTTGCATTTTTTATAGAACTTCCGAGGGTGTTGTGATTCAAAAGGGGACGTGAACCCTTAAATAAATTTGAAGTGATACATATTGTGAACATTAGAATTTGTTTAATAAAATACTCAAACCTTAACCAAGTATTATCACGTTTTACCAATTTTTAAGTCAAAGTACATGTTATAAGACTGGATCGTATGTTTTTAAGTGGATGAATCTACAAATAATTATTCCACAACTTGCGCACGAGAACCCAGTAAGATGTCCTCATGGGTTTAGGGTTCACTTCTGATTACTAGACCCGAGGTCACGTGAAGGTATCTGAAGTAAAACTATGTATGACTAGTGGAGGATTCTAGCATAGTCACGGCTTAGTCTCTAATCCAAGGTTAACCTAGGTAGGTAAAGAGTTTTCTAAAAGTCCTCAAGTATCCATTATAAAGTGAGAATATTTTCTCAATGTAACAAAGTATGTGATAAGTATTAAAAGATGATTAACTAGAAATGCTCCCTAATAGTTATTTGCCACGCAGGTACTAGCAAGGGAAACAACTGCTGAGGAGGAAAGTCAAAGACGTGGAGGCCGAGCCGAAGGAGTTCTTATTTAATTTTTAATAATAAATAAATTAATGGGCTTAATATACATTGATTCGGGCTTGAACCCAAGGTTGTATTTATTGTGGACGTTTTATTTTCAGCTTATGTGAATAATCGTGAACTCTTTAATTATCAAAGTGAATATTTAAGTAAAATAATGTTTTACAAAGTAAACCTTATTTATTAGTGCTCCGGTCTAGGAGACTCGAGTCACCCAGGGTGTGATGTCACCGAAAATGCCTCTATTTTAGGTGAAATTTCATATATTTACACATGTTGTTTCGTTTTACTCTAGCCTATTTAATAAGGCCTCCGACCCCTTTTTCATTACATCAAGTATTTCAATTCTCTTATGTCTTTTAGGAGTAAAATTAAAATCTAATTGTGATATTTGCTCCTATTATTTGATTTCCCTTAAAATAGAGTGATCATCTAGTTTGAATATTCTCATTTAAGTTTCTATATTTGTTTTAGAAAAGACTCTCTTAGGGGGGTGTATTCAATCTAGATTGTGTAGTATTTTTTTTGGATTTCAAAAATCCAAGGGTATTCAATTCACTTTTTAAACAGTCATTTAAAATTTTGATGTATTCAATTCAGATTTTAAAATATATACTTCAAAATCTGATGATATTAAAAAATGAATAGATTTTATAAGATTTTTATAAATTTGGAATTTGATGGATTTTAGGGCTTTGAGTATAAATTAAAATCCAATGGCAAATCTCACGAAAGAAGTAAAGATTTTAAAATCCATTTGCGGAATCATGGGTTCCTTCATCGCCTCCTTCCCCAGCCAACTCCATGTCTTCATGCTTCATCCTCTCGATAAGAATGTTCCATCTCTAAAAGAATCATACATCGCATCATCGCCGCTTGTCCTCTCCGTCGTCACTCTAACTCTATGACAATCGTGATACTCCCGTTTCTCTTCTTTTTGGGAATACTAACATGATGAGGATCGACGAAAAGTGCCGGAGGAGGCCGAAGCTTGAAATTAAATGCCACAGGGAGCCACGATGGAGATAGTCTTACAAGTCGATGAAACTTTTTTTAATATTCCCCTTTCAAAAAAATTCGTCTTAAAATGAATGTCACCATTTGATTTTTTGGTTAAAGTATGATAGTTTTTACCACAAATTAAAAATATTTTTAAACATATAAATATTATAAAATTGGATATATTAAAACTAAATCTTATAATGAACCTAATTATATTTAACATTGTCGTTTTTATTTTTATTTAATTTATATGAAAAAAAGAATTATGTTTTACTAGAATTTCTTTTTTTTAATTCTCGGGTATATTTTGGGGTGTTAAATGTAGAGCCCACAAGTCAACGACCCGAATATGCATGTGTCAAAGCACATGCGGGGCGCACACTACTTCTCGCAATACAAGAGACGACATTCGCCTAGCATATCAAATGTTCAAGTTCAATCAGCAGACCGACTAACCACCGGCTGCCAATCAGCAGAATCCACACCTAGGGCGAATCAGCAGACCGTCTAACCACCATTCCACATCCAACCTGGGCCTATCGCCGGTCTCCATCTGCTTCCCTCTCAACAATTTCAAGCACTCTTTGGCTCTTTTTTCAAAATTCTTTTCATCTTTCCTTCGATGTACTTATTCGCTATCAGGCTCTCGCCTGTATTTAGCATTGGACGGAATTCACCACAAAATTTGGGTTGCGTTCCCTAAAACCCGACTCTTAGACACCACCTCGTGGTGCGACAGGGTCTAGGCCCGGAAAAGCTCTCAACCTCTCCAGTGCCCCTTTCCAGGGGACTTGGGCCCAATCCGCCGCTAAGGATGATTCTCAAGACTACAATTCCAATGGCAAAACCAGTCGATTCTAAGGTTCGGCTATTCGCATTTCACTCACCATTACTAAAGAAATCCTTGTAAGTTTCTTCTCCTCCGCTTATTGATATGCTTAAACTCAGTGAAAAAGTCTCGCCTGACTTGGGGTCACAATAAAAGAGCCAACACTAGCACCTTCATAGGATCCCAACGCCACAATGAAGTCAAGCAAGGCCGGTAATTATGCACACTTGGTACATCCACCGCACACCATGACCTCAACAAAATCAAGGACACCATTTTCGCCCAACCACGGCCAAGGAAGGTCCCATGTGGGCACAATCTATTTGTACTCCACACACGAGAGGGAAGGAGCAAGGGATGACACCCAAGCAAACGTTCCCTCAACCTAATGGCTTGAAGCACAACTTGCATTCAAAGTTTTGATGGTTCACGGGATTATGCAATGCACACGAAGTATGGCATTTCACAATGTTCTTCATCGATGCCAGAGCCGAGATATCCATTGTCGAGAGTCATCTTTATTTAAAGGATGCCAACCTTATAAGCAATAGAATAAAGCTTTGTGAGGCTGCACACTCATTATGATATTTGATATGCACATATTTTATACACTTTTTAGGCATATTTTGAAGGAGTTTTGAGTCCCAATTGAATTAATGTTTACATTTTATGTCAATTTTCCGTTTTATTTTGGTAGAGCGGTCCTATGCTTGGTTTTATATATTTTGCAGGTATTTTGAGGTCATTTGGACGCATTGATAATAATTGGAAGAATGGAGAATAAACATGCAAATTTGGGACAAAAAGAAATGAAAGAGACTTGAAGAAAAGAAGGAATTAAATAAAAAGGAAAGGAGAAAAACAGCATTGGGTATTGAACCCTGGACTTCTCTTATTGAACCCTGGCGGTTACGGTTTATCATCTGTTTTAAATTCGGCCCATGAATTGAGAGAGAAAAATGACAAAATAGTGAAAAATGGGAAGCTTCGAACACGGGTTACGGAGCACGACAACCAGCTGCATTTCCATATGCGCTACAGGAGATGTTTTGACATATTATAATACTGTTTGTATATACTCCGTATATACGAATTTATCTATAAAATCCATCTCCTCTCTTCTCCTAAGAGGTTGGAATCCCCCATTTCTCTCCTCTCTCCCATCCGAAATTCTCCTACTCCCTCACTAACATCTCACCACTTTCTTCATCCAAACACATAAAAATTACTCCATCTTCATCATCATTTATCATATTTGGAGCTCAAGAACATACCTTTCATTTTGTAAGATTTTTATGTTTGTAATAAATATTTATTTGTTTAAGCTTCACAATATGAATTTCTAAATTCCATTGGGGTTAGAAGTTGGTGTAATTAATTGTCCATCTTAATGTTTTAAATATTTTTAACATGGATTGTTGATTTTATTTTTACTTAGATGTTGTATTTAAAAATAAATAAATTTGGAATGTTTGTGACTTTTAATTAAGGGCCCAATCATAAACATAATTGTTAAAAGAAATTTAAGTTAAAATTGAAATAATCATAAAATAGAACACTTTTTAATTACACCATAAGCTTTCTCTACCTTTAACCGGGATTGAAGACTTTTGGGTGGACATAATTATTGAGTTGTACTTTTACACCATTAAATTGGGTAAACATACAATAAAATAATTATGGTTGCCGTTATTAATAAATAATTACTCCGGATTTATCATTAGCGTGTTAAAGTCGGAGTGGTTATTATTTAGGTGAACTGCCAGAGCGTCCCTAAATACTTTTCTGCAACCCCACACATTCTATATAAAAATAAATTAACAATCCAACTTTTATAAAAACATTAGACAATTAATTTACCAATTTCTACCCCTAACTTTTCATCATCAAAAACTGTGTTGTTTGGAACTCTCTTCTTTTACACTTTTTATTTTATCTTTAAAACAAAAAAGACTAAAATATTTTACAACTTCTTTTGTAAACTTTTGTTTAAATTAAATTAACTCGTGTCTCCTTGAGGTTCGACACCTTACTTACAAGGAATGCTTTTTAGTTGTTATTTTTGCCCGTTCTATACTGCAAATCAATATTCCTTGACGCTGCTACACCGGTGTTTTTGTTCGTCATGGGAAAATAAAAAAGATGGTGCCACAACACTCGAATCGATAATTGGTACAGGTTAACAAGTCATCTACCACGAGGTTTCGACAATGATCCTTCTGCGGGTTCACCTACAGAAACCTTGTTATGGCTTCTCCTTCCTCTAAGTGATAAGGTTCAATGGACTTCTCGCAATGTCACGAGCAGCAAACCACCCACATCACCACAATTCAAACACTTCCCTAGATCATTGAATCGATAAGAGAGACGAGCAGTGTGTACAAAGGGTAGGGATGTAGTCAACGCGAGCTGATGACTCATGCTTGCTAGAAATTCCTCGTTGAAGACCAACAATTGCAATGATCTATCCCCATCACGATGAAATTTCAAAGATTACCCAAATCTATTGGCCAAGGCTATAGGCTCATTGAATACATCAGTGTATCGCTCGTGTGGCCTAGAACATCTAAGGGCATCCCATACCTATTATTGCCACAAACTTTCGCGGCTTAAGAGGTCGTAGTCCCTCTAAGAAGCTGGCCACAAAGGGATACCTTCGCATAGCTAGTTAGCACGATGAGGTCTCGTTGGTTAGCGAAATTAACCAAACAAATTGCTCCACCAACTAAGAACGACCAATGCACCACTACCCATTTTTACCGTTGAAAGAGCTCTCAAGAAAATAGCTCTCAATGCACGGACTGAGCTTCTCTCTCTGGCAATGCAATGAATAGTAGCCACGTACCAGATCTGGGCATATCTAGTCGTTCTTCGGTGGATTCCTTCACTTCCAACTAAGGCTTCGTGTTCTACAACCCAAGGCGAGTCTATCTATTCATAATTCAAGGGCTATCAGGAAGTTTTGGACTGGCAACGACAACCTAGGATTCAAAGTTACTGGTCATCTTCTTCACGATACGCCTTGGATTCTTGGTAAGTGTGGTTGTGTTTGTTCTTTTTCTTCCTTTGTTTGATGGCGAGGAAAGGTAAAAAAGGGAGTAGAACCCACCCTTCCCACTCCTCCAAAGAAGAAGGATTTGCAGGTCTTTCTTGAGGGCATCAAGGAGGAAGTCGTGGAGGTGGTGGGAGCCTCTGGTCTGAGTCTGGACTTGATGGTGAATCGGAATTGGTTGGCGAGGATGATGGTGGGTCTCCTTCGTCTGATTCACTTTCTCAATCACCTTCTTTGGATGAAGAAGTAATTGAGATCGAATTGCAAAAGGAAAAAGTTGCCCCTGTTGAAACAGAAACACAAACCAAGGAGGTGAATTTGCAAAATCTCGTCCTTCACAATGGTCAATTCAAAGAGGTGAACATGGAAAAAGAACTTGAGCTTTCTGTTGAGGAACCTGCGAATGTGCCTACTGCAAACTTCGAAAAACAACCCATGGACACTGCAAATACTCATAAAAATGACAAACCAACTGAAAGAACACATATGCTTCATTGTTTGAGAAGAATAGAGTTGAGGAGAAAGAGATGAAGCTATTCCAATTGGAAATGGGGAAGGATGAAGAGGTGTGTATTCAACTTGAAGATATGAAACTCATTGAGGAGATATGGGGACCGTGCCTTATTGGATGCTTCATTGGTAGGTTCCCGGGGCTTGAATCTATCCAGCTTCTTGTGGACACTTGGAAGGTACCCTGTCAAATCCTCCCTCATCATGGGGAATGGGTTATCTTCAAATTTATGACTATGGAGGACAGGGACAAAGTGCTGAATTCTGGAGAGAGGGGAATCTACAATAAAAAAAACTCCTTCTCAACATCCCACAGGATGATTTCATGTGGAATGCTTAACCATTCTCAACCAAGCCTATGTGGGTTAAATTCTTGGACGTTCTAATGCAACTTTGGTCCCCTACTACCTTGTCCAAGATTGATTTTAAACTGGGCAAACCTCTCTTTACTAATGGCCTAAGCAACACAGTTGCCTCTAAGATGACTCTTGAAACTGATCACCTACAAAAAACAAAACTTTTGTAGAGTTCTTGTGCATATGGACCTTTCAAAGTCACCCCCTACTTCGTTAAAGGTGAACTTCCCTTGAGGCTCTTACAATCAACTTGTTGAATATGATGGATTGCATTTCTACTGTTACCACTGTGAATCCTTTGGCCACACACCTTTCGACTGTAATGACCTGTATGATATTGAATGAAGGAAAACCTTGGAGGAACAAAGGGTTTTGGAGAAGGCGAAAGTAGAATTGATGAAGACCACACTTATGGCTGAGACAAAAGCTGCAGAGGAGGCCAAACGGACCTCTCATTTAGATGACAATGAGGCCACCAAGGTTAAGGAGAAAGAGGCCACTGCTAGACTCAGGGGGAAGACTACTCTACTAGAGAAGAACAACAATGACCCCTCTCCTTCCTTCCCTAAAGTTGATGGTGATGATGGGTTCAATGTTGTGGGGAAGGGTAAACTCACAACACATCCATTGAAAAAAGCCATCCAAGCACCAAAACAGCCACCATACATAAGTGAGACTAGGGGAAGTGGTCGTGGACAAAACTATGGGTATAGAGGGGGTACTAACAAAGGAATAGGAAGGGGCCCTGGCCCTTACCGTTGATGAAGGTACTATGATGGAACCTTATTGTAGTGTTGTGTGTGCCATTTCACAGAAGTGTTTCCACATTACTTTTGTTTTTGCTCTATATGATGTGACCGTGAGGAGAGGTTTATGGGAGAGATTGTCTAATGTTGCTGGAAGGATAAGTACTCCTTGGGAAATTTTGGGTGACTTCAACTCTGTTTTGAATTCTAGTGAAAGTGTCATCTACCATGCTCATGCCTATGCCATGACTGACCTACTCCAATTCAGATTGAATACTGGTCTACTTGATGCCAAATCTACTAGACTGCAATTCTCATGTAATACAGGGAACAAATGGGCAAAACTTGATAGGGTATTGGTCAATTGTGAGAGGGAACTTCTTCAATGGGAGTGTTGGGCAGAATTCAAAAACATGGAATTTCTGTTTGACCATTTGTAACGCCCCAAAATATACCCTAGAATTATTAATGAATAAATAATCAATTAATCAAATTTGTTTTGATTAAATTATTGTTGGGCTTTGGGCCGATACGAAATTTGTTTTGACATCTAATATCAAAATCTGGATAAGTCTCATAGAGATAAATCCAATATGTGGACTATTTGTGTGGTCTTGATTGGGAACCTGAGTACAGACCCAAATCAAGAGTAAATAAAGAATTTGTTTACAATGTAAATATTGAAATGATTTGTTGAAATAAATCATGAGAATAATTGATATGAATTAAATGAGAGAACCTTTTATGAGAAAGGTCAATTAAACCAATTTTGACTCTGTTAAAGCCAAACACCCAAAAATGTAGTGTCAGAAAAAGTATAACGAATGAATATAAAAATTATATCATTGGATAGAGTTCGACTGTCTGATCGCAACGGTGCAAACGGATTTCAATTCGGAGAAAGTTGGACCGAAAAGTATACCCTGACTCAGACCAAATTAGTTCCAATCAGAGAGTAACGTGCTGAGTCTCCTTAAGTCGCACTATCGCCGAAAGAAGAACGTGAATTTCCTACGCAGCATCCACTCAGACTTTGTTTCCTTCTTCATCTTCCCTATAAAAGGAGAAGCTAACTCCCTCATTCCTTCACCATTCTACTTCAAATAAACTCTGAGAGAAAGCTGTGAGTGTGGAGAACGAAGTTGTGCTGTCAATTTGGTATGAAGTCGCCGGAGCAAGCCACAATCTTCGCCAGAAGTTTCGCCATAAAATCTTCAAAACCTCCCTTACGCTTCAAGGTAAGCCCGTAGATATATCTAATGACTAGAATGTTCATATAGGTCGTTTCTACGTTCATAAATGGTCATTTGGTTGAGTTTTGTGTTTGACATGTTTGAAGAACCAAGAATCATAAACCTTGAATGTGATGTTAAAAATATGTTTTAATAATTCTAATATGATCTATGAACCTTGGAGAACATCTCTATATAGTTTAATTGAAGTTCGGTGACTAAAAATGGTTTTCTCGAAAAATGGAACGAGGTTGAAGACAAATGAACAGTGGCTGAAAATACACAGAGTGGATCGATCCCCTTCATTGGATCGATCCTCTGGGAGTTTTTTCTTCTAGTTGGATCGATCTTCCGAAACTCTAGTCCGAAAATTTGTCTGAAATTGCTATTTTTGAGCTTTAAAATCCTATTTTTGATACCAATTGATTATGATTATTATAAAAATGATTATTCACAACAAAAATGATGTTTTTAACAAATTAAAACATTATGTGATGTATGACGGTAAGTTCGGGTGTTAACACTCGAGACTAGGCCGCTAATTGTTATTAAATGTTATGTTGATTGATCATTATGATGAACTATTATTGTGGCCAATTATGAATGATTAATCTACTGATTAGTATGATTATTGATTAATTCATGATTAAAAATGGATATAATGATGATTATGAAAATGATGTATATTGTTAAGGATATCTAGAAGAACTCTAAGATATACCCACTTGTATAATGATGATGATTATTAAGGATATCTAGAAGAACTCTAAGATATACCTCCTTGACCAATTCATATTTCGGGCTTAAAACGTACGTACGGGATCCAGAACGGATATCACCCACCCGAAAAATCATTGTTCGGTTGGTACGTAATCCACATGACTCATAGGGTGGATTATAGATTCTTGTGTTCTGCATTAAACTATTTATAGTTTAAGGGCCTGGTTAGAAATGTTGCCTTAGACTAGGAATAGCTAAGAGCTTGTTATAAAATGATTTGGCCTTAGATTAAGAATAATTTAAGAGCATGGTTGAGATATTGAATATCAAATGACTTGGAATAAAATATGGAAAATATTATGAATGTTTGAACCATATATTGTGTGCATGATATCAATTGGTTGATTATGAATTGAGATTCAATTTATGCGGATGTTCGACGCTTGGATATGCTTACTTAGCTTCACCGCTGAGCGTGTAGTGTGTTTTATTTGCTACACGCAGGTAAACAGAAAGATTAATGTGATCATGGCGGCAGATGGGGCGAGATTGTCGGGATGGATGTGACAAGTTTTGAAATGATTTATGATATGTCAATATTAAATTCACTTTTGCAATATTGTTATATACTCCGTACTGTATATGTTATGAAAAATATTATTGCGATTAATAAAGTGTGTTTGAAAATTTTTAAATTTTATGATTACCAAGTTAAATACTTTAGTCCGAATGGGGCTGCAGACTTGGACGAATTAGGGTGTTACACCATTGTCCTGTCTTGCTTCATCTTATTCAGAGCTCTACTCAAGGACCAAAACCCTTCAAGTTCTTCAACATGTGGGTACAACACGAGGCCTTTGACAGAATTGTGGAAGATGTTTGGGATTTTAAAGTGATAGGCACCAGACAATTCAGACTTTGCAAGAAACTCAAAATGCTAAAGCATCCTTTGAGATAACTGAATAAGAGAGAGTTCGGGAACATATAATCCAGAGCTGAGAAAGCAAGGAGAACTTATTCTGATATCATGGGCCAACTCATCATTTACTCGAACAACCCATCTCTTTTTGCTGAAGCTGGCCTCATAAGGTAGAAAGCCTCCTTCTTTAGTGAGGGCTTTCTTCCAACAAAAAATCAGATGTGATCTAATCAATGATGGTGACAAGTGTACAAATTTCTTTCACTCTCTTGTGAAGAAGCAAGCAACCATGAACTCTATACCTTTCATTGTCACTGATCAGGGCACAACCACTTCCTTGGATACCATTGTGAAAGAGTTCCTGGGATACTTTAATACTATCTTTGGAAACACAATCCCAACTACATCCATTGACTGGAATGTTTTCATATAAGAAACATTGGTCCCACAGGATGAGGCACTCAACTTGACCAAGGCAGTGGACATAAATAAAGTCAAGGAGGCACTTTTCTCTATTAGGAATGACAAAGCTCCAAGGCCAGATGGTTACACAGCAGATTTCTTCAAGCAGAAGTGGAACTTGGTTGGCAATACTCTTTTTGAGGAAATTTCTGAGTTGTTCATTAGTGGTAGACTTCTCAAACAACTTAACCATGCCACAATTGTTCTCATCCCCAAGATTAAAGAGAACCCAAGAGCCAAAGAATATAGACCTATTGCATGCTCCAATATGGTCTATAAGATCATCACCAAGATTCTGTCCAATAGAATGGCTACGCTCCTTCAATTCCTAACCTCATAAACCCTGCTTAGGCAGCTTTTATCCAGGGAAGAAAGCCTATGACACGATTGCTTGGAATTTTCTAAAGAACACTATGAAGGGTTTTGGCTTTCCCTCCAAGTTCATTAGTTGGGTCATGAAATGTGTTACTATGACCTCTTTCTCCCTTTCTATTAATGGTGTGTTGCATAGGTTCATCAAATGTAAGAGAGGAATAAGGCAATGTGACCCCATGACCCGCACCCTCTTCTTGTTATGCATGGAGTACTTTTCAAGATTGATTATAAGGTTGCTTTATGGTAACAGATTTAGTTATCATCATAGATGTTCCACACAAGGAATCACCCACATTGCTTTTGCTGATGATGTTATGATGTTTGCTAGGGGAAACATTGATTAGTCTCTATCCTTGACAAAGCTATACACACATTCTCCCATGTATTTGGCCTACATGACAAACCCCCGAAATCAAATATTTATCTTGCAGGGGAGATCAAGGACAGTAGATATGATATATTGGCATGGTTGTGGCTCGACAAATGAAAAGAGCGCGGTCGGTCGGATGGCCAAGACCCCCTCACTCCCTCTTAAGCGTTTGTGGCTCCTTAGGATCCCATGAGGTTAAGTTGCCTCAGGGGACTTGGGTGTATTTTTCGTAAGGGAAAACCCCCCTAAGAACCGGCCGAGCCACTCATAGCCTGACCAGACTAGTAGGAATGTCAAGGGATGTTCCCCGACTTGGTATTATTGCAGTTTAGCAAATGAAAAGGTCACGGTCAGCCGGATGGCCAAGACCCCCTCATTCCCGCTTAGGGTCCCATGAGGTTAAGTCGCCTCCTTGGACTAAGGCATATTTTTTTAAGAGAAAATCTCCCTTGGGACTTGTCGAACAACCCATAGCTCGACCTTGACAAGTAAGAATATCAAGGGACGTTCCCCGACTTGGCATGGTTATAGCTCGGTGAATGAAAAGGGCGTGGTCTCCCAAATGGTCAATACCCCCTCATTATCATTTGTGGCTCTTTAGGTTCCCAAAAGTTTAAGTCGCCTCAGGGGACTTGGGCGTATTTTTCTTAATGGAAAATCTCCCTAAGGACAAGCCGAACCACCCATAGCCCAACCAGAAACGTAGGAATGTCAAGGAACGTTCCCCGACTTGGTATAGTTGCAGCTTGGTGAATGAAAAGGGTGCAGCCGGCCTGATGGCCAAGCTCCCTTCATTCCCTTTTAAGCGTTCGTAGCTCCTTAGGGTCCCATGAGGTTAAGTCACCTCAGAGACTTGGGCGTATTTTTCTTAAGGGAAAATCCCCCCTAAAAATTAGTCGAACCGCCCATAGCTCGACCAGACAAATAGGAGTGTCAAGGGACGTTTCCCGACTTGGCATGGTTGCGGCTCGGGGAATAAAAAGGGCGCGGTCACCTAGATGGCCAAGACCCCCTCATTCTCGCTTAAGCATTCATGGATACTTAAGGTCTCATGAGGTTAAGTGACCTCAGGGGACTTGGGCGTATTTTCCTCCTAGGGATGAGCGAACCACCCATAGCTTGACCTGACAAGTAGGAATGTCAAGGGACGTTCCCCGACATTGCATGGTTGCCGCTTAACAAATGAAAAGGGCGCAGTCGGCTAGATGGCCAAGCCCCCTCATTCCCGCTTAGGCGTTTGTGGCTCCTAACAGTGTTATGAAATTAAGTCACTTCAGGGGACTTTGGCGTATTTTTCTTAAGAGAAAATCCCCCTAAACACGAGCAAAACCACTCATAGCCTTACTGGACCGGTAGGAATGTCAAGGAACGTCCCTAACTTGGCATGGTTGCGGCTCAACGAATGAAAAAGACGTGGTCGTCCGGATGGCTAAGACCTCCTCATTCCTGTTTATGCATTCGTGGCTCCTTTGGGTCCTGTGAGGTTAAGACTCCTCAGGGGACTTGGGCGTATTTTTCGTAAGGGAAAATCCCCCTAAAGAGGAGCCGAACCACCCATTGTCAGACTTGACAAGTAGGAGTGTCAAGGGATGTTCCCCGACTTGGAATGGTTGCGGCTCAGCGAATGAATAGGGCGCGGTCGGTCGGATGGTCAAAACCCTCTCATTAGCATTCATGGCTCCTTAGGGTCCCATAGGGTTAAGTCGCCTCATGGGACTTGGGCATATTTTTCTTAAGGGAAATTCCTCCTAAGGACGAGGCAAACCACCCATAGCACGACCTGACAAGTAAAAAGGTTAAGGGACATTACCCGACTTGGCATGCTTACAGCTCAATGAATGAAAAGGGTCCGGTCGGCCGGATGGCCAAGACCCCCTCAATCCCGCTTAAGCGTTCGTTGCTGCTTAAGGTCCCATGAGGTTAAGTCGCCTCAAGGGACTCTAGCGTATTTTTTTAAAGTAAAAATCCCCCCTAAGGACGAGTCGAACCACCCATAGCCCGAGCTGATAAGTAGGAATGTCAAGGGACATTCCCCGACTTGGCATGTTTGCGGATCAGCGAAAGAAAAAGGCACAGTTGGTCGGATGGCCAAGACCCCCTCATTCACGCTTAAGCGTTTGTGGCTCCTTAGGGTCCCATGAGGTTAAGTCGCCTCAGGGGACTTGGGCGGTTTTTTGTGTGGGGGAAAATCCTCCTAAGGACGAGCCGAACCACCTATAGCTAGACCTGACAAGTAGGAATGTCAAGGGATGTTCCGCAACTTGGCAAGGTTGCGGCTCAGCGATTGAAAAAACATAGTCAGCCGGATGGTCAAGACCCTCCCATTAGCATTCGTGGCTATTTAGGGTCCCATAAGGTTAAGTCGCCTCAAGGGACTTGGGCATATTTTTCTTAAGGTAAAATCCCCTTAAGGATGAGGCCAACCACCCATAGCTCGACCAGACTAGAAGGAATGTGAAGGGACGCTCCCTGACTTGGCATGGTTGTGGCTCGGTGAATGAAAAGGGCACGGTCGGCCGGATGGCCAAGACCCCCTCATTCTCGCGTAAGCATTTGTAGCTTCTTAGGGTCCCATGAGGTTAAGTCGCCTCAGGGGACTTGGGCATATTTTTCTCTTAAGGGAAAATCCCCATAAGGACGAGCCGAACCACCCATGGCCCAAGTAGACAAGTAGGAATGTCAAGGGACGTTCCCCGACTTTGCATGGTTGCGGCTCGGCAAATGAATAGGGTGGGATCGGCCGGATGCCCAAGACCCCGTCAATCCTGCTTAAGCGTTCATGGTTCCTTAGGGTCCTGATAAGTCCGTTTTGTACGTACTTATCTTCTCTATATTTAACGTGTTGTTGTCTAATTTTGGATTAAACAAATTAATTTTTCAATGGTTTTTATATCTTTTATTTATAACTGAAAAAGTGTACAAAAGTTATGTATAGTTTTAAAAAGAATAAAAATTGAGTCAAAAGTGGCACAAAAAGTGTAAAAGATTGTGCAAATGGAATACAATGAAGCAAGGAGACAAAAGACGGTGAAAATCCTTGAAGTAAAAAATGTGCATTCAAATGTTGGAGGGCACCCCGTCAAAAGATTTGAGGTCAAACGGATTGAAAAAGCACCAAAAAGAAATTCTTTGGAAAGAATAAGCTTGAATTAATTCAAAATTAATTTTTTTGACCCAAATTGGTTCAGAATTTAAAGTCGGCGCAGAAGGAAAAGTTGTTCAGAATAAAATTTTGATTAAGACAGTTTTTTTAGAAAATATTTTCGAACCGGGTCAAAATCCGACCAACCAAGTGCTGCCACGTGGCGCGACCTGGCTGGCCAGCCAACTGTGGCCGCAGCAGCAAAGAGAAGAAAAGCAAGTGGGCTGGTCGTCATTCCCATCATCATCACATAAAATCAATCATAAAAAAAGAACAAAAAAAAGGAAAGAAAGAAGCCAAGTCTCATGATTTCCATCGCCAGATTCGCAGCCATTTCCACTTCAATCCAGGCGTGCACCTGGAGCTCAGTCCCACGCCTGGACCTACGTAACTGCTGACGAATGGGCCGACAAGCCCAGGCCTCAGATAGGCCCCCGCCTGGACCTCAGGCCCACGCCTGTCAGAGGCTTGGACCAAAATTTTATCCTATAAAAGGAGGGCTTCGCCCGTTCATTCTTACCAAGCTCCAATCCGGGTCTTTAAGGCCCGGAACTCCATTTTCCGCTCTTTTCTCATTTATATTTTAATATTTTAATTTAGTTTTGTTCCAGTTGTCTCAAAGTGGCTCCAACTCTGCTCTCTGTTGTTAGTTTAAATACTTGCAATTTTAATAAAATGTTCGTTTCTTTTATGCACTTTTGATATCTAGTATGGGTTAGGGCCCAGATTAGGGTCTTGCCTAAATTTGGGTATATACTCTGCATGTTTATTTAATAGTTGGAATAATTGTTCTAGAATTATTTTTATTGTTAAATTAATTAATTATGTCGAGAGAAAAATTAATTAATAATGGGAAATTAGTTTTTGCCTTGTCTATGAGGAAATAAAATTAATTAAGCCAAACTTTTTAGAACACATTAATGCTGCCTTGAGAGAGGATAAGCTAATGAAATTTTTGTGACAGAAATATTATTATTCCAATTATTGATTAAATATGTGACAACAGTAGTTAACTCACATGATTCCTTGGCCTGAAGTCTAGTGCTATACCCGTACTATTTATTTTCTTTTTCTCAAAAGCACCCGGTAGTTTAGTTTATTTTTATTAAATCAAATCGAGAAGACTTTCAGACCTGTCCAAACCTTCGGCTAGTTATAAAAATTAATTAATTCCCTTCATCCACTCTTCGAGAGACACGACACTAGGAGAAAACTAACCCTTCATTGGGAAGGTTGACTTACCGAAAAACTCAATCATCAGGTCCCATGAGGTTAAGTCACATCAAGGGACTTGGGCGTATTTTTTTGTAAGGGAAAATCCCCCTAAGGCCGAGCTGAACAACCCATAGCCTGTCCTAATAAGTAGGAATGTCAAGGGACGTCCCCAACTTGGCATGGTTTCGGCTCAAAGAATGAAAAGGACGTGGTCGTCCGGATGGCTAAGACCTCCTCTTTCCAGCTTAAGCATTCGTGGCTCCTTCGGGTCCCATGAGGTTAAGACTCCTCAGGGGACTTGGGCGTATTTTTCGTAAGGGAAAATCCCCCTAAGGAGGAGCCGAACCACCCATTGTCAGACTTGACAAGTAGGAGTGTCAAGGGATGTTCCCCGACTTGGAATGGTTGCGGCTCAGCGAATGAATAGGGCGCGGTCGGCCGGATGGTCAAGACCCTCTCATTAGAATTCGTGGCTCCTTAGGGTACCATAAGGTTAAGTCGCCTCATGGGACTTGGGCATATTTTTCTTATGGGAAATTCCTTCTAAGGACGAGGCAAACCACCCATAGCCTGACCTGACAAGTAAAAAGGTTAAGGGACATTACCCGACTTGGCATGCTTACAGCTCAATGAATGAAAAGGGTCCGGTCGGCCGGATGGCCAACACCCCCTTAATCCCGCTTAAGCGTTCGTTGCTGCTTAGGGTCCCATGAGGTTAAGTCGCCTTAAGGGACTCTAGCATATTTTTTTAAAGTCAAAATCCCCCCTAAGGACGAGTCGAACCACCCATAGCCCGACCTGATAAGTAGGAATGTCAAGGGACATTCCCTGACTTGGCATGTTTGCGGCTCAGCAAAAGAAAAAGGCACAGTTGGTCGGATGGCCAAGACCCCCTCATTCACGCTAAAGCGTTTGTGGCTCCTTAGGGTCCCATGAGGTTAAGTCGCCTCAGGGGACTTGGGCGGTTTTTTGTGTGGGGGAAAATCCTCCTAAGGATGAGCCGAAGCACATATAGCTAGACCTGACAAGTATGAATGTAAAGGGATGTTCCGGAACTTGGCATGGTTGCGGCTCGGGGATTGAAAAGGCATAGTCAGTCGGATGGTCAAGATCCTCCCATTAGCATTCGTGGCTATTTAGGGTCCCATAAGGTTAAGTCGCCTGAGGGGACTTGGGCATATTTTCTTAAGGTAAAATCCCCTTAAGGATGAGGCCAACCACCCATAGCTCGACCAGACCAGAAGGAATGTCAAGGGACGCTCCCTGACTTGGCATGGTTGTGGCTCGGTGAATTAAAAGGGCACGGTCGGCCGGATGGCCAAGACCCCCTCATTCCCGCATAAGCATTTGTAGCTTCTTAGGGTCACATGAGGTTAAGTCGCCTCAGGGGACTTGGGCATATTTTTCTCTTAAGGGAAAATCCCCATAAGGACGAGCCGAACCACCCATGGCCCGAGTAGACAAGTAGGAATGTCAAGGGACGTTCCCCGACTTTGCATGGTTGCGGCTCGGCAAATAAATAGGGTGGGATCGGCCGGATGCCCAAGACCCCCTCAATCCTGCTTAAGCGTTCATGGCTCCTTATGGTCTTGATAAGTCCGTTTTGTACGTACTTATCTTCTCTATATTTAACGTGTTGTTGTCTAATTTTGGATTAAACAAATTAATTTTTCAATGGTTTTTATATCTTTTATTTATAACTGAAAAAGTGTACAAAAGTTATGTATAGTTTTAAAAAGAATAAAAATTGAGTCAAAAGTGGCACAAAAAGTGTAAAAGATTGTGCAAATGGAATACAATGAAGCAAGGAGACAAAAGACGGTGAAAATCCTTGAAGTAAAAAATGTGCATTCAAATGTTGGAGGGCACCCCATCAAAAGATTTGAGGTCAAACGGATTGAAAAAGCACCAAAAAGAAATTGTTTGGAAAGAATAAGCTTGAATTAATTCAAAATTAATTTTTTTGACCCAAATTGGTTCAGAATTTAAAGTCGGCGCAGAAGGAAAAGTTGTTCAGAATAAAATTTTGATTAAGACTTTTTTTTAGAAAATATTTTCGAACCCGGTCAAAATCCGACCAACCAGGTGCTGCCACGTGGCCCGACCTGGCTGGCCAGCCAACTGTGGCCGCAGCAGCAAAGAGAAGAAAAGCAAGTGGGCTGGTCGTCATTCCCATCATCATCACATAAAATCAATCATAAAAAAAGAACAAAAAAAAAGGAAAGAAAGAAGCCAAGTCTCATGATTTCCATCGCTAGATTCGCAGCCATTTCCACTTCAATCCAGGCGTGCACCTGGAGCTCAGTCCCACGCCTGGACCTACGTAACTGCTGACGAATGGGCCGACAAGCCCAGGCCTCAGATAGGCCCCCGCCTGGACCTCAGGCCCACGCCTGTCAGAGGCTTGGGCCAAAATTTTATCCTATAAAAGGAGGGCTTCGCCCGTTCATTCTTACCAAGCTCCAATCCGGGTCTTTAAGGCCCGGAACTCCATTTTCCGCTCTTTTCTCATTTATATTTTAATATAGTTTTGTTCCAGTTGTCTCAAAGTGGCTCCAACTCTGCTCTCTGTTGTAAGTTTAAATACTTGCAATTTTAATAAAATATTCGTTTCTTTTATGCACTTTTGATATCTAGTATGGGTTAGGACCAGATTAGGGTCTTGCCTAAATTTGGGTATATACTCTGCATGTTTATTTAATAGTTGGAATAATTGTTCTAGAATTATTTTTATTGTTAAATTAATTAATTATGTCGAGAGAAAAATTAATTAATAATGGGAAATTAGTTTTTGCCTTGTCTATGAGGATATAAAATTAATTAAGCCAAACTTTTTAGAACACATTAATGCTGCCTTGAGAGAGGATAAGTTAATGAAATTTTTGTGACAGAAATATTATTATTCCAATTATTGATTAAATATGTGACAACAGTAGTTAACTCACATGATTCCTTGGCCTGAAGTCTAGTGCTATACCCGTACTATTTATTTTCTTTTTCTCAAAAGCACCCGGTAGTTTAGTTTATTTTTATTATATCAAATCGAGAAGACTTTCAGACCTGTCCAAACCTTCGGCTAGTTATAAAAATTAATTAATTCCCTTCATCCACTCTTCGAGAGACACGACACTAGGAGAAAACTAACCCTTCATTGGGAAGGTTGACTTACCGAAAAACTCAATCATCAGGTCCAATGAGGTTAAGTCACATCAAGGGACTTGGGCGTATTTTTTTGTAAGGGAAAATCCCCCTAAGGCCGAGCTGAACCACCCATAGCCTGTCCTAATAAGTAGGAATGTCAAGGGACGTCCCCAACTTGGCATGGTTTCGGCTCAAAGAATGAAAAGGACGTGGTCGTCCGGATGGCTAAGACCTCCTCTTTCCAGCTTAAGCATTCGTGGCTCCTTCGGGTCCCATGAGGTTAAGACTCCTCAGGGGACTTGGGCGTATTTTTCGTAAGGGAAAATCCCCCTAAGGAGGAGCCGAACCACCCATTGTCAGACTTGACAAGTAGGAGTGTCAAGGGATGTTCCCCGACTTGGAATGGTTGCGGCTCAGCGAATGAATAGGGCGCGGTCGGCCGGATGGTCAAGACCCTCTCATTAGATTTCGTGGCTCCTTAGGGTACCATAAGGTTAAGTCGCCTCATGGGACTTGGGCATATTTTTCTTAAGGGAAATTCCTTCTACGGACGAGGCAAACCACCCATAGCCCGACCTGACAAGTAAAAAGGTTAAGGGACATTACCCGACTTGGCATGCTTACAGCTCAATGAATGAAAAGGGTCCGGTCGGCCGGATGGCCAAGACCCCCTTAATCCCGCTTAAGCGTTCGTTGCTGCTTAGGGTCCCATGAGGTTAAGTCGCCTCAAGGGACTCTAGCATATTTTTTTAAAGTCAAAATCCCCCCTAAGGACGAGTCGAACCACCCATAGCCCGACCTGATAAGTAGGAATGTCAAGGGACATTCCCTGACTTGGCATGTTTGCGGCTCAGCAAAAGAAAAAGGCACAGTTGGTCGGATGGCCAAGACCCCCTCATTCACGCTAAAGCGTTTGTGGCTCCTTAGGGTCCCATGAGGTTAAGTCGCCTCAGGGGACTTGGGCGGTTTTTTGTGTGGGGGAAAATCCTCCTAAGGATGAGCCGAACCACATATAGCTAGACCTGACAAGTATGAATGTCAAGGGATGTTCCGCAACTTGGCATGGTTGCGGCTCGGGGATTGAAAAGGCATAGTCAGTCGGATGGTCAAGACCCTCCCATTAGCATTCGTGGCTATTTAGGGTCCCATAAGGTTAAGTCGCCTGAGGGGATTTGGGCATATTTTCTTAAGGTAAAATCCCCTTAGGGATGAGGCCAACCACCCATAGCTCGACCAAACCAGAAGGAATGTCAAGGGACGCTCCCTGACTTGGCATGGTTGTGGCTCGGTGAATTAAAAGGGCACGGTCGGCCGGATGGCCAAGACCCCCTCATTCTCGCGTAAGCATTTGTAGCTTCTTAGGGTCCCATGAGGTTAAGTCGCCTCAGGGGACTTGGGCATATTTTTCTCTTAAGGGAAAATCCCCATAAGGACGAGCCGAACCACCCATGGCCCGAGTAGACAAGTAGGAATGTCAAGGGACGTTCCCCGACTTTGCATGGTTGCGGCTCGGCAAATGAATAGGGTGGGATCGGCCGGATGCCCAAGACCCCCTCAATCCTGCTTAAGCGTTCATGGCTCCTTAGGGTCCTGATAAGTCCGTTTTGTACGTACTTATCTTCTCTATATTTATCGTGTTGTTGTCTAATTTTGGATTAAACAAATCAATTTCTTAATGGTTTTTTATCTTTTATTCATAATTTAAAAAGTGTACAAAAGTTATGTATAGTTTTAAAAAAAATTAAATTTGAGTCAAAAGTAGTACAAAAAGTGTAAAAGATTGTGCAAATGGATTACAACGAAGCAACGAGACAAAAGATTGTGAAAATCCTTGAAGTGAAAAATGTGCATTCAAATGTTGGAGTGCACCCCGTCAAAAGATTTGAGGTCAAACGGATTGAAAGAATAAGATTGAATTAATTCAAAATTAATTTGTTTGACCCAAATTGGTTCAGAATTTAAAGTCGGAGCAGAAGGAAAAGTTGTTCATAATACAATTTTGAGCAAGGCTGTATTTTTAGAAAATATTTTCAAACCGGGTCAAAATCTGACCAACCAGGTGCTGCCACGTGGCGCGACCTGGTTGGCCGGCCAACTGTGGCAGCAGCAGCAAAGAGAAGAAAAGCATGTGGGCTGGTCGTCATCCCCATTATCATCACATAAAATCAATCATAAAAAAAGAATAAAAAAAGGAAAGAAAGAAGCCAAGTCTCATGATTTCCATCGCCGGATTCGCAGCCATTTCCACTTCAATCCAGGCGTGCACTTGGAGCTCAGGCCCACGTTTGGACCTACGTAACTGCTGACGAATGGGCCGACAAGCTCAGGACTCAGACAGGCCCCCGCCTGGACCTCAGGCCCACGCCTGTTAGAGGCCTACACCAAAATTTTCTCCTATAAAAGGAGGGCTTCGCCCCTTCATTCTTACCAAGCTCCAATCCGGGTCTTTAAGGCCCGGAACTCCATAAAAACACCTTTTGGTTTTGTCTTTTGGTAAAAACCACCCGTGTACGACATTGACTTGGTCAACTGTGGTTTTTACCTTAACGACGTGGTTTTCAACTTACGTAGCTTGTTATGACATCACAATACATTAAATAAGTGTTTTAAATACTTAGTTTTTACTTTGGAGAACTTTGCATTTTTCGGTCGGGTTTTAGCGCGAGTCAGCTAGGCCATGGTTCTGGGCTAACCATCTACCCAGCGATGGTAGATATCACCCATCCATGGGTAAGTGATCCCGGGATTCCAGAATCATGCCACCCAGCGATGGGAGATATTACCCAGCGATGGGTAAGCAGCCTTCAGCCCAACTGATTTCCAGATCCATGCCAAACAGCGATGGGAAGTTTTACCCATCGATGGGAACCCAGCGATGGGAAGGCATACCCATCGCTGGTTAGGCATGACTGTTGTGAGTCATTTAAGGCTGATTCTTTCCTTATTTGAAAGTCAACCTCCCACCCAGCGATGGGAAGCATTTACCCATCGATGGGTAGGTGACCGTTGGCTTCAAAACTGAAGGAAAATTGGCTTACCAGCGATGGGTAAGTCCAAACATCGATGGGAAGCCAATATCCTGCAGATCCCAAATTTATTCAATCCCATAAATCAAGCCAATCACCCCTTTAATGTATTGGTCCGTTGGAGCCTATTTTGGCACTATAAAAAGGGGTGTTTGGGTCTGCTTTTCTCATCAACTCACTTCACAATTCTCCTACTTTCATTGCATTCAAACAACATCTTTTTCCATAGCTTTCTAGAGCCAATTTGTGTGAAGTTTGAGTTGTTCTTGAGCGTATACTTTACTCAATATCTACTCTTATAGAGAGTCTTGTTCTTGAGTGTTTTTAGTGTTGTATACACGTTAAGGGAAGCTTGTTTCCCTTGGTTGTACGAAGGAAAGGTATTTTCCTTCGGGTTGAAGTCTTGGAGTGTGGTATCTCCGAGCAAGTGTTGTTGAGGCTTGTGGGACTCGAGTTCTCAGGTTGTAACGGTTTGTTAAGCACCCGTAAGCTTAACGGAAGTAGTGTAGCTCGAGAGAGTCTCTCGGGAGACTGGATTAGCCACACGTTGTGGTGAACCAGTATAAATCTTGGTGTGCTCCCTTTACGCTTTTTACGCTCTTTACTTTTCACTTTCTTAATTTTTTATTCCTGCGATTTCTACGATCAAACACTATTCACCCCCCCTCTAGCGTTGGTCACTTATTCTAACAATCATATGATGGAGTAGGGCATTGCGTCTCTCGGGTTGTTATGTCCGGAGAACATGGGATACATGGTAGATTATGGAGATCGCCAGTATCTGAATAGAGCACTCGAGACCTATCAATCGCGACCCTGGATACTTATGTCGTTGTATCTATCGACACCGTATGTTTTCTAAATCATTTCCAATATGTATTTTGGTTTTTTATTTTAAGTTAGTGACTAACACTTTTTCAATTGTAGGCGACATTGGGTGTTAGTTGTAATACGTTTGTTTGAAAACAAAGTGTATTTCCTAAACTCAATCAAGTTGACCGGAGGGCATAAGCAAATGAAGGTGAAGACTTTCGTCAACGAGTGAGTATTAAGAAATTTATTTCTTATTAATGAATTTTTTTATTTGTTAAGATATTAATTTCTTATTAATTTGTTTTTTACATATATTAAAGGTCTTGGCGGTTACTTCGGGAATGGCACATGCTTGAGCTTAAGGCTCGACCAGATTGGGTTGATGTTCTCGGAGTACCCCAACAAGAAGGGAACATTGAGTGTGGTTATTATACCATGCGATTTTGTTGGCTCATTGTCAATATGTGTGCACAATGTTCTGTACCGTTATCCGATGTGAGTTTGTTTTAGTGTGTTTTTTACAGTAATGAAGTGTAGGGTAATGATTATTAAACTTTATGTTGTATGTTGTTTTCGTATTGCAGGTATTTTAGTCTACTACGCTTTATACTAGAGCTAAGTTAGAGGAGGTTAGAGAGTTTCGGGCAGGGGGTTTTCTCGATGAACTTGTGTAAGTTTAATTTGTGATGTATTGTATTATATTAAATGTAAGTTAGTAGAGTACAGTGTAGTTGTTTGGCTTTTAGTTGTGTTGTTAAAACTTAGAAGAGTATGTAGTAGTTTTACTCTTATATTTTTTAACATGTACAAGTGGTGGATGCAAATGTTTACTTTTTAAGTTTAATTTGTTTTGTGGTATTTGAGTTTTGTGAATGCATTTGTGTTAGTTACTAATGTGTTGATGGGTAAAATTCTTGATGTTGTTAAATCTATATATTTTGCACCGAATTCTCTACAAAGTTGAAATGTAGTGGATCAGGAGCAAACCAAATAGACCTTTTGAAAAAATTATATATTTGAATCGGTTATTTGGTAATAACCGATTTAAAAGCTTATACATTTGAATCAGTTATTACCAAATAACCGATCCAAAAGCCCCTTCCAAGAGAAGGGCATTTGAATCGGTTATTTAGTAATAACCGATTCAAAAGCTTAGGCATTTGAATCGGTTATTACCAAATAACCGATTCAAATACTTCTTCCCAAAAATGGCGCCATTTCTGGGAAGGAGCTTTTGCATCAGTTTTTTGGTAATAACCGATTCAAAAAGTCTCTTCCTGAAATTGGCGCCATTTCTGGGGAGGGCTTTTGCATCGGTTTTAATAACCGATGCAAAAAGTAACCTGAGTATTTGCATCGCTGGCTTTTGCATCGGTTCAAAACCGATTTAAAAGGGTCAAAATAACCGATTTAAAAGTTCTTTTTTGTAGTAGTGACTGACTATATTGGGTTATGTTTGTAATAAAAGACAATTTTATGATTTACTTTTAGGGAGTATGAAAGTACTAATCAACATCCATCTAGTTTCCAGAGTGGTTCGAAAATCGAGTAAGCCTACTTTTTAAATTCTCATAGTATACACAACTAATCAAAAAAGTGTTTCTATAATTACTAATATAACGTTTATTGTTATTGCTTTTCTAGATTACTCAGTTATGGAATCAACATGATAAAAAAGCGAGTTATGATATACTGGTTTTGGCACAACGTCCTTTGAAAAGGGTTTTAAGTTACGCTCGATGCATTGTCAATGGCTTTAGATTTCATTCAAAAACACGAGGAATGCCACTTACCTCACAAAATTATAGTGTCATGGTAAAGGGTGATGTGCATAGTGGGGGGAAAGATTTATATGGTGTGCTAATGTGGTGGTCGAAGTTGAGTATGATAGCAAACACAAGGTGGTTCTATTTAAATGTGACGGGTTTGATGTGTTTGCTGATAATGTTGGGATAAAAACAGACACATTTGGCATTACTTCGATAAATATTAGTCGATATTTGAAAACGAATGAGCCTTATGTCTTAGCTTCTCAAGTGCAACAAGTGTACTATGTGAATGATCACATTCACGGGAACTGGCAAGTTGTTGTGAAAACTAATCCTCGTAGTGTTTGCGATGAACCTGAAGAAGATGAAGAAGACACATTTTTCGTTGCAATACCTGAGGACACTGGAGAAGCATATATCCCAATGGATTCTCATGGAATAACTGTTGGAACACGGGTTTACGCCTATGTCGTACCAAACCATGTTCGTTATATGACAGGTTTTGATAATGCCAAACCGCCATGACAACAATACTAAACTGAGCAAATCAAAGGCGAAGAAACATGGCATGATGAATTGAGAACCGAGAACCAAGGACCAAGAACGAAGACTTAGAAATAAATTGAGTCGGTCTTAATGTGATCAAGACCGGCACAAACTTCAAAACTTGGCTCTCTAGGCTTGTTTCATTAAAATATCGTTTTGCATATTCAAAAATGTTTTTTATAAGTTTAAAACAAGCCTAAAACAATTGGTACTCGCTCAAACCAAAAACCAAGCCATCCGGCGTTCAGTTTTCAAAAATCGTCGTTCGGCATTCGGTTATCGGCGTTGGTTTTTGGCGTCCGAACCAACCAAGTGGTTTTCAACATTTTATGATTGATTTTTACTTCTAGGCATATTTAAATAGTTCTCCAACAAAAACACTTCAAAAACCACCCTTCGTTTTTTGTCATTTAGTAAAAACCATATGAAACGGCGTACACTTGGCTAGCCGTGGTTTTTATCTAAACGACGTGGTTTTCAAGATGTTTTACTTGATCTCTTAGCAAAATGCATTAAACAAATATTTTCAATACTTGGTTTTGATTTTGGAGAACTTAGATTTTTGACATCGGCTAACGGCATTACTAAACCAACCATGGGTCTCACTAAACCAGCCCAACAGCGATGTTGGAGTGACC
Organism: Cuscuta australis; assembly: GCA_003260385.1. Lineage (NCBI taxonomy): Eukaryota > Viridiplantae > Streptophyta > Magnoliopsida > Solanales > Convolvulaceae > Cuscuta > Cuscuta australis. The sequence goes on from NQVE01000083.1 coordinate 351,569, forward strand.
AACAGCGCTGTCTGGAATGGGCAGCTGCAAACCATGGTTTGGCGTTAAGTCTTCCAACAGCGATGTTGGTGTTTGGACATCGCTGTTGAGCCAAGGTTGGGTTTCCAGAAACATCTGGAACAACGATGTAGTCTACCCTACATCGATGCCCAACCTAAGCCAAAAAGAGATGCCTTTGGCAGAAAGTTTTTGGACAGCGCTGTTGACCGAGCAACAGCAATGTTAGGCCAATTCCTCAACCTTCAAAGTCAGGCCTGAACAGCGATGTTCAAGTAACGAACATCGATGTAGGCACCTGACTGTTGGAAGGAATTTATGACTAAAACTTTCCTTGTTTGGAAGTCAACAGCCAAAACAGCGATGTAGGGGTTTTGGACATCGCTGTTGGCTTGATCGTTGCTTCCCAATTTTCAAAAACTAAGCCTAGAACAGCGATGTCCAAGCCATGGACAACGCTGTCTCGCTGATTTTCAGCAGATCCTTTTTTAATCAAATCCCTCAAATTATGCCAATCACCCGATTCCACTCCTACCCGTTGGAGCCTATTTTTCTACTATAAAATGGGGTGTTTGGGTCTGCTTTACACATCACATTACTTCACAACTCTTATTCTTTCATTGCATAACATTCATACATTATTCATAGCTTTTCGAGAGCCATTTTTGTCAAGTTTGTGTTATGTTCTTGAGCGTTCTTAGTTAAATACTGCTACATCTGCATGCTTTATAGACCTCCACGCTGCTCACATTGTTCAGATTGCAATAATGGTGTGGATCAGTTTGATCATCATTGCCCTTGGGTTGGACAATGTATTGGATTACCCGAGCATTAGTGTTGCGGTACTGATAGGGTTGACTTTATTCCACGTCCTCCGTTGGTTAACAAACAGGGGAAAGCTGCCGCCGGGACCATTCCCTTTGCCGGTCATCGGAAACCTCCATTTGATAGGAGGGAAATGGCACCACCAGGGCCTTGCCCGGCTGGCGGAGAAGTACGGGCCGGTGATGAATCTGAAGCTGGGCACCGTGAACACGGTGATCATTTCTTCGGCGGCGGTTGCCCGGGAAGCTCTGCAGAAGGACTCGTCCCTCTCCTCCTGCCGCCCCCTCCCAAATGCCCTCGCCGGCGGCCTCAATTATCTCGGCAACTCCGTCGTTTGGCTCCCCGTCTCCCCCAAGTGGAGAGCCCTTCGTAAGCTCGTGCACTCTAACATCTTTTCGCCCCTCAGTCTCGATTCTAATCAGCACCTCAGAGATAGGAAGATCCGGGACCTTATTCTCCATTACCAAATGAAGAGTCAGGTTGCAAAAATATCTTTCTTACTTTTATTTTCTTATGCCTTCCAACAAAAAATATTCACTCTTTATCAAAATCTTTTATTTTAGTATTCCCTGTGTTCACCATAGATATTCCCAGATACTATTTACAGGGTCAAATTTAATCACTTCAATTCGAATTGGGTGTTTGAAAATAGTCATACTTTTTTTCTTCTCTTTCTCCAAAACACATGACCATTTTCTCTCATAGAAACACATCGTCCAGATCTTTTTATTCTAAATTTCTTTTCAATATCTTTTCTTTAAGACTTAAGGCTCCATTTAGAACCTAGAATACATTTTCTTTAAGACTTAAGGCTCCATTTTGAAGGAAGATTTATTTAGGGAAATTGAAGGACAAATTCAAACATAATGCTACCATTTATGCAACTGGTGGGGAGAGGCATAGCCGTGTCTCAGTTTGCTCTTTTTTGTAGTAGTATTTTCCTTGCAAGACTATGTTTTTGGCTTCAAGAATCAAGAATACATATATTTTGGACAATTTGTATTGTGGCAGGTAAATTTTTTAGCTTGGTGCCACAAGAATTTCCAGGGAGAGGGTTCCTTGAGGATGTTATGTTGGCTGCAAAAACCCAACCAAAGGAACGACTCGAGAAAGAGTTCGTAGACTATTGGTTAATAAGTCCCAACATTACTTGTTTTAGTTTCTTAGGCCAAAAAATATGGCTTCAATTTTCAAAGCTATAAACGGGTATATGTGATTCAAATTCATTCTTGTTTTGTTTTGTTTTTTTTGTTTTTTATCTCAGCAAGTACTCATTTGGTCATGTATTTGTCAATTTGTATGTATAGTTTTTGAACCTCACTTATAATGAGCGAGGATCATGAGCCATGGGCCCATGTTTTAAACAAAATACTCTCCACCCTATCTCTTACATGGTATGATTTTATGATACTAGTAGTGTTAATGCTACATTTGTTCTTGAGTTTTGATAAGGGCAAGCATTGAAGGCTACATTTCATCTCCTAGATCATCACTTTTGTCTTTTTTCGATGTTATCCTAAAAGTGTTATTCTTTTTTGTTGTTTTGCACCTAATTACCACATGAACTAACATAGAGACCGAGGAATAACCTGTTGTATTTAGGTGCCCTAGTAGCAATCAAATACCTATGTAACTGTACACTTTATCATGAATGAAAGGCCTTGAAGTATGTTTTATATCTCGTGTAACATAACATAGCTTTAGTCCATAGACGATAGCGCTTCATTATCCACTCTAAAAGAGAGTTTTGTTCTTTAGTGATTTAGTGTTCTAAGACACTTGATAAGAGAGTTTTTCTCTTGAGTAGTTCGAAGGAAGGGTTGTTTCCTTCGAAGGTTCGTTAAGGTTCGTGTGACTCGAACTCTCAAGTTGTACGGCTTTGTTAAGCACGGTTAAGCTTAACGTTGTTAGTGTAGCTCGAGAGAGTCTCTCGGGAAGCTGGACTAGCCACAAGTTGTGGTGAACCAGGGTAAAAACGGTGTGCCTCTTCCTTACTCTTTACTTTACGTTTTTAATTTTTTTATCCATGCGTCATTTTGGGTTCAAACGCTATTCACCCCCTCTAGCGTTGGGACGTTTTTCTAATAATTGGTATCGGAGCCTAACTCTCTTCCAGACTTAACCGTTTGAGAGGAATAAGATCATGGGCTCTTCTTCTAGAAATTTGTACACAGGTATTAGCGAAGAGCAATCCACCTCTAGGTCACCGCTCTTTAATGGCACCAACTACTCCTATTAGAAGGAACAGATGAGAATCTATATCCGTTCCATCAACTTCCAATTGTGGTTGGTCATCAAAAACAGTGAGGAAATCCCAATGAAGAAAGTGGGAGAAACCACAGTCCCAAAGACCGAGGACAAGTTTGATGCTGAGGACATCAAGGTGGAAAATTATGCAAAGGCCATCAACATACTATATTGTGCGGTTAACCCCGACGACTACCGAAAGATCTCCTGTTGCACAACCGCCAAGGAGATGTAGGAGTCAAAGTTTTCGTCAATTCAATTTTTCCAGATTGAACAAAAACAACTCGTTTTCCATTTGGCAAACCAAACTCACATGGTGACACGCCCACCACATCATGCAATAACGCAATATCACTTGTCATATGATTCGATGCGCCAATATTTATAATCCAACGTGGTGATACGGGAATACCTGAAAGTTTCGCACTAGAAAGAAAAAGCATGACAAACAGTATTTCATTGTTCCTGAGTTAGATCATCAAAATTGGGCAACAAAGAAGACCCTCTCTCATGATTATCATTATATTCTTTTTAGAGAAAAACACTTTCTTTGGTTGTTCTTCCACCATGGCAGTAGCAGAATGACGTACAACAATGGCGAAGAGAACAACAACGATGGCGGTCTGCTCGGTACCAGCAACGGTCGGCGAAGAAGCAGCGAAGATGATCGACCGAGCAACAGCAGAAGAACAACAGTGGCGGACGGCTCAGTGCCGACCGACCAAGAACAAGAAAATTTAGGTTTTAGGCTCCGATACCATGAAAGAATAATAATTCGAGAAAGTTTCTCTTGTATTTCTGATGATTACAATATGAACAAAAGTAGTATTTATAAAAGATCTCACATGTTAGGAACTCTATATAGAAATAATTACACAAGGAAAAAATACCAAAGGAAACAGAAATATACAAGGAAACTACCATAAGCATAAGAGTAATATATACATAATCTTCTTTCCTTTAACAAGGACAGTTAATACGGAGTATATGAAGAAAAACCAAAAAGTAACAATACAAAAATCTCAACTGGTTTTTATAAATAAAAAGCAATTGCATACATGTTACAAATATTTCATTGATTGTACAACAGAACCTGCCGTAGCCGTTCAATGATTTTCTCTCATACCCAATGGTAATGTTGAATTTTAATCCCACCACAGTTGTTTAACATTGTAATGCTCTCTGCATTCTAAAATGTCGAACAATGAAAAATTGAACATGGCAAACCTGCTACGACCCAGGAAAGGAGAATTTGCTTCAACCCATTGCCTGCAAGAACCAGATCCTCCCTAAATTGGGGTTCAAATGTATAGGGTACGTTCCGTTCAGCTTATTTTTCCAGCTTATTACTTGTTCTTATTAAAATCAGATCAGATCAAAGCAGATTAGAAACATCATTAAATATAACTACAATCAAATCAGTTTACGTTTTCAAAAAATCAAATCAGACCGGGCGAACGGAACGCAACCATACTCCCTCCATCCCAAAAGAAGAAGAAAAACTATGTTCTTTCCTTTTCTAGACGTCCCAATGAAAATCTCATTTTCTTTTTTTTCCTGACGTAAAAAAAAAATCTCTTTCCATTTTTAGATACTCCGTAACTTTTTGCAGCTTAAATTTATCTCTCACATGCATCATTTTCAACTATTTAATTTTTCTTTTTTGACGCCAAACCCAACTAGGTGTCTTTTTTGAGACGGAGGGAGTAGTAAAAACCTTAAATTGATTTCCAAGTATTAGGAACAAATTGCAATGCTCCATGTCACGGTGCGTCTTACTTTTACACTATGTTTGGTTCAAGAAATTTGAAAGAAAAAAAAAAGAAAATGAAGTGGAAAATAGTTTTTCTTGTTTGGTTAGAAAGGAAAAGAAAGGAAAAGAATATGAGAAGGCAAATGTAGTAAGTGGAGGAAAAACCAAATTCCTCCCATTTTGACGAGGAAAATGAGAAAAAATCATTTTCTTTTCTCTTCCTTCCGAATTCCTTGAACCAAATGTAGTGTTAGTGTGCCCATAGCATGTATAAGAGAAGCTCACCGGGTTGAAACCACTCGTCTAACCAAGATACTTTAACATTACACCATCATTTCCCAGTACAAAACCTTGTTCCTCGTTGATAAACCTGCAAAATACAAGTTGACTCAAAATTAAGCAGCCAAACAAGATGACTCATTTGTGTTTTTATAAAATCTTGTTTTAGAATAATATTCGGGGAATTATTTCTATATATTTCTCTGTCAATCATGTATAAGAAGCAATATATATAGTGAGATGAACCCACATATATCAAGCAATTCTCAATCAATAAGAATTCCTACATTACCAGAAATTCTAACATAATAGGATAGGGATACATAATGTAGCAGAACATTACAAATTATGTCAAATAATCTTATTTTCTTGAAAGATACCAGTAGGATTCCGAGCAACTCCAATTCCCAAGAAAATGGAAACATATTGAAATGTTTTCATGATTGCATCACAATTTACAACAAAATAATTGCAAGCAATCACAAGATCATCAACATAAACAAGAACGTGAAACATCTCCTAATTACTTGTAAATATATGAACGCAAACGAACCATTCTCTCAATGTTCGAACTAAAAGCCTGGAGGCCATGTACCCCTCCACGGCGAGATTGCGATGCAAAAGGCACTGTGCACATCCATTTATGCAATTCCCAACCTTTCAGTGCCGCATCAACCGAAAGTACTCACTGTAGTAAGCTTAACAGTTGGAGCAAACACTTCATTATAGTCAATGCCTTCAACTTGAATGATACAAAGAATTACCAAACGAGCCTTATATCATTCAACCTCCCCGGTGGAACGTCTCTTGATGTGATAGATAGACCCGGTTAAATCCCAAAGGCTTCTTATGATGAGGAAGTGGGACCAGGGTATCTTTTCTGGTATCCCGACAATACACTTGTCACTCCTTACTCCATGGGGATATCCCAAGAACATACCCGAGTCCCAACCAACTATGGTTGGCAAATTTATTGCCATGTCAATCATGCTTCATCGAAGGAGTTCTCCAAGGAAACACCTCGTAAGAGGTTTTACCACCAAGCAAAGGAGTTGGCGTCCCAAAAACCCAATTGGGAGAGACGCCTAAATGTGCAGAGCTGGGGAAATGTTCAAAATGTATTGATGCTTACTCTCAACGCGTCCAATTGCCGAGGTGTCCCACGACATGTTTCAAAAAGAATTCGATGTACGGAAATAAGAATTGAGACATTCAAATTTTATGCCATTGTCGATACGCACTGTTGTCACCTTCTTTTCAAATTGACGCTTAATTGTAGAGCAAAAATCACGAAAGACATAGGCAACCTCTTACTCGGTAAGCAATGAGTAGATCAATCTAGCTTGGGAAGAATCATGAAACATGCATAAGAAATAAAGTATATCAAACAAAAATAGGAGTCCCATATACACCCTACGAATCAACATGCACCACTCGAAACACCTGAAAAGTTCGACTAAAATTATTTGGAAAACCATCTTGAGATTGTTTTGCTATAAGCCAAATCCCGCAAGGGTCTTTATTCAAACCCCAAGATCTACCACCTGCTTGAGTAAAAGATAAAACTTTATGTGACGGAGTTAAAAATCTACAATAGTTCTAACTCCTTTTTTACCATAACGCTCAACAATGTCTTCGTCTCAACTTCCTTCAACTAGTACAAGCCTCTTGGAAAACTGGTCATGTAAGATACACAATTTACCTACAAATTGTAAAGAACAATCCAACTCCTCACCCAAATCACAATTCAACTTAGGCGGAAACAAAACATGTTTCAAATTTGTGTATTGTTCAAGGCTATTTCTCAAACCTTATTTGCATCATCAAGTTTTCCATCCGAAAGATGTACCAAACAGCCCAGTATATCATAAATGTTTTATGGATAACTCAGATCACATGTCATATGATGTCAGGCTCCCGTATCAATTATCCAACGAGTAGTCCAGGTACTTGAGAGCTTTTCTGAAACGATTTTCGCAGAAAAGTGCTTTAAAAATCTCCCATTGGTCCAATGTCAAATTAGGAACTACAGTACCACCGGCATGCCCTCTGCCGGCTGCAGCTGGTGTTGTTGCTGGCTGACCAAGGCCTGGAATGGCACCGCTACTATGTCCTCTACAGAGGGGAGTTTTACCATGGTCGCACCCAAAAGTTATATCCCCCACCATTCTAGAGATTCGTGCAATTGATAACATGAATCCGCCTCGTGGTCTTGCTTTTGGTAGTGCGTACAAACTGTAGTTCTGGCTCTTGAAAAGAGCATAGATCGCAAGGGATTCTTCATCTCTTTTCTTCTCCAACTGTGCACCAAAATTATACGTGGATCTCCCACACGTAAGTGTTAGGGCTGGACCTCTATCTCCAAGATCATCCTAAATCTTCCTGAATTTGCCAAAGTAGTAATATTCATACTTTTCCGGTCTGTAGTCGCACAATTCTGGCATCAACCATTGGATATGAGGCCCATCCACAACCGGGAATCGAGCATTAATATCATCCTGAAATTCACTTGCCATCTCTATATGTGAGATTGTGGAACAAAGAGACATCTCAATAGTATTCCGGATCCAAGACACGGGTAACGAGTTATTGGTCCACCAATCATCGAAATCACTCAAACTCACAGAAGGCATCGGGATGGATCCATCCACAAATCCAAACTTCTACAGGCGCAAAGAGCAGTACAGGGAGCATACATCCACTCTACATAGTTTTCTCATTTCAGAGAAAGTTGTGAGATAATCAAGACGGGATTATCATTCACAGAGTGATGCAAGGAGAGATCGTTCTCCTATGATCGATCACGATGATGACCTATTCTTTTCCGCCGCCGGTCTCCTCATGATTTTCTGTGTTGACAGGCTATGATTCCTCTGCTGCGGCTGGCTAACATAGTTGACGTCGAAGGTAAGCCAGCAATTTACTCAGCAAGGGACTCGTTCGCAAATGATGATTGGAAAAACCAGTAATCCGATTGAACGGGAAAATATAGAAACCCTATGGCTTGATACCATGCTAAAAATATTATTTGAGGAATTATATTTGTATATTTCTGTGTCAATCATGTACAAGCAATATATATAGTGAAACATGCCCACATATCGGGCAGTTCTCAATCAATAAGAATTCATACCTTAACTCCTACCATAACAAGATCAGGGAACATAATATAACACAGAATATTACAAAATATTTCCAATAATATTATTTCCTTAACTAATAATTTCTTTAGTATGTTCGATGAAAAAGAATATGAGTTCACCATAATGCTAAAAAATTTTAAAACAAATGAAATGAGAAGGCATTATATCTCTAGTCGCGGATAGAATACTGCAATAAGTGGTCTAATATGAATTTAAAATTCTAGCTTCATGCTATATAAAATTTAAAATAAACCTAAGTGAAAAATTAGATCAAGCTTGCTCAAGAACGGCCCTTACTTGACTGAATAGAGATTAGCTGCAATTTTATCAGCAGCTTTGTTGCGAATCCATGTCTTCCCATTGTCTGTGGATTTCAACAAAACCCCACTCCCGCCAGATGCCCAAACCTCATCCTGTAAAAATCAAATCAAATGCTGCCCCGCAAAAAAAAGTTGAAGAAAAATGATTCTGTGAAGTGTGAACTAATTACACTAAATACACATTCATATGCCATTCAAGAAGAGATACAATTAGTAAAAGAACGGACCTCTTACCTACAGCATTCATTTTACCTGTGAACGATAACCAACATCAAGAATGCCAAAACCACGGCTTGGTGTAGGTACTTCTTCAAATTCCTCTGTTAACTAGAAAGAAAAAAAATTTGAGGCTAAGTGAAGGACGACATCGAATTGGATATCTCATATCTACTACACATCAACTGATCACTGTGAACATACCAAACTTTTCATCTATAAAAAAGAGCAACTGCATTCGTGATAGAAGAAATACATAAATGGACATGCAGCCAAATTACTTTAGCCCAATGGATATAAGTTTAACCATATCTTTCAATTTTCATGTAGCATTTCATTCTCATTAAAAAATGTGAAGAAGAGTCTTATACCTTTGAAGTCTTGGCATAGTTTACCATCCTTCTAGCACAAATTTTTGGCTTAAGGCGGGTCCCACCCTAGGGGTATGCGAGGTGCCAAACCGCACATGGCCTCAATTTTCAAAGGGCTCAAATTTAAAAATTCAAAAAATAGTCCTTTATATATAACTAATCCCATGTCCCATCTTTTTTACTTAGAACTTTCAATATGGAGCATCATGCAAATAGAAAATCTAAACTTTTAATGCAAACTTTTATACTTAAACATAGACATCCAAATTTTTAGTGTGTCTTGATTCTGAATTTTTTAATTCCCTACATAAAACTTAAATATTTAATGTGCAAATTATTTGAAGAATGAAACAAGAAAAAGAGACTCTTTATCTTTTGAAAAATCACTTCACCGCTTCTAAGTGAAGACCATACAAGCTTCAAGTTGAACACAGTGTGATAGCTGCCCAAGCCTTGCTAGCATATCTTTATGATTGTGTGGTAGTTTGTAGTTGTTCCCTCCTCCGACCCTCATTACCTCCTGCATGACATATTGGTCGGTGTGTAGGGTGATAGTGCATTGAAACTTTCCTCCACAGCTCCCACTTAGTCACTCACTGTCTTGGGAGCACACTGATTCCTTAGGGATTGTATGGATGCAAAAAATCCCAAATCCAATATGTTTAGGTCAAGAGAGTTTGGGGGTTGGTTACCTAGTGTTATGTGAAATCCTAGACTTGTAGCAGCTCGTATGAAGTCCTCATCCAGCCCAGAAATGTGTGGCTTTGCGTTGTCTTGTTGGATTTCAATACGCTTGTTGCAATGTGCTGGCCACTTAAAATAAATATGTTTAATTGCTGGTAGGACTTTTTGAATGAGCCTGTCTTTGTAAATTGCCTTGTTTACACTTAACACTGGTTTAACTTCAAGTGTTCCGGCTCCCCTGTTCTTGCTTTTTCACTTTGCTGCCAGTCTCTATAAACGGGAAAATTCCAATCTTTCCATCCCGAACAACATGACCATCTTCGTTTATTATTGGCCTAGCAACTACAGCTAGGAACATCACCTTGGCTATAAATCTCTTAGACTTGCAAGTTCTATGTGGGTCTTCGTCGTCTAGACCTAAGTAAAACCTCTGTGAAGTGTTTGACATGAAAAACCATTTTTTGTTTATGTGTATGACATTCTGAAAACTCTTGAAAGTGGGATTTGTGTCTGATCATTAATTTGACTCACACAAAACTTTAGCCTTTGAATCTTGTTGCCATCAGACAAAAAGGGCTTAACGGCATTTGAATGTCTTCTACATAGTTATCAAGGCGTCGCCTAGGCAACGCTTAGGCGTCTGGGCAAGGTTATATGGATGCCAAATTGCTCGCCTAGATTTTTTTTGGGGAAACACGGGAGAAGAAGATGACTGAAAGAAGCTGAGAGAGGACGGAGGAGGAGAAGATCCGAAGAAGACGAAAGGGAGAGAGACTTACCATTGGAGGAAGATCGACTTTACCTTCATCGCCTATCCTGATTCAGTGTTGCGACTCGCGAGATCCAGCAGTTTCCTAGTCTAAACCCTCAACTCTCTATAGTTATTTAGGTTAACTAATTTGGGCCCAATACTCTCTAATCATGCCTTTCTTAATGATTTTATGCATTGTTGATTTTGGGAGGCCAGCAACACATGCTAAAGATCTGATAGTGGTCCTTTTGCTTAAAGGAATCTGTTCAATAGACTTTACATCGAAAGTTGAGACCCTTTTCCAACCTGAGTTAGTAAAAACTTTGCTACACACATCAATAGGTAAACTAAGTTTTACCTGGTTTTTTGCAAGGGACCATAATGATGAAACTGTTCTTCTAGAGATGTTGAACTGAACTGCAACCTTGTTTATAGTAGGAGTTCATCTATAATATTTTGTCTTTCATTATCAGACAGGTTTTTGGTGTGTTTCTGTATATAGTTTGTTAGTGTCTATCTCACATAAAAAATTGAATAGAAAAGTAATTGTTATATAAGCTCTTGAGTTGAACTAACTAATCAATTGAATTCAATCTTTTAATGTGGTTCAGCGCAAGTGTCTTATAACCCAGTTCAGTTATCTCTACCCAGTCCTAAATTCTATCATGGTATCAAAGCCTTGATGACCAAGTAGTCACGAGTTCGAAACTTAGCGCCACCCAATTTTAAAAAAATAAGGTTACACGTGCAAGGCTCAAAGAAGTCACGATCACGCCTGCACATGAGGGGGTGTGTTAGAGTATATATAAAACTCATTCTTGAGCCACAACCATAAGCTTGAGCTTTTGGTTGAGTTGGTTCCTTGACATGGTATCAGAGCAGGTTTTGGCCCACCTCGTTTGTCAAGGTGTTCGTCTAGACGTTCATTCCTAGTGGCCCGTTACTCTTTAGCCTAGTTGTCCGTATGGAGTATGTACCCAACGACCTGTGGCCCGTGTAACACAATTTCTTGTCTGGAAGTTCATACCCAGCGGCTCGGGGTCTTTTAGGTGTTGGCGCTCAAATTAAAAAAAATCAAAGGGGTGAGAGTCCATTTGCAAGTGGTCAATCGGTTAGATACTTCGGTTGTCCAATTATCAAAATATTCAAAATACGCGAGTCCCATACGATAATTTTTTATTGCTACACCTTAACTTTATATTATAATGCATAACATAATTATGATACATTATTATTCTACTTCCTTGTTTTTTACATACCAATTAATATTCCTCAAATGTGTAGATTAGATTTAAACATTTTATTATGATTCATTGTTATTATACTTTCTTATTTTACAAATCAATTATTACTCAAAAGTGTAGCTTAAATTTTTATTTTACATCTTAAAATTAATAAAGTGACAATTACACTCTTGTGTTATCATACCAAATACACAAAATAATTACAAAGTGATCACACTAAGACTACCAAACACTCTATGTAATTACATGGCCATGTCATTGCATAGCTCTATGCAGACTAGTAATTACACTCTTGTATCCAAACACATCTTAAGTAATCTTTTTATCCATAAACTATTATAATATGATTCATTCATCTTGCTCTTTGCACCCTAATCATGAAGGCGCAAATACGACAAGTATCTTTTGGTTTTTTGTGATGTAATCAATGTTGAAATAGGAACTGCACACTAGATGAATGAACACATATCCATGTTGAGGATGGAAATATACACTATCGGATATGGTACACATGAGGCATCATAACCCTCAATGGGGCTAGTTCTAAGTAAATGCTAGATGTAATTAAACTTGCATGTGGAATTAACAACACTATCACTATCGCAAAAGGAATCAAGAGTAAAAATAGTGATACCACACTCACATTCATAACAAAGTAAAGCAAAACGACTAAATCAATATGTCCCTCATCGAAAGATCATTCTCACCATCAATGTGCATTCAGATTAGAGATCTTATCACTTTTATTTGAGGCATGTTTCTTTCATTTTCTGCACATTTCATTTCCCTCACTCCAGTGTCCAATTGAAATTCGACTCATTTAGGGGTGAGCAAACGGGTCTTGGAACCGCGGGTCTGAAACAAACCACACAGCTCAAGGAGAGTTAGGGGCAGGTCCAATTGAATCCCGCTAAATTGAATAATAACTAATAGAACCCCATGTCATGTATGGATACGAAAACCATTACTTATTGATATCTACTTCTCTGATCCCTCCATTTTTGTTTTCATTTCTCTCTTAGTTTGTTGAGGCTTTTACCAAGAAAGACACTTCATATTCTGGAAAATGAGAACATTTTCACCAGGCCGAGAAACATGCAATGAATTATGGTTGTAAACAAACAAAATATAATTTCCTTTAAAGACTATTACAATGTTTGATATAACCCAGATGGGCTCTGCACAACCTACCTTCACGCCACAAACACTCAGAGAAGTCAAAGTCTTAATGTCCAAGTTCTATGACCCATTTTGGGTGGAAATTACTCCTCATAAAATAACAAAAGTAGAAAAGAGTACCCTCCTGACCCAATTTCCCACCAGGCAGAACCCCTCCTGACCATAACCCACAACATCCACATTATAGGTTATGATAAGTAAAAATAAGTGGAAGACATCTTATCTTGCTAATTTTCCCCATTTGGGCCGAGCCAAGCATGTAGGTATAGAAGATGAAGGTAACAAGATGAGGATGCTTAGGTGGGTGGGTGGAGATACTATGAGGGAGAAAGTTCGAAACAATGATATACGAGACAAGTAGAAGTTGCATTTGTAGAGGATAAGATGGGTGAGTCAAGGCTTTAATGGTTTGTGCATGTTTAGAGGACAGCTAGCGATGCCCCGGTGAGGATGTGTGAGACGTTAGTGGTTGAGGTTTTGAGAAGAGGTAAAGGTAGACTGAAAAAGAGATGGGGGAAGGTGATTAGGCTGGACATGAGGTGTCTGCAATTGACCAAGGACATGACCTTAAGAAGAATTTAGATATCTAGGATTAAAGTTGTACGCTAGTAAGATAAGTGTGTTTCTTTTCTCTTGAGGTCAAGGGTTCTAGGAGGTTGCTAGATTAGTTGGGTTTTTTTTGTAGTTAGTAGTGTATCATGCCTTATGTGACCTTTACTTTCTTGTGGACTTGAGCTAATTTGTTTTCTTTTGTCCTTTGTGAGAGAGGAGCCTTTTTGAAGCAGCATCTCTACCTTTATAAGTAGAGGCAAGGCAGACTTGCATCCATCCCCTAGATCCCACTTGTGGGACTACACTGGAGTTGCTCAAATGCTCAAGAAGGGTAGTGTCATGGCCCTTGCTATGTGTGTACCTACTCAAGTCAAGTGATTGCTCTAAGAATTAATATACTACAAAGTAAAATCCATGAAGTAAACTTGTGATATTCAATCAACTTTGCATGTTGTCTCCAATCTAGTTTTTTTCACGAATGAAATAAGCATACACACACACACACACACACATATATACTAATGGTCAATTTACCTAAGGAAATTAAAATGTCCATTGTCAATCCAGTGAATAGTTCTCAAATATCTTAACCAACACTTCCCGTCAAATAACCTACATTTCTAACCAGTTGGGGTGCATAAGACACATATGTACCATTTCAATGGGGAGTGTTGATATAGTGATATACTTGTATATAAAATTTGTAAAACTTTTTTAATCGGGTGCATGGCATGGGAAGGAAGGAATACTTTAACTCTATGATGTTTTACCTTTTCTACTTCATATGAACAAGGCTCCCAAAATAGAGGAATAGTGAATACATTCCTTGGAATATGGAACCTAAAACATAAACCTAATGACAATAGGAAATATGATAGTTCAAAACCACAATTACTATATTTCTATAATTCAATCTATTGTATCCTTCAACTATTTGTAGTAACTTTATTGTTTATGTGGGTTTGTAATCTTTAGTTACATTGAGTGCATTGAACAATGACCAACCAAAGTAGTGGGATACGATTGTTAAAGGCTAAGAACGACCCAAAACAGATTATCAAAATTTGATTGAAGATATATTTATTTTATATGTCAATATGATGTTTCCATTGTTATTCATAGAGTCTGTTGCTATTTTGGCATGTCAGGCAGCAGTACCAAACTAAAGACATTATTATGTTTATGTACCACATTCAAATGAAAACTCATGAATTCACTTACCCCTGTTCCTTTGCTAAGATATAATCCTCCGCCACGTACAAGTAGCCAAAGGCCGCCATCAGCTCTCCACCCCATGTTTTGGATTCTTCTACCCGCTACCCTATTATGTGGCTGCCAGTAGGGCTGCCATAATGAACATTTAGGGAAATATCTTATTGTCAAACCCAAGCAAGTAGGCTCCATCTTATATATAAAGTAATATAAATGCATGGATTGCATGATTTACTGGTTTTTTCTCTATGAACAAACGGACCAATCTGCTACAAACAACTAGATGCAAGCTGTCTCATCCCTGGACTCAATCACATGCACAGATAATATAGTAAATATAAGTGAAAAGAACCTCACCTGCCCATGTTCCCAGGTCATATAGAAGTTACCACGGCTTGAAACAGCAACATAACATCCATCCCGAGAACGATTCACTGTGTTAAATGTTCCTGTATAGTAGCTAGCTCCACTAATGCCACTGGAAACTGTTCTGCAATTTCATTGGGTATGTGAATATCAAGATGCGGTTCTACTTTTCTAGACACAAAAATATCAAATGATCCGAAAGGGGTGACTAATGAAAATGACAAAATTATGATATCAAAGCATGGGGAGATAATTACATAATACTAGCCTACAAAGACTAAAGACTTGTGTGAAGAGCTACATCCGAGAGGTTACATGGTCACAGTAATAAATATTACAAAGCCTAGTATTTATAAAACTATCGAAAGCTAAAGAGTTAGGATGTGTTTGGTGAGCAACCAAAATATGAGTTTCGATATCTCCAGATATTAGAATTTTTTTTGGGTGTTTGGTGAAGCAAAAAAAGATATGGAATTTTGTTATGACGGATGTAAGAGAGATAACAAACAATAAAGAAACGAAAGAACAAACACACACAGATTTAACGTGGTTCACCAACAATATGTTGGCTACGTCCACCTAACAGAAGAGAGGAGAGCTTTTACTGATTGAGGAGAGAGATTACAGAGGGATTTTCTAGGTGACTGATCTATGTCTGAATGCCTTACAAATGAACCTATTTATTGGAAAGATGGCAGCCAACTTGGCTGCCTAAATCCAGTGGGAACTGAGCAGTTGACAGCCCACAATACTGCTGTCATACAGCTGGCCCACCTCACCAACTAGCAACCCACTTGCCCAATTGTCTAGGCCTCCTTCCAGCCACTTTCCAGCTGGTTTCCAGCCACTTTCCAGACAGGTGCAGCCATTGTTGACTAGTCAAATAGGTTAGAATTCAAGGCATTCCAACAAATCTCCACCTTGACTTGAATTCTCTCACAAATTTCCAGATGCACCTCCTTGGTGCCATATGTACCCGCTCTCTTCTCTTCTGCAGTTTAACAGCTTGTGATATTTAGCAAGTCCAAACAATGTTGGAACTTGCTCTGTGGAACTGGCTTAGTGAACATGTCGGCAGGATTGTCAGCCGTGCCCACTTTCTTCACCCTGATTCTTTTCTCACTTCTCAAAAAATGATACCTGATATCAATGTGCTTAGTCCTTTCATGATGAACTTGATCCTTGGCTAAGCATATTGCACTCAAACTGTCACAACACACTATAGCCTGATCCTGATGTACACCAAGATCATTGACGAGTCCTTTTAACCAAATTCCCTCCTTGGCCGCTTCTGTCAACGCCATGTACTCTGCCTCTGTAGTAGACAAAGTCACTGTAGCTTGTAGAGTTGCCTTCCAACTCACCACAGAATCACCAAGAGTGAAAACATAACCAGTCATGGATCTCCTACTGTTCATATCCCCGGCATAATCAGAATCTGAGTAGCCGGCTACCAAACACTGTGTATCACTCCCATAAATGAGACCAACATCTGAGGTACCTCTAAGATACCGAAAAATTCTTTTCACAGCCTGCCAATGCTCCTTTCCCGGTTTAGCCATAAATCGACTAACAACACTAACAGCATATGCCAAATCTGGTCGTGTGCAGACCATAGCATACATCAGACTTCCTACTGCACTTGCATAAGGAACTCGAGACATGTACTCCTTTTCTTCCTCGGATTGAGACGCGTACATTACGAGCTTGTTGTTAGTAGCCATTGGAGTATCTATAGGTTTAGCTGATGACATGCCGAACCTGGACAATATCTTCTTAATGTACCCTTCTTGTGACAAGAAAAGTTTCTTCTGATTTCTATCCCTATAGATTTCCATTCCCAAAATTTTCCGAGCAGCACCCAAATCTTTCATTTCGAATTCTGCACCGAGAAGATCCTTCAGTTTCTGAATATCAGACTTGGCCCGAGCAGCAATCAACATATCATCTACATATAAGACTAGATAAATGCGAGAACCATCTTTCAACTTGTTGTAGTACACACAACAGTCAAAAGGACTCCTATTGTAGCTGAGTTGCACCATATAGCTGTCTAATCTCTTATACCACTGCCTTGGAGACTGCTTAAGCCCATATAAGGACTTCCTCAACTTGCAGACATGATTCTCCTTTCCCGGAACTTGGAAACCATCTGGCTGAGTCATGTATATCTCCTCTTCTAACTCTCCATGTAGAAAAGCAGTCTTCACGTCTAGTTGCTCAAGCTCCAAATCCTGATGTGCAACTATTGCTAGTAGCACCCTGATAGAAGTATGTCTGACCACCGGCAAGAAAATCTCGTTGTAGTCTACTCCCTCTATCTGATTGAACCCCCTTGCAACTACCCGAGCCTTATACTTAATACCCTCAGTCGGTGATATTCCTTCCTTCTTTTTGAAAACCCATTTGCAAGTGATTATCTTTCTCTCTGTCGGCAATTTGACCAACTCCCAAGTCTGATTCTTGTGAAGAGACTCCATCTCGTCCCCCATTGCAGCCAACCAGTGTGCTGACTCAGTTCCTGAAATTGCTTCCTTGTAGGTGGACGGCTCATGAAGCTCCACTTCCTCAGCAACTTGCAATGCATAGCCCACCATATCATCAAACCCATACCTCTTTGGAGGTCCAACTCCAACCCTTCTTGGTCGGTCAAACGCAATGTTGTGCTGAAAACCTTCAGATGTTTGATTTTCTGGTGGTGTAGATTCTGGCAGATTAGTTTCTGGTTGTAGTAATTGATTACCGACCAACTTCTGTGCTTCGCTCTCCCCTTGAGTAACTTGCACCTCCATATGTCCATCAACAACTTCATTCCCTGCTACAATAATGGACTTCACCATAGGGTTGAACATAGAACTCTCATCAAAAATTACACTCCTACTAAGTATAACCCTATTCTCAGATGGAGACCAGATTCTATATCCCTTCACCCCTTCTCCATAGCCCATGAATATTCCCTTTTTAGCCCTTGGCTCTAGCTTACCTTCATTGACATGATAGTAAGTTGTACAGCCAAAAACTCTCAGATTTGAGTAATCAGCAGGCTTCCCTGTCCACACCTTATAAGGTGTTTTACAGTCGATGCCTGTGTGTGGTCCCCGGTTTGTTATGTAACATGCTGTTGTAACTGCTTCTGCCCAGAAACGTCTAGTTAGACCAGCGTTAGAGAGCATGCACCTCGCTCTCTCTAGAAGTGTCTTATTCATGCGCTCCGCTACACCATTCTGTTGTGGTGTATCCTTGACTGTGCGGTGTCGAGCAATTCCCTCATCCTTGCAAAACACATCGAACTCAGATGAGCAGAATTCTAGACCATTATCAGTTCGCAGCCTCTTGATCTTCTTCCCAGTTTGATTCTCCATTAGCGTCTTCCACTGCCTGAAGTTCTTGAACGCTTCACTTTTATGCTTCATCATGATTACCCAAGTCATCCTTGAGTAATCATTGATTACCGACATAAAAAATCTGTGACCGCCCAAAGACTCAACGCGAGACGGACCCCAACAGTCTGAATGGATGTAATCCAGTGTTCCCTTTGTTCGGTGAACTGCCTTTGGAAACTTGCTGCGGTGTAGCTTTCCAAAAACACAATGCTCACAAAACTCAAGGCTTTTGATCTTGTGACCACCAAGAAGATCTTCCTTTGACAGAATTTGCAGCCCTCTTTCACCCATGTGTCCAAGTCTCATATGCCATAACCTGTTCAAATCATCCTGGTGAACCACAGATGACGCAACAGCTACAGAACCAATGTCTGTTGAACCTTGCAAAAAGTACAAAGTTCCCCGTTTGACGCCCTTGAGAATCACATTTGAGCCCCTGCAGACATGTATAGCTCCACCTTCACCCTTGAAGCTAAATCCCTTACTGTCCAACAAGCTTAGGGATATCAGATTCTTCGTCATTAGTGGAACATGTCTGACGTCGTGCAATGTGCAGAATTTACCATCATGCATCCGAATCTTGATCGAGCCTATTCCAACCGCCTTGCAGACCGAGTTGTTTGCCATAGACACATTTCCCCCGTTTATCTGCTCATAGGTTGAGAACCACTCTCTCCTTGGACATATATGGTAGGACGCCCCAGAGTCAAGAACCCACACATCAGCATGATGCGTGTGTTCGTCTGCAACCAAAGCAATGTCCTCTTCGGAATTGGTGCCATCTACCGCTACCGCAACAGATCCTCCAGGTTTCTGCTCCAGTTGTTGCTTTCTCTTCTTCGGGCATTCATTCTTCCAATGCCCTTTCTCCTTGCAGTAGTTACATAAATCATTTGCTTTCGGACCCTTGAAACCTGGCTTCTTGAATTTCTTCTTGCCCGGTTGTCCATGTCCTTTGCTTCCACTGGCCATCAGTCCAGCGGCCTAATTGTCTATTCCTGCACCAGTCGCCTTATGGCGCAACTCCCTGGTATGGAGAGACGACCTGACCTCTTCCAGAGACACGATATCTTTCCCAACGATGAAAGATTGTACGAAATTTTCATACGACAATGGTAGTGAAACCAACAAAATTAAGGCAGCATCTTCATCCTCTACCTTAACATCAATATTACGCAACTCCAAAAGAATTGTATTTAATTGATCCAGATGGTCTCTAAGAGGGGTACTTTCCTGCATTCGGAGACCGAACAGACGTTGCTTCAGAAGCAACTTGTTGGTTAAAGACTTTGTCATGTATAGACTTTCCAGCTTCAACCATAGACCAGCGGCAGTTTCTTCATCTGCAACCTCAGTGATGACATCATCTGCAAGACACAACATGATTGTCGAATGTGCCTTCTCCTCGAAAGCAGCCGACTCAACATCGTCAGCCCTAACGTCCTTTGATAATGGCGTCCACAAGCCTTGTTGCTTCAACAAAGCTCGCATCTTGATCTGCCATAGACTAAAACTATTCCTCCCTGTGAATTTGTCGATCTTTACGTTCAAAGCAGACATCTTTCTCACCAGATTACAAACCTCGATTACCCGAGCTCCGATACCAGTTTGTTATGACGGATGTAAGAGAGATAACAAACAATAAAGAAACGAAAGAACAAACACACACAGATTTAACGTGGTTCACCAACAATATGTTGGCTACATCCACCTAACAGAAGAGAGGAGAGCTTTTACTGTTTGAGGAGAGAGATTACAGAGGGATTTTCTAGGTGACTGATCTATGTCTGAATGCCTTACAAATGAACCTATTTATTGGAAAGATGGCAGCCAACTTGGCTGCCTAAATCCAGTGGGAACTGAGCAGTTGATAGCCCACAATACTGCTGTCATACAGCTGGCCCACCTCACCAACTAGCAACCCACTTGCCCAATTGTCTAGGCCTCCTTCCAGCCACTTTCCAGCTGGCTTCCAGCCACTTTCCAGACAGGTGCAGCCATTGTTGACTAGTCAAATAGGTTAGAATTCAAGGCATTCCAACAAATTTGATATCTCTAGATATCATAAACCCTTCAAATGGAGGGTTTTGAAATCTCCTGAGTTTGGGAGATATCAATGTAGGGGTTTGATGTCTCCCTCAACCATTGATCATTTTCCGTCACCGGCTATCATTGTCCCCACTAACCACCCCCGTTGCCTGTCACCCCTGATTATAACTAATTAAATCATAATTTTAAATCTCTACAAACAAATTCGTTTCAGATTTCAAAATCCATATCATTTCTCCCAGATTTCATAAACCATATCTTATTATATCTCCAAAACTCACGAAACAGACTCCTAAAGTATAATGTTGACTACTTGTATTAATAATACTATATACCTTAAGACACGTCTCTTAGTAAAATTTCTCTTCTTACGCTGTGTTTGGTTCAAGGATTTGGGAAAGAAAGGAAAACCTTTTCTCTCCTTTTCCTCACCAAATTGGAAGTAAATTCACCCTTTTTAGTTTATGTATTCTCCGCAGTCGGGTAGGCATGGCACATGTGGAAAACTACCCCGGGAAGCAAAGTTGAGGTGGTTTGGGCATGTGAACATGGTTGTTAAGTCGACAAGTCAAGTCGAGTCGGTGAAGGGGAGACTAGTACACTAGTCGACTAGTCGGCCTACTAGTCGTAGACTAGTCGACAAATCACAATTAGTATTGGAATTTTTAACATTATATATATCTTCATTCACCCAAGATAACTATATATATTTATATGACAAAATATCATTACCAAAATAAAATTATGTTTAAAGGTAGAACATAAAGTCACTAAAAAATTAATAAAATTGAAAAATTAAGAGTATAATATACTTTACTAGTCTAATGAACCAAATTAAAGAAAATTAAACCGAATAAAGAGTATACTTTAATGATAAATAATTAAAGATAGAGAGATGTTACTTATGGATAGAGAGCGTGTGAGTACTAAAAGATGAAGAAGAATCAATTCTAAAAAATTGATTCTGGAAGATGTCGATGAAGGGATGTCACAATTTGGGAATAGTTAAATGTCGATTCACTGGATTTTGATTGTGTTGATTGAACTGATCGAGAGAGGCTGTGTTTTATTGAGTAATTTTTAAAGTTTAATGAAATTTGGGTCGGGTTGGGTCAAATTGGGTTGGTTGAGACGGGGTAGGTTTTCTTCACAGACTAGTCATTGCCTAGGCGCGCCTAGGCGTCGCTTAACTCGCCAAGTCGCCTAGTCTACCCTAGTCGCTAGTCGACGTGCAAGTTGCCATTTGGAAAACACCTGGACGACTAGTCGTCAACTAGGCGACGACTTGACAACAATGCATGTGAAGCGACAGAATGTTGACACTCTACTACAGAGATGCTACGTTGGTGAGTGGAAGTAGGGGAAGGGGTAGACCTAGAAAAAATTAGAAGGAAGTGATAAGACATGACTTAGGACTTCTTGCCCTTACTAAGGATATGACCTTAGATAGAAGCGTTTGCAAAGCTAAGATTAGAGTAGTTGGGTAGGTGCCTTGGGTTAGGGGGTGGTTTTGTGTATTTATTGTTGTTGCTTTGTATGCCTTGTATGCTTGGTACTCTCTGATTGCTTTCTGATTCCTTTACTTTTCCTTTGTTAACTCTAGTTTGTTCTTTGCTTATGTGTGAGACGCAACTGGGTTGTTGTATTCTTCACATTTTCTTCTCTGTTCACTTTTCTGTTCTTTTCTTCTATAACAACAACCCGGTTGAATCCCACAAGTTTAGGGTCTGGGGAGGGTGTGTGTATGTAGACATTACCCCTACTCGAAAGTAGAGAAACTGTTTCCAAAGAGACCCTCGTCTCAGCATCGAAAGTTGCATTGATTGACTAAACTGCTTCTTCATTAATAAAAGAAGCGCAAACCATTTAGAGATCCATTTTGCTTTATTTTGTCACACCCCAAAGCCAAAAAATAGTGGAGTTTTGGCTCCATCATTTTCTTTTCTTTTCCTTGTCAAACTCCTTGAACCAAACATAGTGTTAACGCCTATGAACATGCAAAACAAACCAAGTGAATCCAACTAATAAGTAGGGTCCTGGGTGGATGTATTCAATCCTTGCCTATACCATAAGGAATAGAGAGGCTATTTGGGAGGAACCTTGACAAGAAATAGGCCAAGGGCACGCTTTATGTCTAGGTACAACAAACAACAGAGAGTGAAGATGATAAAACCTCCAACAATTCTCGCACACAACCCCTATATGAACTCCACGACCCTTATACGATGCTTCCAATAACTTTTATTAAAGGTGACTCATTGAGGGTTAAGACTACCATGTCAAATGATAACTTTTCATGTGACGACATTTGTTTATGTACAATATGAATTAGATTGAGGTATGTCAAACTCACCTATATGTGGTGGGGTCGTATGTCATTTGTGTGGCCAGAAGACCAAGTGCACTCATCTATATGCAATGTTCAAGCAAGATAATCCTAAGTTTGCCCAACATGCATGAAGAAGAACTAGTCGTACCTATCCAATAACTCTCTTAGAACGGGCTTAAGGAAGTTTATAATAGCTTAGGGTTGGCTTTAGTACCATCTATGTTTTTGTAATCAGCCTTTAGCTTATCAATGATGTCTTTTTTTGTTTATACTTTGGCAATTTATGTTTGAATACTTTGGCCTCAATAACTTGGGTCATGTTCTCTTCACCTGATCTGATTGGACTAAGTTCTAATCTGATCTGGTCTGATCTGAATGTAGTTATATTTAAAGCTATTTCTGATCTGATCTAGTCTGATCTGATTTGATTCCAATAAGAATAAGTAATAAATAAAAAATAAGTTGGGGAGAACATGGCCTTGATCAGGCTAGTTGGGTACTTGATAAACATATTTAACCTCCCCTTGCAAGTGTTTGGCCATCCCAGCTTGCAAATTCCTTTAGATTTTCTTTGCAAATTTATGAAAATGTATATGTCTTCTATTAATCCCCTTAAAAATCAGTTCCTTTCTATTATCTGCAATGCCAGGGATCTTTATAAGGCAGCCTCTCTACCTTTTCTAGGTAAGGGTAAGGGTAAGGTCCGTGCACACCCACCCCTACACCACATTCGTGATATTTTACTTGGTGTTGTGAATTGCAACAAGTATAGTGAATTTGTGTGGCGGTTGGATGAACAAGCAAACAAAATGTATAATACATTTTTCCTTTGAAACTTTTCAAGAATGTTTGGTGTTGCCCGAGCAATCCATGCTGAGTCACCGGAGTGAAGATAATAAAATAATGATTGTACATAATATAGTGGGTGATGACGTGTTTCTATGTGCTTATAAGTAAAAAATATAAGGGGGCATTTCTCTGTGATGGTGCTTATTGGCTTATTGTTGATAAGCTTTTTTTAACTTATAAGTTGCTTATTTAAGTGCTTTCTGTAAAGTGACTTAACTGAGAGATAAGTTTTTAGGGGATATCCATAAAAGGCGAGGGATAGTTTTGCAAATAATCTCATCAAGACGGAGAAACAAAAAAATTGGCTTAACAATACGCAGGTAAGACCTTATTTTTTATGACTTATAAACACAGAGAAACACATCATAAGTTTTGAACAATCGTTTACAAAAAATCTATCCCTAACCTTTTATGAATATTCCCAAATGACTCATCGTTCATTTAAGTCACTCTACAAAAAAAAAACTTGAATAAGCATCTTATAAGTTAAAAACTACTTATGAGCTAAATGAAGAATTTTATTAAATAAATGAGGTGTTTTGGGATAAAAAACAAACCCAAATCCAGAGAGTTCAAAAGCTTAACAAAATTCCAACAACAACAAAGCCTTATTCATGCAACTTCATTGGCGAATACAAGCATAATCTAGTTTTACTACAAGAATAAACATGAGAGTCGATTACCTATTGAGTGTAGCAGATACAGTTTCCTGCACAGCAGCCCTCCAGTTAAAACCTTTATTTGACGTAAGATATATAGCGCCTTCATCAGTTACCATTTCTGCACTGTTTTCACCTGTCGCTTTTATGTATACCTGCAACCAACGCACATATTGTTTTTTCAAGATCAATGTAATTGAGATAATGATAAATGGATATCACAAAAGAAAAGAGTGCAATGTGCATTCACTCTCCTTAGCTACTCATGCTGTGTGTATTGCAATATCAGTAGATGAAACAACGACAACAGAAACAACAAAAACTACTACTGTTGCTACTCTGTATAATATTCCAAAACAAAGCTTTCATATTAGCCTAAACACAGTTACTTTCTATACACTGAAATGATTTACTGATCTCACGACTCACAAGACAAAATAAATAATTATTGACTTAATATCTACAGTTACTCTATTATCAATAATCGTATGCTAGTATTTTAGATCCTTTACAATGGTAAGTTTGTCCACATTTGCAGAACACTGTCGGTAAGAAAACCATAAAAGGATAGAAGTTTTTAAAAAAGATAGATTTGCAGTTCCAAGAGCATGAGTCCATAATGAACTTACCCAGAAGTTCTATTTGCACACTTAAAATGGGGAAGACTGACAAAAGTTTCCATCATACAAACTACCGTTTACTCCCAAAGAGTTGGTGATTTTTAAGTTAGTGACCCAAGTTCAACAACCCAGTACGGTCCGGTCCCGCAAGTGGAGTGTGGGAAGGGTGGTTTACACAGACTCACCCCTACCTAAAAAGGTATAGACCGAGGTTGTTTTCAAAAGACCCTTGTCTCAATTAAACATAAAAGTAGGAAACAAACAAATACTCGCTTTCTCCCATAAGAAAAATCCACATTTCCTTTTTCGTGTGTGTCAAAAATAGGTTCCAGTTTCCTTTTAATGAAAATATGGTATTCATTTTTTTATGTACATAACTTCCAACCGCACAATTTTGACTTTCTTAATATCATGACAATTCCAATGTGGAACATTTTTATGGGACTGAGGGAGTTCAAAAGATGAACGGTGAAGGTAAAACATCAATGGATAGTGATCCAACTTCATTAGAGAACTATTGAATTGTTAGAACTTAGTAGTTATGCACTATAGACTTATTTACTCTTCTCTTCAGGAATCAAGTTCAATAAACTATTGACTTTACTATACAACATATACACACACACACACACACACACGTCTACCCATTTCAATTCAATATATATGGAGAAAAGTAAATTCTAGTAAAGAGTATCATGACAAGGGTATATGATTACCATATCACCAGGTAATTGAGAACTTAATGGTATCCGCTCCCAATTTTCCCCAGCATCAGAACTATGCAACAAGATGGCTGGTTTTCCTACAATCCAACCCTCCTTCCCTTTGAAGCTAATTGCATTGAACCGATAATTGATATCTTCCTCTTCGGCTGAAGGAATTGATCGTGATACCCAAGTGTTTCCTCCATCCTTAGTTTCCAAAATAGTTTGTCTAGTCCCCAACAAAAAGCCTGTAAAAATTGAAGTGTCACCATTTGTCACTAAACTAAAGTTTAGAATCAAATGATCTCCGACACCATTGAATGGCACACCTGATATGCAAAACAAAATACACAGAGTCCATCTAATATACTCATGGCATACAAATCAATATAATTGTTCAAATGTTGATGAAACTAATCTCGAGCTACAATGTGTAATCAACACATAATGGTACACCCCATACACAGCTTCTTAGTACACTCCCATCCAGTTTTTATTGTCTTTTTTTAGTCTCATTTCTCGTTAAGGGAAACAGGGTTGGGATTATACTGCTTTTGTTGTTGTTGTTGTTGTTGTTCCTGTTAAGGAAATAAAGGTGTGGTGCATATTAAATCAAGACAAAATCAGGGAAAGTCCCTTTTGCACAAGGCTCCCTAGCATACACCAAGTAGACACTTGCCGTGACCTTTTCACTGGTTTGAAAAAGAAGGCACTCCTATCTAAAACTTGAAATTTCCGAATGCACCCGAAGAAAGCAACCAAATGCAAAACCAGGAAGTCCTAAATGGGGCAAACTCGCAAAATAATCGCGAGGCACCAATGGAAAAAGAATATGAAAGCTACATGACGTTTTATGCTTCTACACTTTAACGAAGCTAAAACAGACCGTGTTTGAGGTCGTCGGTTACAAAATCGATGTCTAGAAGCACTATGCCTGGGTCGACAGGCAGGTAAACCCTCTCCCACTCCGACAGCTGCTCGCTGCTTGGGGAGCTCCGCAGAAAAGGAAGGAGAGAAGCGGCGGCGGCAGAATCGGCGATAAAATAGCGGCGACTAAGACACGCCCCAACCGCCAGACGGCGGTGGGACAGTCTCCTCCTACCCGTCGCCATGGACGAAGTTCGGAATCCGCGGCGAAGAATGCCGGAGCTGAAACTGCGCACAGGAGGCTCGAGAGGAGCGAGGAAGGGTTTGAAACCGCCGGTGGATACTCGTGGAGACGCCATTTTTGGCTAATGCAATCTCGTGAGCGTTTGTGCGTGTCTTATCCTGTTATCGCAAATAGAGGATATGGTGGTGGTGGGTCGTTAATCTTAGCGGGAGTACGTCGTTTAGAAGTAGAAGGATCAGTGGGTTTGACAAAAATACCCATAAGGCACTGTTCTAAATCAAACCCACATGATACCCGAATAGGAAAAAAATGTCTTCAAATGATTATAATAAATAATCTTCCTATATACAATGCTAAGAGCACATTGTGAACGGTATTCCCGCCCACTGGCAGATCCATATATATGAAATGGGGGGCATATGCCCCCAGTGAATTGTGAGTAGGTACAAAGCAAATAGTGTAATTTTGGAAAATATTTAAAAGAAATTGGATGGGTTTTTATTTATGCCCCCAATAAAAATAATTTATGCCCCCATTCTATTTTTAAAATACCTAGCAGTAAGTCTAAGTCCAAGAGTTTATTTCTTTATCTTCTTAGTGTATTTTTTTCTCCATCCATGCTGCACAGGGTTGCAACAGTCACTACTTTAGGTCACTCTTGTTTAATTTATTCATTTTGTATTATGTATAGTTATAAATTATTATGTGTGAAATAGCATAGAGAAAATCAGAAAAATAATACTATATACCGAGTAAAATAGAACAGGGAGTGAAAACATTTAAAAACTAAAATAGAGCAACTATCCAGTTGGATCTTCTTCAAATTTTAAATACTAAATTGTGACTTTCTTGTTTTTTTAATTATGTGAATAGATGTTTGAGATAAAATTAATTACGGAGTATTTGTTTGTGATTCACACTGTAAAAAAAACGGAGGGACTCCTTTCTAGAGCTCCGTAGTGTTCCCGCTATTGATGCTTGAAAGAGTTGAAGCTGCCCCGGTGAATTTTTTTCCTAGATCTGCCACTGTTCCCGCCCATTTTACCTCTGCAGTTTAGGCCGATTGGGCTGGGTGTTATTGGGCCGAAAATGGAGATCTCTCTTGATAGCTATTTTTAGGGTCTATTCCACTTGGTGTGTGCCTCTATAAATTAAGTAAACTAATGATGCTTTATTGAGCCAAGTGACACATCAACTTTATATCCAACTTTACATCAAATTAAGTACGTAGTAAATAAATAGATTTGCACAATCCAAACATTTAATGTGCTTTCAATTAGTTGATTCACTATGTATTATATATTCACTATGCCCGATTTGCTAAAACACACCAATCCATTCTTCCACCATATTTGAGTTCTTTTTCTTCCTTGAGATGGCCAAAAATTCTCAAAGAAATTCCAGGACAATGTTTACTTTGATTTCCGAGCTGGACAACAATTGTACATCTTGGATTCTCAAGTTAAGGGCTATTCGTGTTTACTTTGTTCCAAGGTGGGCGAAAGGTGGAGATTCTATGGAGATCGTCTTTCACAATGAGCATGTATTGTATTCACGAACTTATTACATTTTTTTTATTATCAATTGTATCACTCAAATTGTATCACTCAAATTACAATTGTGTCACTCAAATACTCATAATATATATCTTTTCTACAGGGAACGAGGATTCATGCACATCTTAATCGACCGGAAAAAAGGAAGTTTGAAAACCAAATCACCGAGGATGGTGTTTATGCCATTCGAAATGTTTTTGTTCACGACAACTATCAAAGTTTGAAAACAACCGCAAATAATAAGCTCTTAGGTTTTTTCAGAGAAACTGAAGTGAAAACTTTGAATCGGAGTGATTTTCCACGGATCATGTTTGACTTAGAACCATTTCAAGTTCTTCAAAGCCAACCATGTTTGAATGATCAAGTTTTGCTTGGTATTAATTCATTAAAAAAAATTAAAACTTCTTTATTTCTTTTTCAAAGGTTAAGCTTCTTTATTTCTTTAAAACTTCGTACGAATGAAACATTAAAATAATCTGCCACAACACGTTTTTTTTTTAAATTGGTGCCCTTCGAAAACCTATTTACTCCCTCCATCCCCTGTATTTGTCCACTTTCGTTTTTACACACCATCCAATGCACTTTTTTAATCCATTTTATCTTGTAATTTGTATATTAAAAAATTATAGAAATTATATATTAATAATCTATATGTTAAGACAAATCAAACAAGATCACACATGACTATATTTAGGCTTACACATTGAGAGAATTTGATGAGTCAAAGTGCTTCGATGAACAGTTCCAAAAGTCAAATGTGGACAAAAACAGGGGGACGGAGGGAGTAGTTTGTAAAATAGTTTCATACGTATGAAACTTTATAATAAGCCCCCAGCACCGTTTTTTTAATCTGTGCAATACACAAAATATTTTCTTTCTTCTTAACTAACTTTTAAAAAATCTTGGCAGTTTGCACTAAAAAAATTTCGTCGCCATAATATAAAATATGTCTCAGCATATTTTTTTTTAAATCTGTGCACTTTGTAAAAAATTTTCATTATGCATAAATTTAGTTTGTAAAACCTGTGGAGTTTGTAAAATATTTTCATTCTGGAATTTTTATAACAATTTGCCACAGCACCGTTTTTTTAAAAATCTGTTTACTTTGTAAAATCTGCGCATCCTCTTTGCAAGCACATGTTTTCGTTCTTCTGATCGGTTTCGATTTCATGCATGTATGAATAGTAAAAAAACACGAACGTTTAGAATTAATAAACTCTGTTATCTAAAGTATTCCATTCTGATTTCTAATTCATTACGACGCAAATATGTGGTTATATCACATAAATCGAAATCGTTTGTTAAGCGATAATTCCTTGTAAAACATCGTTGAAATACCATACAAGGAAATTGACATTATCCTTAGTATGAATTGACTGACTGAACGCCGTTGCTGTTAACAACTTGTGATGAAGAATTCCTCAACTAAAGACCGATGATGGTAAACTCATAGAGGTGAAAGAAAATCTGATATCTAAACCAACCGAATTCATCTCGAAAATATATATACGAAAACATCTCAAATAGAAGAAGTGTGAAGTCTACGCGAAAAGAAACATCTGAACTGAAGTAACGTACCGAAAGTATGTCACCTCTCTGATATGAATTTCCTAATATTTCACCGTTCCGAGAAATTGAATTCTCTGTCAATCTTGATCCTAGAAAGGACCAATATTCGTAACTCTGTATTGATCGTGTTTCCATCAATGACTTCCTGACAAAGAATCACCTGATCAAGTGTTTCCTCCTTGGGAGAATACCTATTTTGTTCATACGCGAATCAATGAGACTCTATATCAACTACTGTCAGTTGAACAATTCATTCTCCTTTACCTCGTATCATGACTTATTTGATCAGCTTAGAGAATCCATTGTATTCTCTAAGATTGACTTACGGTCAGGATACCCACAAATCCCTATCAAGAAACTTGAACAAATTGACGACCAAGAATCGCTGTCCTTTACAATGAACTGACGAATTGTTCGATCAAATTCAAGGAACCCGTTTGTTAGAAGCTATAGACAGCTCGACCTTGTTGAATGAACGGATGCCTTGTTATAATAACTTAATTGCTTATCGTCGAAAACATTAGTGAAATAAAGTGATGCTGACAAGGCAAATAGTTAAGAAAATTGACTCGTTCGTATATGCTATTAACGTGAAAGATCGCGACGTGGAACAATACAAAACAAGATGTGAAACAGTGACACCAACAGTGAAAGACTGAAGAATGAAGAAAATATAGCTCGCACCGGTCATACAGCCTAGAATAATATTTATGGAAAATATCATTTCAACATACAACTTGGATCATATGAGGAATGTTACAAATGCAATTCTAAGTCTAATCTCCCAGGATTCACAAACTCGTCATAACTAACCCCAGGTCCCGGGAAAGCTTTAGCAAACTCTAGTTTGTCTAAAAGCTCGTCAACAGAGAAAGAAGAAATAAAAAGTTTCCTCTGACTGGAAGCCATGAAGTTCTGCCTCACCGCATCGTCTAAGAATTTGAGAAGGTTATTGAAATAACCGTCAATGTTTAAAAGACCAATGGGTCTATTGTGTAACCCTTCAGAAGCCCACGAGATCAAGGTGAACAAACCTTCCATGGTGTCAACTCCTCCGGGAAGAACAATGAAAGCTTCCACGGCATGATTCATCTCAAAATATTGGTAGTAATTGCTAGAAACTGTGTGCTCTACGCCATATGTAGGTCCGTAGACCCGTCGTGTTGCTAGGTACCCAGGAATGAAACCTTTAACGAGACCACCATTGTTGAAGACTATTGAAGCAACACCTCCTTGTAGGCCAACGTTGCCTCCTCCATAAGCAAGACTAATTCTTCGCCTTATCAATTCTCTTCCTAAATCTACTGCAGTAGCCATAAACTTTGGATTTTTACCAAGAGAATGACTGCCAAGTAAACCAACGAATCTTATGGTGTAAGGAAGTGTTCGAGAAGTTCCTTCCATAATATGAGAATGTGAGATACTCTTTTCATAATTGTGATATATATAGTCTCTGAAACCTGACCATTGATGGAAATGTAATTATCAATAGCCAAAATACGTACAGTAATATGGAATCGATTTACCTACATACGAGAACGCATTCGCCAATACTACAGTCTGCGAACGATATGACGTATTGAGACTCTTGAACAATTGGATTCGTTGTCCTGAAACACGTTTAAATCCGAGACGAAAAGTCAAAACGGCTATTTCCCTAAGACAATGACTTCTTGAGTAGCTTCCAAAGAGTGAAACATTAAGGGATGAAAACCTACGATTAGTAAAGGTAATTCACAAATGCTATCTTGATATCTTATGACTCATATCCTTGAATTACTCAAACTTGATGTGTTAACTACACCCTTGAAACATCCCGCTTGATCAATCTTGAAAAGATTGAATTCCATTCTTTGTATCAAAATAATAAAACCACGATTTTTCATTAAACGAAAAGATGTTTTATGATACCGATCTTTGAAAACTATACCTTGTGGAATACATGACTCGATCACAATAGTAAAACTACCTTGACTTGAACATTATGTTGAACCTCTCTTTGTGGACCACAAAACAATCAATACAATTATGTTATCTCTGAAGATTATTATTGATGATCTTATTGACCAAACAAACTCCGTTATAACCCTAGCAAGGATATGTGTGTGCAACAACCAAAGAAGAAATGACGTCATGAGAACAAGCTGAATCATTCAAGCGAAAATCCCTAACCTATATGCGATGTTTGTGTTAGAACTTGTAAGGATCCCTCACTCTATGAATTCATGAATTGAATCGCGTACTGAAGATATTCTCTTCTTCCCTTGAAACAAGATCAGTCATAGTGCTACAATCGAATCTGTCGCTATCATATCTAGATATGGTTTCAAACTAATAGAAGAAGTTTAAATACGACAAGTCGTACATGAGACGCTACTCGAACGTCATCACCTATGAGTACGAAGACTCATTAAACGATAAATGAGAGCTACCATGAAGATGAATGAAGAAATGTTTCAACATAAGGTCGATGAATAACGAACTACTGTACAACTGATCGACAGTACCTCCTCATAAAGGATGACAAATCCCATGTTCTGGAAATCATGAACCAATAAAAGACATTTGATGTTACTTACGAATCATTGCTGAACTATGAAAACGATGTGAGGATGTTTTGGATGAAGATTACGCTATGACGTATGAATTAAACAACATCCAAATCTTCCACTATAACTATCGCGAACTTGAAACTGCAAATGCTACTGAAGGACTTTCAATCAAAGAAAGAATGTTGTTGACTAATGACGAACAATCAAGACTTGTGAATGAACGAATTATGTCAAATATGCTCCAAAATACGATGTTATACCCTGCAAAGGAACCCAAGTTATGGATGTTGAATTTGAACAGGAACCCACAAAAGGATTGTTGGATACCTTGCTTAATCTAAGATTGTTAACCTCTTGAAGAAAGAACGAGTTTGATAACATTGACAGTTTGAGATTACATAGATAATGAAGTAATTATGGTTTAACCCATTGAGCATGACACGGTCATGATTAAGTGAGATCACTACGAAATACTGAACGTTTGACCTTAGAAGAATTTCGAGGACGAAATTTTCTTTAAGGGGGGAAGAAATGTAACGCCCCAAAATATACCCTAAAATTTATTGAATTAAATATTCAATTAAACAAAATTTGTTTTGATTAAAATAAATTGTTGTTGGGCTTTGGGCTGAAATAAAATATATATTGATATCCAATAAACATAATTGGGATAAATCTCATAGAGATAAATCCAACATGTTGATTTAATGTGTGATCTTGATTGGGAACCTGAGTACAGACCCAAATTAAGAATAAATGAAGAAATTGTTTATAATGTGAACTTTGAAATGATTTATTGAAATAAATCATGGAAATAAATAATATGAATTAAATGTGAGAACCTTTTTGAATAAAGGTCAATTAAACCAATTTTGACTCTGTCAAAGTCAACCACCCAAAAATATGATGTCGGAAAAAGTATAACGAATAAATATAAAAATTATATCGTTAGATAGAGTTTAACTGTCTGATCGCAACGGTGCAATCAGATTTCAATTCGGAGAAAGTTGGACCAAAAAGTGTTCCCCGACTAGGACCAAATTAGTCCCAATCAGGGACTTGCTTTTGGAATAGAAGCAGCCCCATCCACTGAGACGCCGAAACAGGAACGGATACATCATCACCACCTTGGCCTCTTCCTCCATTCTTTTACTATATAAGAAACCCAACCTCACCATTTCTTCACCATTATTCATCAAATTCATTCTGAGAGATAGCCTTAAGTGTGGAGAACGCAGTGGTGCTGTCAATTTGGTGAGAGGTCGCCGGAACAAGACGTGGTGTTCGCCGGAAGTTTCACCGGAAAATATTCAAAACCTTCATTTACCTTCGAGGTAAGCCCGTAGATATATCTAGTGATTAGAATGTTCGTATAGATCGTTTTTACGTTCATAAACGGTCGTTTGGTTGAGTTTTATGTTTGACATGTTTGAAGAACCAAGAATCATAAACCAAGAAATTGTTGTTAAAACTACAAATTAATAACTCTAAAATGATCTGTGAACATTGGGGAACATTCCTATATAATTTAATTGAAGTTTGGTAATTAAAAATGATAATGTTAAAAATTGAACAGAGGAAGAAGATGATGAACAGTGGCCGAAAATCGATTATTCCCTTCCTAATAATTGATTAAAAATTTGTTCAGATTGTCAGTATATTTAAAAATAATAATAATCGATTATTTTAATCATAAAAATCGATTTAACGTTATTAATCGATTATTTTAATTATAAAAATCAATTATTATGAATTAATTGATTATTTAAATTGTAAAAATCGATTATTATGAATTAATGGATTATTTAAATTGTAAAAATCGATTTTTTATGCATTAATCGATTATTTATATTGTAAAAATCGATTAAAATTAATTAATTGATTATTTAAATTGTAAAAATCAATTTTTAGTAATTAATGGATTATTTAAAATATAAAAATCGATTTTTAGCAATTAATTGATTATTTAAAATATAAAAATCGATTTTTAGCTATTAATGGATTATTTTAAATATAAAAATCGATTTTTAGGTATTAATTGATTATTTTTAAAAATTGATTTTTCTTAAGTTGAGATCCTGTTCCAAAAATATTCGGAAAATATATGCTCTAAAATCCACCAATTGATTATGATCATTGAAAAAATGATTTACCATAATAAAAATGATGTTTTTAACAAATAAAAATGTTATGTGATGCATGACGGTAAGTTAGGGTGTTAACACTCGAAGCTAGGCCGCTAATTATTATTGAATATTATGTTGATTGATGATTATGGTAATGATTATTGATTGATTATTATGATGATTGAATCTTGATGAACATTCTGATTAAAAATGATAATTGTGAATGATTAAATCATAATGAATATATTGATGATTGTGAAAATAAAATGTATTGTTAAGGGTATCTAGAAGACCTCTAAGATATACCCATATTAATGTTGATTTGAAAGGTATCTAGAAGACCTCTAAGATATACCTATTTAAGTTAGGCCTTGCAGGTATGAACCCCGGTGGCTAGGGTTAAAACGTACGTACGGGATCCAAGAACCAAACTTGAGTACCTACTCGTTTGGGGGTACCACCCACCCAACAGTGAACACTACGCTGTCGGTTTTTGGTTGGCCTTAAGTGAAGGTAAGTTTAAGATTTTCAAAACCCTTTTATCTAAAACTAGGCCTAGCTTAAGGATTATTTAGGAATATCTTATACTTGAATATAGTTTAATTATTTAAACTAGAATTCGTTTAAAGGTTGACAAATATTAAAGTGATTGGCCTTAGACTAAGAATAGTTTAAGGATATTGTTGAATGTTGAATATTGAATATGAGTAAATATTGAATGATGAATATTGAATTGAATATTGCAATTATTATGAATGACTGATGAACATTGAATGTGAATATAAATGTTGAATAATGCATGATGAATAATTTTTAATAATTATTGATTATCTGAACTGAACATTATGTGCATGATATCAAATGATTTGATTATGAATTTAGATTCAGTTTATATGGATGTTCGATGCATTAGATATGCTTACTCAGCTTCAACGTTGAGCGTGTAGTATGTTTTATTTGCTACACGCAGGTTAATGAAGTGTCGTGATCCTGGAGGCAGACGGAGGCGAGATTGTCGGAATGGATGTGATGATTTTGAATCAAAGAACATAAATAAATTATGTTTGTGATTATGATTGTTAAGCTTCCGCAATATTGAAAACTCCGTACTGTTTATATTATGAAAAATATTATTGTGATAAATAAAAGTGTTTGAAATGTTTTAAATTTTTACGATTACCAAGTTAATACTTTAATCTGAAAGGGGCTGCAGACCTGGACAGATTAGGGTGTTACACTATATATTATCTTCACCCTCCCTTAGGGTTTTGGAGGTGCAAAACTACAAAAAACCTGAAGCAAATCCGATTAAAAGAAAAAAAAGGTGCAAATTTTGAGACTGTAAATTTTCTAGACAGCCCGCACGGATTTGATCATCGCCAGAGATCCTACCGTTGGATTTTGCTGAAATTTTCAGATAGTGTTCCCAACACATAGGGCTCCGATGTGTCAAATTTTCAAGTCAATCGGAGTTACGGATCTTCTGTTATCGAAGTTACAATCTACATATTGTCGCTGTAATTTTACAGAAAACGCAGCGCTGGTTTTGTTGATGATCGGACTACCAAATCTTTTCTGTGTTAGAATATAGGCCCAACGCTAGAGGGGGGGTGAATAGCGTTTAAAACAAAATCGCAGGAAATTAAAAACAAGAACGTTAAAGTAAAGAGCGTAAGGAAGGAGCACACCGAATTTTATCCTGGTTCACCACAACGTGTGGCTAATCCAGCCTCCCGAGAGACTCTCTTGAGCTACACTAACTCCGTTAAGCTTAAGGATGCTTAACAAACCGATACAACTTGAGAACCCGAGTCACATGAGCCTCAACGCCTTTGCTCGGAGATACCACACTCCAAGACTTCTCACGAAGGAACAAAGAACTTCCTTCGAGTTTACAACAAGGGAACAACCTCCCTTAAAGTGTATAACAACACTTAAACACTCAGGAATAAAACTCTCACAAAGAGTAGATATGAGTGAACTAGTAAACGCTCAAGAACACGACAATTTCTTCAAGAATTGTCTCTCAAATAGCTAAGAAAAATAGGAATGCTTATGCAATGAAAGAGTATTGAAATGCTGAAGAATTGTGTGTAAAATGAGAGGATTTGGGTGCCATTTTATAGCCCGAAATGGGATAAATCCGTTGCTAGAGTTTCCAACAGGATGAAGACAAATTTTTTCAGAGTTGCAGGGTGATAATCGATTGTCTAGACATGATAATCGATTATTAAAAGATTCTCTATCCAAAAATTTAAAATTCTATCCGTTGGAGGACAACGGTAACCCAGATAATCGATTGTCAACAAGTGATAATCGATTATTGGTCCTCTCAGAAGATTCTGGGTTTTGGCTGCAAAGGCTGATAATCAATTGTTGCAAAAGTGACAATCGATTATTGCGCGCTTCAGAACTTTGAAGTTCAAAGCTGCAGAGGCTGATAGTCGATTGTCACTAAGGTGATAATCGATTATCACCTAGCTAAAACTTAGCTAGCGAAAACCCGTTTTGGAAAACCGAGGTCCAAAAACGAAGTGCTCCCAAAAGTAAAAACCAAGTTTGAAAAACATTATAAATGGTATAAAATAGTGAAACCAAAACTTGTTTGGTAAAAATCAAGCCTCCAAGGTCGTAAATCACGTGCGTATGGTTTTGACCGTTTTTCACGTGTTAGACCGATTGACCAAGATACAAAAGTGGTTTTTATAAAATAATTATTTGGGAACCTTTTAAAAATGCTCAGAGATAAAAACAAGGTTTAAAACATTGAAAACAACCGAGTTGGTTCGGGTGCCAAAAACCGAGCGCCAAACCCGAAAGCCGTACGCCGAACGCCGACCTAGGTGGTTTTGGTTTTGAGCAAGGACCAGGGATTTTTAAAAAATTTATCAAAAATGTTTATTTTGATGCACAAAAACATTTTATGATATTGTAAAATAATTTTGACTCTTTGAGAACCGAGACTTGAATTGATTGTCGGTTTTGATCACACAAAAAAACCGACTCGACTAAATCTTAAATTCTTGATCTTGTCCTTGAGTCTTTTTGGTCTTGTTCCATGCCATTCTACACGCCTTGAGTTGATCAACGAAACTCTTCATATCCACGGTGGTTTGGCAATTATCAAAACATGTCTTAAACGAACACGACTTTAGTTAAACATACAAAGTGTGTTCCAACAATTTCCCCCTTTTTGATAATGGCAAACAAGACGGGGATATGCATAGGGTTTTGATCTTTTTTTAAAAAATTCCCCCTTAATAAAATTCCCCCTGAAAATATGCATAGCCCTTATCTTTCCCCTTTTGACATTAACAAAAAGATTTAATAACAAAAACCATAAAGATTTTTATTAATTAATTAAGGGAAATAACGGAGTACACAACGGAAGCAAATATTTAAAAAAACATAATAATTAAAGAAGAGAAGAGAAAAGAGCTTGAGCTCTAGAAATCCTGCGAAAGATCATCGAGAAGTTGTTCTTCGTCGATGTCTTCTTCTTCGTCTTCATCACCACCACCATCATCGTCTTCTTCTTCTTCTTCGGCTTCCTCTTCTTCTTCTTCTTCTTCTTCTTCATCGTCTACCGCTTCTTCTTCTCCAACGTTATCAGTCCCGCTTGGTTCCCCCCGAGATTCGGTGGAGGAGCGTAGGGGACCATTTGAGCGTAAGGGTAATTGACGAAGTCAAAGTACCCGTGAAGCTCTCGGCTCAAAATATTGACATTTTGGGCCATTTTGGAGACGTTGGTGTCAATCCAAGAAAGAGTGGTGGTCAAGGTGGCCATGACGAGCAGAGCATAGGGAAACGGATGGTTGTGGGAGGTGGCGTTGAACATGCGAGTCATCACAAACTTACACCAATTGATGTTGGCGTTGTGAATTATCGCATGGAGCGTCTTCGTGTCCTCTTGGGAGAGAGTGGTATGATTGAACTTCCTAGGCTTGAGAATCCGTGTCAAAACATAAAAAATGAATCGAAACACAGGACTCATGGAAGCAATCGTAGGGCGCCGCTGCTGGGGAGTGGGGACGAAGTTTCGGATACCCACTTCCGCTAAGAGGGCGGTCTCGTTGAACCGCGCTCCTTCTTCTCCCACATAGAGGCTGAGATCCTCTCCGTTCCGACGAAGCCCTGTGAGAATTTGAATGTTTTCCTCATTCAAATAGATCTTCACCCCGTTGACGTTTGAAATCAACGATCCGTCCTCATCCTTCTTCAAGTTCGAGTAGAAGGCTCGAACAAGAAAATGTTGATAGTCATTCTTCTTGATGTAGAGGAGGTCGAGGAGGTGTCCACGTTCGAGGATAACCCGTTCCTCGCGTGGAATGGAGCCGTGAATGAAGCGGCTGGTGGAAAACCGGGGAGGGAGAATCTCCTGGTGCTCAAACTTCTCCGAGAACCGCGTAGCCTCTTCGCAGTCGTTGAACCAAAGGAACGACCCGTCGAGATACTTGTGCGCCGGTGGTGGAGGAGCCGAGGAGGAAGCCACGTTCTTGTCGGTGTGGGATCTCTTTGTTTGACCTCCTGCCATGAAATCTGATAGAGAGAGAGATTGCAGGAATTTTAAAAAAAATTGAAGAACAAGAGCAAGAATTGATGGATTATAATGAATATATGAAGTAAATTGGAATGGAATGAGTAAAAAATGAGTGGATAACACCCCAACCCGCGTAATCCAAACCCGTGAGACAGCGGACCGGTGTGCCACTGGATTGGTATCCGAATTTACAACATTTTCAAAACAATTTAAAACAAACATTCCATCAATACATATAAAAATCCATCGGAGTAATTTAAAATAATGCGGAAGCCTTTTTAAAGTCAAATAACTTGGGATCTTGTGTAACGCCCCGAAACATACCCTAGAATTATTAATGAATAAATAATCAATTAATCAAATTTGTTTTGATTAAAATAAATTATTGTTGGGCTTTGGGCCGATAAGAAATTTGTTTTGACATCTTATATCAAAATCTGGATAAGTCTCATAGAAATAAATCCAATATGTGAACTATTTGTGTGGTCTTGATTGAGAACCTGAGTACAGACCCAAATCAAGAGTAAATAAAGAATTTGTTTAGAATGTAAATATTGAAATGATTTGTTGAAATAAATAATGAGAATAATTGATATGAATTCAATGAGAGAACCTTTTATGAGAAAGGTCAATTAAACCAATTTTGACTCTGTTAAGGTCAAACACCCAAAAATGTGGTGTCGGGAAAAGTATAACAAATGAATATAAAAATTATATCGTTGGATAGAGTTTAATTTCACGATCGCAACGGCGCAAACGGAATTCAATTCGGAGAAAGTTGGACCAAAAAGTGTACCCCGACTGGGACTAAAATTAGTCCCAATCAGGGACGGCGCCTCCTACTCCACTCAGCCGATCGAAGATACGTTCCTACGCAAATCCTACGCAGCATTGTTTGGTTTCTTCCTCCATTCCTTCCCTATATAATACCACCTTCACTCCCTCAATTCTCCATCATTTTTCACAATTCTCATATCAATTCTGTTGCTGGGAGTGAGGAGAACGCAGTGGTGCTATCATATTGGTGAAAGGTCGCCAGAGTTGGGAGTAATTGTCGCCGAAAGTTTCGCCGGAAAATATTCAAAACCTTCATTTACCTTCGAGGTAAGCCCGTAGATATATCTAATGACTAGAATGTTCATATAGGTCGTTTCTACGTTCATAAATGGTCATTTGGTTGAGTTTTGTGTTTGACATGTTTGAAGAACCAAGAATCATAAACCTTGAATTTGATGTTAAAAATATGTTTGAATAATTCTAATATGATCTATGAACCTTGGAGAACACCTCTATATAGTTTAATTGAAGTCCGGTGACTAAAAATGGTTTTCCCGAAAAATGGACCGAGGTTGAAGACGAATGAACAGTGGCTGAAAATCCACAGAGTGGATCGATCCCCTTCATTGGATCGATCCTCTGGGAGTTTTTCTTCTAGTTGGATCGATCCAGAGGGCTGGATCGATCTTCCGAAACTCTGGTCCGAAAATTTGTCTGAAATTGCTATTTTTGAGCTCTAAAATCCTATTTTTGATACCAATTGATTATGATTATTATAAAAATGATTTTTCACAACAAAAATGATGTTTTTAACAAATTAAAACATTATGTGAAGCATGACGGTAAGTTCGGGTGTTAACACTCGAGACTAGGCCGCTAATTGTTATTAAATGTTATGTTAAATGATTATTATGATGAACTATTATTGTGGCCAATTATGAATGATTAACCTACTGATTGGTATGATTAACTCATGATTAAAAATGGATATAATGATGATTATGAAATTGATGTATATTATTAAGGATATCTAGAAGAACTCTAAGATATACCCACTTGTATAATGATGATGAGTATTAAGAATTTCTAGAAGAACTCTAAGATATACCTCCTTGACCAATTCATATTTCGGGGTTAAAACGTACGTACGGGATCCAGACCGGATATCACCCACCCGACAGTTCACTGTTCGGTTGGTACGTAATCCACATGACTCATAGGGTGGATTATCGATTCTTGTGTTCTGCATTAAACTATTTATAGTTTAAGGGCCTGGTTAGAATTACTGCCTTAGACTAGGAATAGCTAAGAGCTGAATATAAAATGATGTGGCCTTAGATTAAGAATAATTTAAGAGCATTATTGATATATATTGAATATCAAATGACTTGGAATAAAATATTGAAAATATTTTGAATGTTTGAACCATATATTGTGTGCATGATATCAAATGGTTGATTATGATTTGAGATTCAATTTATGTGGATGTTCGACGTTTTAGATATGCTTACCTAGCTTCACCGCTGAGCGTGTAGTGTGTTTTATTTGCTACACGCAGGTGAACAGAAAGATTAATGTGATCCTGGCGGCAGATGGGGCGAGATTGTCAGGATGGATGTGACGAGTTTTGAAATAATTTATGATATGTCAATATTAAATTCGCTTCCGCAATATTGTTAAATACTCCGTACTGTTTATGTTATGAAAAATATTATTGGGATTAATAAAGTGTGTTTGAAAAGTTTTAAATTTTACGATTACCAAGTTAAATACTTTAGTCCGAATGGGGCTGCAGACCTGGACGGATTAGGGTGTTACATCTTGCCCGAAAACGTAATAAGCATTAAAGTTAATTAAATAAAGCATAACTACAGATCAAAGAGACAGCCACGCCATCGTACATCTCCTCCTCAATGCCCTCTGGGATCGGCTCTAGGTTCATCTGTCTGATCACCTACGGACAGCAAAAAGGAAAACAACGCTATCCGCTCAGCATTGACGCTGAGTGGCACTCCATTGTAGCACAAGAATAAACACAATAATTCAATGACTAAGATCGCGCATATATTTATCCTTTTAATAAAAATCAATTCAACTTTAAATTTGGTTCTTTAGACGGTTGACCAACAGTCAACTTATTTTCTTTCTTTTCAAAACGATTTAGGTGTTAAGGATTCCTCATTAACTCTTTGACCACCGGTCAAACCAATTTAGACTTTCACGAAAGTCAAACCACTTAACATTTAATGCCTATGACGGAGATAGCCTCAATCCGTAATACCGAAGATAGCCTCAATTCGGTGGAGGTAGGATCCCTCGGGCGATAGCCTCAAACCCAAGATCACAGACCCTCGTGCGCACGTCTTAACCTCACTGACCAGGCCCTGCAGCCGCCCGAGCAATGGCCAGTTTCTATGTTCGACTTAATAAACCAATTGACCTTAATTACCGATTAGAATTAATTAATTAACTTAACTAATTCATTAAAGTCTTGGATTTAACCATTCGGTCAAACCTACGTCAACAGAATATCCAGTCAAAGCCTAAGTCAAACGTGACCTAACCCAAGTCAAACTCAAACCTGTTCAGTCAATTCTCAATCCTCAACAATTCAATTTAGATAATCAATTTAATTCAATTAACCAATTTAGCCAAATTATAGCATAAACACAAAGAACGATCCAAACCATTAAATCTATTCTGAACGCTATTAACTTCATAGTACGGACCTGGATTACGCAGAAATCAAATCGATAGCTCGAACGGAAGACAAATCAACGAAATCAAACGAACGGGTCAAATTGAGTCAAAAAACGAAATCGACCAATCAATCTGGCGGTGACCGGCGTTCGGCGTGGTAGCGCTGCAACTCGACGGCGAGGATGGCGGACGCCGGTAGTGGAGGCGTCGTACAGTGGCGAGGCGGCAGCAGCTCCCAGAAATCACGAACAGAGGAGCAGCTCCGGTGATAGCCTCTGTCCGGCGAAATCCCTAGCTGCAACAACGGCGAACCGGCGATGTATCAGTCCGATGAGTCGCAGCGACCGCCGGCGAAGGTGGCGACCCGGCGTGGCGCTGTTCTAGAGGTCCAATTGTAGATGAAATTGCGAGGAAGATGAAGAAGAGACTGACCTGAGCTAAGGGCGACGGCGGCTGGAGGCGACTGGCGGCGCTCGACGGTGATGAGCGGCAGACTTCCGGCGAAGGAAGCAGCGGCGATTGGCGGCGCTGGAGCTGGCGGTGAGCGGCGGACCTCTGGCGAAGGAGAAGCAGCGGCGACTGGTTGGGGAAGGACGACCGGCGACTGGTTTACGGCGGCGATCGAGAACGACGAAGGTGAAGATGAAGATGAAGATGAGGAACCAGTTCGTGCGGCTCTCAGATCCGAACGGAAGACGCATAGGTTTAGGTTTTATTTAATGATCCCATTCCTAAAACGATTGGGCTTCGGACCCAAAATACCTGATTAAATGGTCATAACATGAGCTCCAAAACTCCGATTCGCGAGCCGTCTGAACCGACGTGATCACAAAAATATTTCCTATTAGATGACATAAAAGTTGGGCTTAAAATCCAAATTATAATTTTAACCCCTTTTTAGGCCCAATTCGTAATCAATTGTTCTAACAATTTAATTAATTCTTTTGGGCCAGATTTCGGGGAGTTACATTTCTCCCCCCTTAAAGAATTTCGTCCTCGAAATTACCTGAGTCATTGGTCGTCGAAGAGATGAGGGTACTGAGTTCGCATAGATTCTTCGGTCTCCCAGGTTGCTTCTTCCACCGCATGATTACGCCATAGTACCTCTACCAAAGGT
This sequence comes from Cuscuta australis, assembly GCA_003260385.1. Lineage (NCBI taxonomy): Eukaryota > Viridiplantae > Streptophyta > Magnoliopsida > Solanales > Convolvulaceae > Cuscuta > Cuscuta australis. The sequence continues at coordinate 395,349 of NQVE01000083.1, forward strand.
ACTGTCTTATTTCTTAGTACTTTAGTTTCACGCGCCAAGATCTTAACTGGCTCTTCTTCGTAAGACAAACTCTCATCGAGGGTTACAGCATTGGTCGGCAACACATGAGTCGGATCTAAACGGTATCTACGCAGCATGGAGACATGAAAGACGTCGTGAATCCTGTTCAACTCTGGTGGCAACTCTAACCTGTAAGCAACAGGTCCTATTCGCTCCAGAATGCGGTAGGATCCAATGAATCTAGGGCTAAGCTTCCCTTTCTTCCCGAACCGTAGGACCTTCTTCCAAGGTGAAACCTTCAAGAATACCATGTCACCAACATTGTACTCTATGTCTCGTCTCTTTAAGTCTGCATAAGATTTCTGTCTGTCCGAAGCTGCGCGGAGTCGGTCTCTGATCACACGAACCTTCTCCTCGGTATCCTGCACAATATCTGGTCCCTCGAGCTTACGCTCGCTAAGCTCTGTCCAACAAATCGGGGTTCGGCACTTTCTGCCATAGAGTGCCTCATAAGGAGCCATCTGAATACTCGCATGGTAACTGTTATAATATGCAAACTCCATCAACGGCAAGTAACGCTCCCAATCTTCTCCAAATTCGATCACACAAGCTCGCATCATATCCTCGACAATCTGTATCACCCTCTCAGACTGGCCGTCAGTCAGAGGGTGAAATGCCGTACTAAGGTTCAAAGCTGTGCCAAAAGCCTTCTGAAGTCCTCTCCAAAACATCGAAGTGAACCGGGGATCTCTATCAGATATGATTGACAGCGGTGCACCGTGCAACCGAACTATCTCTCTAACGTATGAGTCTGCCAATTTGTCCATGGAGGAGTCACGTCTGACGGGTAGAAAATGAGCGGATTTTGTCAACCTGTCAACAATGACCCAGATGGCGTCATTCTTTCGCGAAGATCGGGGCAATCCGATCACAAAGTCCATAGTGATCCTTTCCCACTTCCATTCCGGAATGGTAGGAGGGTGCAGCAACCCTGTCGGAACCTGGTTCTCAGCCTTGACTTGCTGACAAGTCAAACAGCGCGTAGTGAACTCGGAGATTTCCTTTTTCATAGCTGGCCACCAATAGGATTTCTTCAAATCCTGATACATCTTGTTACTACCCGGGTGCATAGTGTATACGGTTCCGTGAGCCTCGCGCAACAAGCGATCCCTCACTCCACCGCGGGGTACCACTAGGCGTTCATGATAGTACAAGACTCCGTCATCGCGAATTGCAAACTCGGGCCTCTTTCCTGTAGGAACTAACTCTCGAGTCTTCTGACAAAACTCATCATCTCTCTGTGCTGTACGGATCTCCTGCTCTAACGGAGACTGAAGCTGTAGCTCGGCTAACGATTTTCTGCTCAAAGCATCGGCCACGATGTTAGCCTTGCCCGGGTGATACTCAATGACTAAATCGTAATCCTTGATTAGCTCCAACCATCGACGTTGTCTAAGATTCAGTTCCTTCTGGGTGAGTAGGTACCTCAAACTCTTGTGATCGGTGAAGATGTGAATCCTCTCTCCAAAGATGTAGTGGCGCCAAATATTCAAGGCGAACACCACGGCTGCCAACTCTAAATCATGTGTCGGGTAGTTCTCCTCGTGAGTCTTCAACTGTCTCGATGCGTAGGCCACTATCTTACTCAACTGCATCAGTACACAACCTAAGCCGCTATGAGATGCGTCACTATAGATGGTATACTCGATGCCAGGAGTAGGTTGAATCAAGACTGGTGCCTGGGTCAAGCACTCCTTTAATTGATCAAAACTGCGCTGGCACGCTTCTGACCATTCAAATTTGATGTCCTTCCGCAGTAGCTTGTTCAATGGAGTAGCGATCGAGGCGAAGCCCTTAACAAATCGACGATAGTAACGGCCCAATCCCATTATCTTCCTTAGATCAGGACTCCAAATTAATTATCAAATATAAATATGCTCAAAATCATGCATTTTATGTATAATATGCAAACAATGGCCTAAAATGCTAAATGTGTTAAAATATGAATATTTATGTAAAAAATGCATACAAAGTGCCTTAAAAGTGCTAAAAAATGAAGGAATAAAATATGACATTTTGTGACTTATCACGTACCAATTATGGTATGATCATCGAGTCTTGGCACCAATTCCCAAACGTCATTTCGTTTGAATTGGTTAAGCTCCTCTTGCATTGCCAAGGTCCAATGTTCATCATCAATTGCTTTCGAAATGGTTGTAGGTTCAATTTGAGAAACAAAAGCCATGTGACCTATGGTGTCTCTAAGAGAGCTACGAGTACTTACCTTTCGGTTGATGTCACCGATTACCTTGTCAAGAGGATGGTCCTTTGAAGTCCTACATGCCCTTGGCATTGGTGTTTCTTCCTCTTGTGGTTGTTCCTCGTTCATAGGTGGCTCTACTTCTTCGTCTTGGGCTTCCTTTGAGTTGTCTCCTTCGTCATTGTCGTTGAGATAGATGTTCTCCAACGAATCTACAAGATCATCACAAGAAAACCTTTCTCGCCAAGAGAGTATCATTTTCCGCAAAGACAACATGAGGAGATTCCTCAACGGTTAAGGTGCGTTTGTTGAAGACTCTATAAGACTTACTACACAATGAATAACCAAGAAAAATTCCTTCATCCGACTTTGCATCGAATTTACCCAAGTTATGTTTTCCGTTATTGTGAACAAAACATTTGCAACCAAAGACTCGAAGATGGGAGAGGTTTGGCTTCCTTCCTTTGTATAATTCATATGGGGTTTTCATGAGTATCGGTCTAATGACAGCTCGGTTTAACACGTAGCTCGCGGTACTCACGGCATCCGCCCAAAAATACTTAGGAATTTTTTCCTCATCAAGCATAGTTTTAGCCATCTCCTCGAGACAACGATTTTTACGTTCCACCACGCCATTTTTTTGTGGTGTACGTGGAGCGGAGAAGTTATGCTCGATGCCTAGTTCGTCACAAAACTTGGTAAAGAGATCTCGTTCGAACTCTCCACCATGATCGCTTCGTATGGCTACGGTGGTTAAGCCTTTTTCATTTTGAACCTTTTTGAGAAAAGTTTTGAAAACATGAAATGCCTCACTTTTATGAGTTAGAAATAATGTCCATGTGAATCGAGAGTAGTCATCAACAATCACAAAGGCGAAGTAGTTTCCCCCAAAACTTTTTGTTCTTGATGGTCCAAAGAGATCCATGTGCAAAAGTTGTAGGGGCCTTTTTGTAGACACAACATTTTTTTGATTTAAATTAGGCCCTTACTTGCTTACCCTTTTGACATGAATCACAAATGGTGTCCTTCTCAAACTTGAGTTTTGGAAGACCAACTACTAGCTCTTGTGAAACCAATTTATTCAAAAGGTTTATGTTAACATGAGCTACTCTACGATGCCATAGCCACATATCGTCCTCCTTACTCATGAGACATTTGGCAAAGTCATAGGGAGAATCATCTAAGCTAACCATGTAAATGTTATCAATTCTATCACCACGAAGAATCGTCTTATTGTCACTAAGACGTTCTACCATACATGATTTAGAATCGAAGGTCACACGATTTCCCTTGTCACACAATTGACTTATGCTCAAGATATTATGTTTAAGACCCTTAACCAACAACACATTATCAATAGAGGAGGTTTCGTTTTTACCAACCGAACCAATGCCGATTATTTTGCCTTTGCTATTATCGCCAAAGACAACGTTTCCTCCTTTAGTTGGTTTGATTTGAAAAAACTTGGATGCATCTCCGGTCATGTGCTTGGAGCATCCGCTATCAAGGTACCAAAGTACACTTGATGCCTTCAAGCACACCTACAAATCAATTTAAAAAGATTTAGGTACCCAATTCCTTTTGGGTCCTTGGGCGTTAGGTGCACGTTGATAGTGTGATTGGTTTTGGGTGCAATGCCTATGCCTAGTGAAACAAACCGGGGCTATATGTCCTACCCTATTACAATAATGACAAATAACATTTGGATTATGCATTCTCCTAGGTTGATAATAGTTACTAGGTTTTCTATATTGATTGATCTTAGTTTGAGAAAAGTTTTTTTTATGCATATTTGGAAAATGGTTTCTAGGTTCTCTAACTTGACCATTGTTTATCCTAGTGTTCTTTCTAGGTGGTCTAGTGTTCCTAGTTGATGTAGGTTGTCTATTATTGTTCATTTTAGTTTTCCTAGGTTGAGCCTTAGGTTGTTTAGGTGGTTTCTCAATTGTTTCTTTTTTATTAGTTTCATTTTCAAAACCTAAGCCATGTTTAGTAAGTTGCAAATTATCAAGAACATCATTAAGGTTTTTTATTAGAAACACCAAACTTCTTCAAAGTTCCTTCAAGTTTTGCAACTTGTTCCTTAAGTGATATACAAGAGCTACATTTTGAACTTTCCGGTTTGTCGGCGCTTCTTTTTCCGAAAAACTTATTTTCTTCTTTAAGTTTTTCATTATCTTTTGATAGTTTGGCAACTTCCTTCTCCATGGAAGTAAGTTCTTTCTTCAAATCCTTGTTAATTTTAGAAGTGTTGACATATTCATCATAAAGTTCATTAAAGGCTTCTTGTACATCATCAACGGTATAGGAATCTTTAGAAGTGCTACATACCTCTTCCGGTGGTTCCTCGTGTGCCATGAGGCAAAGGTTGGCGCTTTCATTTTCTTCGCCTTTCGATGACTCGTCGCTGGAATCACCTCCCCAAGAGATGTACGCTCGGTGCTTCTTGAATGGTTTCTTCTCCTTCTCATTCTTGGCATTTGGGCCTTTTGGTTTGATGTGCCCAACTTCTCCACACCCATAGCACTTGGGTGGTCCTTCATGCTTCTTTCCCTTTCGTTCATACTCCTTACGCATGAACTTGTGGAACTTTTTGATAACGAGCCTGAACTCGTTGTCTTCATCGCTTGATTCCTCTATGGTAGGTTCTTGACTTGAGGAAGCCTTGAGTGCAATCCCCTTCTTATTTTGTTCACCTAAAGAGGGGAATAGAATGGTAGACTCATAGGTTTTGAGGTTACCTCTAAGCCCGTCAATGGTGACGTTGGTGATGCTGATGGATTCTTAGATGGAATCGGCTTTGGAGCGCCACTCCGGTGTGAGACTTCGCAGGATTTTTCTTACAAGCTCCTTGTCCGTGTACGTCTTCTTGAGAGCATGGAGATCATTGACGATTTTGGAGAATCGTTCAAACATCTCATTGATTTTCTCATTCTCCTTCATACGAAACAATTCATATTCATGGGTTAGAAAATCAATTTTAGCTTCTCGGACTTGATCCGTACCTTCGTAGGTGATTTCTAATTTGTCCCACATTTCCTTGGCGGTGTAACAACAAGAGATATTCCGGTAGTCATCCGGGTTAACGGCACAATAGATGATGTTGATGGCCTTGGCATTGTTCTCCACTTTCTTTATGTCTTGAGCATCATACTCATTTTTGGTCTTAGGAACGTTGGTTTCCCCGACCTTCTTCATGGGCACGTCTTCACCATTCTTGATAATTCTCCATAGGAGAAAGTTGGTGGATTGGATGTAAATCCTCATCCGCTCCTTCCAATAGGTGTAGTTCGTTTCGTCAAACAACGGAGGCCTCGTGGTGGATTTCCCTTCACCTAAACCTGCGTATGAACTTTGAGTAGAAGGCATTAATCGTTTCTCTCAAACGGTTAAGTTTTTCAGAGAGTAAGACTCTGATACCAATTGTTAGAATAAAGGCCCAACGCTAGAGGGGGGGGGGGGGTGAATAGCGTTTAAAACAAAATCGCAGGAAATTAAAAACGAGAGCGTTAAAGTAAAGAGCGTAAGGAAGGAGCACACCGAATTTTATCTTGGTTCACCACATCGTGTGGCTAATCCAGCCTCTCGAGAGACTCTCTCGAGCTACACTAACTCCGTTAAGCTTAAGGATGCTTAACAAACCGATACAATTTCAGAACCCGAGCCACACGAGCCTCAACGCCTTTGCTTGGAGATACCACACTCCAAGACTTCTCACGAAGGAACAAAGAACTTCCTTCGAGTTTACAACAAGGGAACAACCTCCCTTAAAGTGTATAACAACACTTAAACACTCAGGAATAAAACTCTCACAAAGAGTAGATATGAGTGAACTAGTAAACGCTCAAGAACACGACAATTTCTTCAAGAATTGGCTCTCAAATAGCTAAGAAAAATAGGGATTCTTATGCAATGAAAGAGTATTGAAATGTTGAAGAATTGTGTGTAAAATGAGAGGATTTGGGTGCCATTTTATAGCCCAAAATGGGATAAATTTTTCAACAGGATGAAGACAAATTTTTCAGAGTTGCAGGGTGATAATCGATTGTCTAGACATGATAATCGATTATTAAAATATTCCCTGTCCAAAAATTTAAAATTCTATCCGTTGGAGGACAACGGTAATCTAGATAATCGATTGTCAACAAGTGATAATCGATTATTGGTCCTCTCAGAAGATTCTGGGTTTTGGCTGCAAAGGCTGATAATCGATTGTTGCGCGCTTCAGAACTTTGAAGTTCAAAGCTGCAGAGGCTGATAGTGATTGTCACTAAGGTGATAATCGGTTATCACCCAGCTAAAACTTAGCTAGCGAAAACCCGTTTTGGAAAACCGAGGTCCAAAAACAAAGTGTTCCCAAAAGTAAAAACCAAGTTTGAAAAACATTCTAAATGGTATAAAATAGTGAAACCAAGACTTGTTTGGTAAAAAACAAGCCTCCAAGGTCGTAAATCACGTGCGTATGGTTTTGACCGTTTTTCACGTGTTAGACCGATTGACCAAGATACAAAAGTGGTTTTTATAGAATAATTGTTTGGGAACCTTTTCAAAATGCTCAGAGATAAAAACGAGGTTTAAAACATTGAAAACCACCGAGCTGGTTTGGGTGCCAAAAACCGAACGCCAAACCCGAAAGCTGTACGCCGAACGCCGACCTTGGTGGTTTTGGTATTGAGTAAGGACCAGGGATTTTTTAAAAAATTATCAAAAATGTTTATTTTGATGCACAAAAACATTTTATGATATTGTAAAATAATTTTGACTCTTTGAGAACCGAGACTTGAATTGATTGTCGGTTTTGATCACAAAAAAAACCGACTCGACTAAATCTTCAATTCTTGATCTTGTCCTTGAGTCTTTTTGGTCTTGTTCCATGCCATTCTACACGCCTTGAGTTGATCAACGAAAGTCTTCATATCCACGGCGGTTTGGCAATTATCAAAACCTGTCATAAACGAACACGACTTTAGTTAAACGTACAAAGTGTGTTCCAACAATCCGATCGTGCTGAAATTTTGGGAGGAGTCTAAGGACTTGTGGTGCTTCAATCTGAACGGTGGAGAATGAATTCAAACGGTTCAATCTTCATTTATGAGCTTCGGATCAGCTTGCATATTTTAGTAGATCAAAGAGAATCTTTATTTGAAGGTGTATTGGAATCTACGTCCTTGAAGAAGATCTTTGAGAAGGTGTAACAAGCCGTGGAGATAGACGCAAACCGAGTTTGTTGTCAACTCATTCGTAAGTAGACAAATCAATACATTAGAAGGTTCTGTTGTGATTGATTATGTAATACTTACGGTGATTTAGTGGAAGGGCTATTACACGAACGTGGGCCTGACGTAGGAGAATTTGTTCCGAATTGCGTGAACAATTCTGGTGTCTTTCTTGCTGTTTTTACTTTACATTTTTTGTGTGTGGTTGTGACAGAGAAGGTGTTATAGCATTGTGTCAGTCATTTGTTACTGTAACAGTGCTGCAGCATATTCTCTACAACATAGTTGATTGTTTTGTTTGCATAGCTTGTGTTTTGGTGTTATCTACTGCCCCCCCCCCCCCCCCACAAACTTACATGTGGATTGTTTTTTGGGTTGTTTGACCCAAAATGCACAAGAACCGATGATCATGTTGTTGAGCTTTTGCAAACCAAGGCGTTATATGGGTAAACTATTTCTTCTATTTTGTGATTTAACAACTTTAATGAAGGATATATAATATTTACATCGTATGTTTATAGGCATTGTGACCGTCTCTTCTACGTTTCATGTTACGAAGATGCTTTTCGATGGTAACTTTCTTGAGGTCAACGAATTCAGAGCAAGGTATATTTTTTTAATCTAAATATTGAATTAATTTTATAGAACGCTTACACCTCATCATCTAAATTTTTCATTGTATCCAGGTTGCCTCTACAAGTGGATGACGTTGGAACAATCGGAAGTATCGTTCTAAGCGGTGGAGCTAATGGGGATGAAGATGTTATCAAGACTACCACGATCAAAGCTCTTTTGGACACTACAAAGGTAAAAATTCTAAATTTAATGTTCAAAAGTCTTATATAATATATATTTGGTATTTATCACCTTTTATTTAATCACATTTAACTTTTTGTGGGATAAGCCTTTTTTCAAATATTTATTGTGGGATTTATAGCATTTAATGTCCAAAACTCTTATGTAATATAACTCAGAATGTAAATGCTTAAAAATTGTGTTTGATGTTGTATAGCCTGGTCCCTACTAGATTGTTGGAAAGATTGCTTCAATAAACGATTCGGGCGATTGGTGCTACTTGGGGTGCACCGACTGCAACAAAAAGGTCATTCCTGATGGTGATAAGTTCAGGTGTTCGGGGTGCAACACTACCATGCTGCATGGAGTGTACAGGTAAGTATTATTTAAAAATAATTCCAATTTTATAAATTTTAAAGTAATTAGTACTGAAATTTAAAAATCACGATACTTTTTGTCTTACGTTTAAGGTCAATGTCCGGGTCTATGATTCCACCGGTCATGCTTCATTCATCCTTTGGGATAGGGAGTGCACGGAAATCTTGGGTGCAAGTGCTTTTGTGCTGAGGGAAATTATGCTTGAGGTTTGAAATAAATCAATATTCTTTTATTATTTTATTAACTAGTCGTCACTATAATCAATGACCAAATAACTCTAACTTATTTCTTTTTGTTCTCTTTTCTAGAAAAATGTGGACCCAAATTTCCTTCCGACGGAGCTTAATCGTTTGCTAGGTCTACGTGGGTTTTTCCACGTTGTCTTGAAAGCCGAACGTGGGAGTCCATACTGGACTGGGCCAAGAGCCTTTGGAGTTAGATCATTGGTCACCAATGCAAAGATAATGAGCAAATTTGAAGAGTTGATTGAGTGTGAAGAGGAAGCATTTGATGAAGAAAGTGAGGGTTTATGGGCATCTCTTGAGGATTTAAGTGAGAAGGTTAATGAAGTGGTATATTACTTATTGAATATATCCAACCAAAAGATTTTAAACATTTGTAAAACATTACTTAATTTGGTCAAATGACCCAAGCTCCAGCCAGAGTGTGAACCAGAAACATAGAAGGATTGATGACTTGGACAAAATTGACTCGGTGAAAAGAGAGCTTTTTGATGACATGTCAACAACTCAATGCAAGAAAACCAAGAAGGGTAATCCAAGCGAATGAACATCGATCAACTGTTATGTGTTTATTTTCTATGAACCGCCTTTGTGATTTTTGTTGTTTTTTTGTTATTTCGTTGGTGGTCTACTTTTCCTAGGTGACGTCCTAGAGTACTTTAAATGTTTGTTTCTTCATGTTGATGTTGGTGGCGCCATTTCAAGACTTATGTTATTTGATTTACGTTGAAGTTTATATTTTGTACTTTACCTATGCATTTGTAAATTATATACCCATACACCTTGAATTTAAAAATATGCTAGGAAGAAGATAGTTGAAAACGGTAGGAAATAGTATTTTTTTATATTTTCCAAATCGTACGTGAAAATTTCATTTCGGGCATTATATATAATAAATTGGTTATTTATCAAGAATGAAAATGTCATACATGTACCATGCATAGAGAAACAATTATTCACTTTTTTTTTTTGCACCGTAAACACAATTTATTACCAAAACATCAAAATATCATACAAGCAAGTCAAATATCAGAACACACCCTAATGGCATTTATAAGAGAAACAACAGCTTAAGTAATCAACAATGTATTTAATGGTGTCTTCTTCTTGTATCCTCTTCTTATGCAATGCATTGTTCCTTGCTCTCCAGATCCCATACACACAAGCGGCCCAAATTGCATAGCTCTTCATTCTTCTTCCTTTCTCTTTTATGAGCTGTAGTACTTCCCCAAAATGCATTAATGAGTTTGCTTGATACTGCCATCCAAACCTTCCAAAGCTCTCATTATACACCCTTTGGGCAAATTCACACTTCCAAAAGAGATGCTCATCAGTTTCTGGTTCTTTTTGACATAACAGACAGGTAATGGCATTACCTAATGGGAGGAATTTGCTCATTCTCACCTTGGTTTGTAATCTACCTCGCATCAAAAGCCAGAATATAACCTGGAATTTGTGAGGCGTATGTTTGTTCCAAACCCAATTCCTCCATTTAGGGGTAATTTTGTTCCCTTGCAGCCATTCATACCCTGCCTTGATGGAAAAAGGTTGAGTGTTATTCATGCCCCTAAATAAGTCTCTCACCTTGATCATTTCCCTCTAGTAATGGCATGAATTCAGATTTGGTATGTGGTCCCAAAAATTGGCAGCTTTAATATATCTGCTATGTATCCATTTCACCCATAATATGTCCTTTTTCTCAGCAATGTCCCAATTTAGCTTCATTATTGTGGCTCTATTCCAGTTCATGGCATTCTTTAATCCCAAACCACCAAATTTCTTCTTCTGACACACTTCCTCCCATTGGACCAGTGGGGCTCTTTTGTATTCATGGGTACTGCTCCAAAGAAAGTTTCTGCAGATAGCCATCAGTTTTCCTATTACCTGTTTGGGCAAAATAAAAATTCTTGGCCAGAAGGTTATAACACCCATAAGTACAGAGTTTATAATCCTGATTCTGGTACTATAAGAGAAGTGTCTAGTCCCCCATGCAGTAATCTTGCTTGTAAGCTTATTAATCAAAGGTTCGCATTCCCCTGCTTTAAGTCTTCCGGTGGTAATAGGGCAGCCAAGGTATGTGAAGGGTAGTTTGCCCAGTTTCATATCAGTGAGTTTTAGAAGCTCTACCCTCCTCTGTTGATTCACTCCTCCAAACACAATATGCGATTTCTGCTTGTTAATCTTAAGGCCAGTTGTGTTCTTGAACTTTTCCAGAACCTTCATTGCACACTGGATTGATCTACTTTCTGCCTTACAGACCACTATTAGATCATCCGCAAAAGAGATGTTGATGATCTTTAGCTCCTTACACAATGGGTGGTATGAAAATCCTTCTTTTTGAGCAGCTTCAGAGAAACATCTGGTAAGATACTCCATTACAAGCACAAATAATAAAGGAGATACTGGATCTCCTTGCCTTAGCCCCTTCCCTCCTCTGAAGTATCCATGGTACTCTCCATTAATGTTTATGGTGTATGATGGAGTGGTAACACAAAACATAATCCAGTTAATAAATTGCTCAGGGAATTTGAGATTATAAAGGATACCTCTAATAGCTTTCCAGCTTATTGAATCATATGCTTTTTGTATGTCCAGTTTCATCATACACCTCGGGGAAACCCCTTTTCTGTTATACCCCTTGGCTACCTCTTGACATAAGAGTACATTATGTAGCAACTCTCTCCCCTTGATAAAAGCGCCTTGGTTGAGATCCACCAGTCGGGGCATGACTTCCTTCAATCTCATGCATAGTAGCTTTGATATCACTTTGTATATTGTATTACAACAGGCAATGGGTCTGAAATCTGTGGGATTTTTAGGGTTTGCAACTTTTGGAATGATGGTTAGGCTCGTAGCATTAATTTGGATAAGAGTGGTATCATTCCTAAAAAATTCCTCCACAGCATTAACAACTAACTCCCCTACTGTACTCCATTGTGATTTGAAAAAGCCACTGCCATACCCATCTGCTCCAGGGCTCTTGTCATTTGGTATTGAAAATAAAGCTGCCTTTATTTGATGTGGAGTGAACTTTTTGACCAGGTTCAGTTGTTGTTCCGCATCCAGCACTTTCCCTCTCTGTATAGTATGAGCATCAATGTCTTCAGTATATTCCCTAGTTCCCAACATTCTTGAATAATAACTTTGTAGTACTGCAGCTACTTCCTCAGTACCCTCCACCATTTCTCCACCCTCATTCTGTATTGTATCAATGTGGTTCTGAATCTGCCTTTTCTTTACCCAAGCATAGAAGATCTTGGAGTTTTCATCTCCTCTGGTTATCCCTTCTTGTTTGCTTTGTTGACATTTAAGTTCATAAGAAGCCCTGATCAGATGATGTAATTGTACACGGAGCTCTTTCTCTTCCTCTATCATCTCGTTGTTTCCATTCCCTCCCTGCAGTAGTTTTTGAATGACCATAAGCTTTTCCCTAGCAGTGTCTACCTGCTTATGAATCTGACTGTATTTAGTCCTGTGAAGTCTTAGAAGTGGTGTCTTAAGCTTCTTAAGATTTCGGGCCAGCTGATACATTTGCCCCTGTGAACCATCTACCTTCCATGTCTCCTGTAGAATTTGAGGAAATCGATCATCCCCAATCCACATATTGCAGAATTTAAATCCCTTCATCCTATGCTGACTGTTCACGCTTGAAATTAGCAAAGGGGAGTGATCAGATACTCCTTCTTCCAGTACCCTAGTTTTAGTATTGAATCTCAGCACCCATTCAATATTTGATAAGGCCCTATCTAGTTTAGACCATATTCTTTTCTACATACATTGCCTGTTTGACCAAGTGTAGTATGCTCCAGTTATAGGTAATTCTTCCAGTCCACTCTGAAATGTGAAATCTCTGAGCTCTTTTGTTTCTTCATCTGTGACAGGGATACCTCCTTTTCTGTCTTCTCCTTTCATAAGGGTATTGAAATCCCCAATACAACACCAAGGTTCCTTTATACTCCCAGAATATTTATATAGGAAATCCCACAGCTGTTTTTTGTGTCCTCTATCATTGAATGCATAGATGAAAGTGACATAAAAATCATCCCTATTACCAATATATCTGATTCTGCAATGAACTGCTTGGGCAGAGCTGTCCACAACTTGTACATAGTACTTATTTTTGTCCCATACCACCCATATTCTTCCCAACTGATGGCTATCAATATTGGTGAAAGTACCCCAATTACTAAACATCTTATGTAGTATATCCAGCTCCTTTTCCTTTCTTATTTTTGTCTCAAGAATACCCATCAGACCCACCCTATATTTATTAATAATAGCTTTTACTTCCCATTGTTTATTAGGGCTGTTAAGCCCTCTAATATTCCAAACCAGTATCATGTTAGAAAAGGGTAATGCCCCTCATATGGGGCATTTTTAAGCAATTCCCACCCTTTTGGTGATAAATCTTCTATTGTTAACCTTCTGGCAGCTTTTTTCTTACTAACATTCTGAAATCCATCCTCTTTCTCCTCTAACTGTTCACCAAACTCTCCTTGAGGGTCCTCTTGAATCTTACTACTTGCTTCTGGTACCTCTTCTGTAGTTTTCTCCTCTTGTCTTTGATCCTGAGGTTGATTTTGTTTGGGCTTCCATACCATTCTGCCTATGGTTCTTTGCTTTGCTTCCTCATTCCTCTTTTTACAACTCTCAGCTACATGCCCCAACCTATTACATTTAGAACATAGTGATGGTTTCCATTCATATTCCACCCTCTGACTCACCACTCTCCCTTCCTCATCAACAAAATGGATTACATCCGGGAATTCTTGTTGCACCTGCACCTCTATCTGGATTCTGGCATATCCCCATTTTACTCGAGAAGCTGTGGCAGAATCTCTTTTAATTGGTTTCCCAATGATCTTCCCAATCTACCCAATCCACTTAAGCTCCAATACTTGAGATCTAAATTGGGAAGTTGGATCCATATGGGAATATCCTCCGACTCCATGACACTGATTGTGGATCCAGGCCTCCATCTCTGTACTAGCATAGGCTTATTGTCAAAATGATAATATTTGCGTTTAACAGCCTCATCTCTGTCTTCTTCTTTTTCAAATAGAGCAATATATTGCCCATTTTTGAAAAAAGATACATCCTCAATAGCATAATTTTTCCAGATTCTTGACAGAAAACCTTTTACCACTTCTACAGGGGGATTTGCCCCTAGAATGCAACAAAGCACTGCTCGATCCCAGATTCCAGCATTATCTAGAACATCCTCCTTAGTAATCCTAGCTACTTTTTGCCCATTTAATTCCTCATACTGATAGAAGGTTAGATTTGTTTGTACCTTATCAGAACAACCCACCACATCCGCATAGCTTTTAGTCGGCGGATCCAATTCCCCTTTAGGTTTATCAGCCATCAACAATAAAGCCCCCGATTGTGAAATCGTCCTTTGAAACTGACTTCAACCCTATCTCATGATCTTTAGTGAAATCGTCCTTTGAAACTGACCTCGGTGTGTTGGTATTGCTTTTCGACATTCCTGTAGACGAATCGATCTTCCCTGTCCCGCCTGAATTACTTCCCGATTGAGTCTTCTTCTTCTTCCTTGGTCGACCTCGCTTTCTCGCCATTGAATCTCTTATTTTTTTGAAAGAAGTAAATGTTAGATTCTAAAAGGGTTTCCCACAATTATTCACTTTAATTATTCAATTTAAATATACAAATATACATTTTTATACAATCATAAAAAACAAAGATAAGTGACATAGAGTGTGAATTTATTTTGTAGATATTCAATGTTTTTCAGAATTTAAATTATTTAAAAAATGTTTTAAGTAAGAGAAAATGAAAAAACATTGAAATAGAAAATACCATGTAATGAAAAGAAAAAGTATATTTTCATCAAAATGTTAATTCAATCCCTATTTTTTTCATGTTTTTGATATAGGGTGTGAATTTATTTTGTAGATATTCAATGTTTTTCAGAATTTAAATTATTTAAAAATTGTTTTTAGTAAAAGAAAATGAAAAAACATTGAAATAGGAAATACCATGTAATGAATATGAAAAAGTATATTTTCATCAAAATGTTAATTCAATCCCTATTTTTCTCATGTTTTTGACATAGGGTAAATTTATTTTGTAGATATTCAATGTTTTTCAGAATTTAAATTATTTAACTATTGTTTTTAGTAAAAGAAAACGAAAAAAATGATGACTTCATAATAAGTGTTCTCATTTAATGTGAGGGTACATCTAAGTGATGATGAAGATATGCAAAAAGACTAGAAAATCTAAGTGTGTGGCCCAAGGTATGAGTGGCGTGTAGATCTTAGTGTGTGGCCCAAGGTTCCATAAATGTGGTAATTATCACATCTAATTTAAAATAAAAAAATAAAGGTTGCAATTTGAGATGGGTGTCGTCTAAAAAGTGTTGAGTTAACCATGTTGGAAATATTTGATAAATTGGACAATTTTCAAACGTAAATTCGGTAGGGTCCACAAAATTATTTTCTTAAATAATTATGGACATTTAATCTCGTAAGTAAGACGAACGTCTTGACATATGACACGCCATAAATGGTGCTCGCGTGAATGAGAAATTAATTCTCAAAGTTCAATACTAGGGTAGAGTAAATACCCTTGTCCCACACTGGTTTTTTGAACCTTTCATATTCTCATATTTAAGTTGTAACACCCGCCTTTCGTGGACCCGGTTCACCGCGATTCAACGGACCGGTAGGGTTACATGGGCGGTCCAAGAACCGTCAGTAGAGGAAAACGCATTAATGACTATTTATTATGAAAACGGTTGTGTTTTAATTAGTGAAATAAATTCTAGGGAGTTAACCCCATAACGTGTGTGATATAAATGCAGAGTGAAAGCGGAAGTAAATAAATGAGTAAAACGACAAATGGTGGGTTCATGCCCAAATGATTAATTAATTAAATGTATTTAATTATTGAATTTGTCCATGCGCCGCCCATCTTCCCACCATCACTGTCCTCCAGGGTTAGCACTTGCACCGTCATGTCTACCTGCGTGTAGCAAAACAACTACACGCTCAGCAAAAGCTGAGGAGTGAATCTAACAAAAGAACATGAAGTGATAACCCATACGGGTATACACATATAAATACCTGTACTTAACGTACGGAAAACCACATGTTTGCTAACTGATTAATTTGCACTTGATGGGATATTGTTACACATAACAAAATGAATAACAACCACATTGAATGTTGACGTGACATGAAACATACATGATGACAATATGACTTGATGCATGACTTAAGTTATTAGGGACACCCCTGACTTAGTCTCACTTGACAGGATCACCCCTGCACTCCGGTAATGACCCGTGCTCGACAAAACGTCGCAAGTGAACTAGCAAAATTGGGTGGTAGCCGTAGCCTCACTACCATGTACGTACACAAAGCCCACCTGATGAAAACCCGTTGGATCCCAAAGGTTCCTGGACGGGCCCACTGTAGTAGGCGCACGAAAGCCTGACCTCCCTACAGCGGTATGCACATGATGATGACCCTAGGACATGCGTCTAGGAAGAACATGATGAATTGAATGCATTGATTGAAGAATGAAATTAAATTCAACGCATACATATATGTTTGATTCCGTATGAAAACAATTTGCTCAACATGATGGCCTTAGGTTCAGAACTGGCTGATAATCGATTGTCTATTGTTGATAATCGATTATCATGCTGTGCAGCTTCTGTCCCCAAAGTCCTGCAGAATGTGATAGTCGATTGTCACCTTATGAAAATCGATTGTCAAGTTGGTTTGTTCGGGAAGTCCTAAGTTCATAGAGCCCTGATAATCGATTATTGCCTATGTGATAATCGATTATCAGTGAAGCCAACTCAGACCCAAGAATCCGCAGGGCCTGATAGTCGATTATCACATATGTGATAATCGATTATCACGCTGTGCTGAATCAATTGAGGAGTCCAGCGTGGCCTGATAGTCGATTGTACTATCCTGTAACTCGATTATCAAGGCACGCTGATTTCCATTTTATCTGTTTGTTTGTCATCAAAACGTTGGAAGTTTTAGAAACGAATGTTTACATTTCCATGCTAGATAATCGAATAACTTACGAGGTTTCAAACATTTATAATAACGAGTACATAACTTGATAACACGGACACACGTATGTTTGATGGTTAACCTACGAACATGCATAGATTCTACGTAGGTTGCGCACGACATTCCTATGAATATAACGACATAGATTATGACTTGATGTTCTAGAATTTGAGGGACAACTACTCACCTCTAATGAAGGGATTGACGGAACGATGGAACAAGATGAACGAACGGTTGTCAACGTTGAACGACGAACGAATGAATGAACGACTCCTCGCGTAGCCCTCCTTCTCTTCTACCTCCTCGTCTTCTCGCCAGAAGACTCCTCGCCTAGCTGCCGCCGTGATTGGCCGAACACCATTAGAGAGAGAGAGTTGTGATGTTGAATGGGAGTTACAAGTTGGTGAAGGAGGTGAAGGGAGGAGGGAGTTTTATAATCATGTGAATTTATGGGGATTTATGGAGGTATAATGAAGGAATAATGATGGGGGTTATGGAAAATGAAGGGTGTAGTGGCGTGTGGTTTTGAATGGGAGTTATCTCCCTAAATTACACTCCGTTGTGTAAAATCTGACCTGAACGGTACGTGGTTTTTCCCCTGAATGGGTCCAAATTGAAAACCGTTTACGTTTTTGGAATCAGACAGTCAAAACAAACTTAATGACGTGTTCAAATAATTTTTCTAAGAACTTTTTTTATTATTTTCCCCAACTCTGGACCGGAACAGTAATTAATTATTTAAAATGAATTATGGCCGTCTGTCTGGCGCGCCTGCGTCGACGGCGTGGCGGGGCTAACTTTTTACGAGACCGAATTAAACACGCATGGACACTTCGTGATTAACGAAGTTCCGTTCAAGAAGCATGCATGCACAAGGGAGTCAAAGAGCCATAATTCCCAACGGTCCAGCGAAGAGCCATAATTCCCTACTATAAAAGGAGGGCTTGGCTGTAGGAGAAGGATACACTCGAAAATCTCTCTCTCTGCATTATACAAACTTTCTGACCCTCTCCCATTTCCGATCATTTTCTCCAGCTATAACTTTCTTCGTTCTCGTTTGTCGGTGCACGGTGCTACCGCCCTAGGCCTTGCACGAAGCGGTTTTATCCTGGGAGGAGATTGCCCACGTTTGCTTGTGCGGGAGCTGGGCAATACTACCTTAAGGAAAGCTCCGGCGACTCCGCTTTCCTTACCCTCGTACGACATCTCTATTTACCCATCACGCACCCGCCCGTCCGATCGTGTTCTTGCGTTCGTTCGAGCATCCAAAGACTCCAATTTTTTTCTTCTTTTTATTTAATTTCGTTGTAAAATCCGAACGTTTTATAAGTTCAAATTAATTTTATTTTTATTTTCCCGCTGTAATATTCAACAAACCAAAGCCCTTCTTTTAAATTACATTTATTGCCCAAACATCTATCAAGAAAAAGTTAGTTCATATCACCCACCTAGAGCCACACGCCTAGGTTATTAGTTACATTTAATATGATGCACGGGCTTTATTGCGAGTTGTAGCATTGGCTTCATTTCACACTCAACTAATACTTTATTCTTTAGTTTTATAAACACACTTTTCTTAAAATTTAATTATAAGAGGATTAATGGGAATTTTTCAATTTAATTATTCAATTTAAATATGGTAATATACACGAAATCAAAATACCATGTAATGAATAAAAAAATTATACTTTAATCAAAATTAAAAAAAAAAACCTAAACCTAAAACAAAAAAATTTATTTTCTGTTTAAAAAAATTATATATAAAAAGTATTTTTTGTGTATAAAGAAGACATTGTGGGTGTGTGCATTTATATTTGATAAAAACTTTGAAATTAATATTTATCTGATAAAATTGCCTACAAGTAGTGATGACTTCGTAATAAACAACAACAACAACCCAGTTAAATCCCACAAGAGTAGGGTCTAGGGAGGGTGTGTGTACGCAGACCTTACCCCTACTCGAAAGTAGAGAGGCTGTTTCCAAAGAGACCCCCGATCAACGTCGAAAGTTGCATTGCTTGACTAACTTCTACTTCATTAATTAAAGAAGCGCATACAGTTTAGAGATCCATTTTGATTTATTTCATCACACCCCAAAGCCAAAAAATGGTGAAATTTTGACTTCGTAATAAGTGTTCTCATTTAATGTGAGGGTACATCTATTATTACTAAGCATTCTTGACAGCTTCATTAATGATGAAGATATTTAAAGAAACTAGGAAATCTAAGTGTGTGGCCCAAAGACAATGTGGCGTGCAAATCCTCTTGTGTTGCCCAAGGTGCCATAATTTAAAATAAAAAAATAAAGGCTATCATTTGAGATGGATGCCGTCTAAAAAGTGATCAGTTAACCAAAGCCCTTCTTTTAAATGACATTTATTACCCAAACATCTATCAAGAAAAAGTTAGTTTATAAAACCCACCTAGAGCCACACGCCTAGGCTATTAATTACATTAAATTTGATGCAGGGGCTTCATTGTGAGTTGTGACATTTGCTTCATTTCAAACTCAACTAATACTTTATTCTTTAGTTTTATAAACAGAATTTTCTTAAAATTAATTATATGAGGATTAATAGGAATTGTGAGGTTCAATGTGATTATATTTCGTAGATATTCAATATTTAAAATAATAAAAATTCTTTAACAGTTACCGTGTAATGAATAAAAAATTATACTTTAATCAAAATATTAATACATTCCAAAATGCGTGCATGTTCTAATTAAAAAAAAACCTTTTTTAAAAAAAATAAAATTTATGTATAAAAAATATATTTCTTTATTTTTTGTGTGTGTGTGTACATTTATAGAAGACATTGTGTGTGTGTGTACATTTATATCTGATAAAAACTTCGAAATTAATATTTTAAAAAAATGAGTGACACAATCCATGATTTAATGCATCTTACAAAGCCCAATATGCAATTAATGTGATATCAATCAAAGCCCATATTTCATAAACCTATCAAAGCCCATATATGGTATCTATTAAAGCCCATGAAATCATAACTATAAACTTTTTATTTTATAAAATTAAATAAATATATGTTGCATTCAGAAATTAATAAGTATAAATTTTGGTCAAAAATTTGTATATTCATTTATAAAAATATTGATGTTATAATTGTGCTACTGATTAAATTAATAAATATGTTATTTATCCATATATATGTGTGTGTGTGTGTGTGTGTATACATATATATACACACACGTTTATTAATAATATTTGTACGTTGTGCAGTAAATAATACATCATTCCTCCTTGAGCCACCCACCTATCATAATAATAGGGTTTAGTTTCATTCATTTAATGCACTAGAAGGCATGCCAACTATATTAGTCTTTCCCTCTAACTTACACATTTATTTCTCTATCTCCCAACCAACTCCTCTTTGAAGTTGATATTGAGCATTCAAAGCTAGCATTAAATTCTTCCTTTCTAAGGTAAGTAAATCACATCACGACGACTTTTTCAAGAGATTTGTGTTGATGGTTATACGATGGTTAAGTCATCCAGATTCACGTACATTAGCACGCACCAGAAAAAGTTACGTTGTGAGATGTACAATAGGTTTTCAGATTCGTTGGTGCAAGGTGACAACGATACATCTACCAAAGGGAAAAGAATTATTGTACCTCCTACGTTTGTTGGCGGTGCCCGTTACATCATTCAAAACTATCAAGTTGCTATGGCAATAAAAGTACATTATCCAATATGATTCGTGTCCCCTCTTTTAATTACGGTTGTTTATACTGTCGAGTTTCAAAAGCACGGACTCCCACATGCCCACATATTATTGGTTTTGGGTCAAGAAGATAAATTCCCCACGCCCAAAGACATTGATCAAATCATATCTGCTGAATTCAACGTTGTTCGAGATTTTATGATTCACGGCGCATGTGGCTCGAATTCACCAAACTCACCTTGCATGAAGGATGGAAAATGCTCTAAATATTTTCCAAAGGAATTCAATGAGGAAACTAATATTGACGAGGATGGCTACCGAAAATATCGAAGAAGGAATAATGGTCGGACAATAATGAAGAACAATGTTGAGTTGCGTAGTCCCACACAATAGATATCTGTTGATGAAGTACGGTGCTCACCTAAATTTTGAATGGTGTAATCAATCGCGTTCCATCAAATATTTGTTCAAGTACATCAACAAAGGCCATGACCATGTCACTGCAGGATTTTTATGCTAGCACACAAAGCAGAGAGAAAGAGCAGATAGAAACTCCAAATGAAAATAAAATGTATTACGATTGCAGATATATCTCTCCTTGCGAGGCAACATGGCGAATATTTGGATTTCCAATACAATATAAATGTCCTAATGTTGAACGTTTAAGCTTTCACCTTCTTGGTGAACATTGCATTTTCTTTGAAGATGATGATGATGCGAGTGATGTTTACACTCGAGAGAGCATAAAAGAGAGTAAATTTCTTGTTTGGATGAAAGCAAATGACAAATATCCTCTTGCAAAGACGCTAACGTATGCCGAGTTCCCACTAAAATTCGTTTAGAAGCAAGCTAAAAGAGAGTATGTACCTCTACTCAAAGGCTTTGCCATTGGACGTGTTGTATACGTCCCACCAGGCTCTGATGAGTCTTATTATATGAGAATTCTTCTAAACATAGTTCGAGGTCCGACGTCGTACGAAGATTTAAAAACTGTCAATGGTGTTATTCACAACACCTATCGTGATGCATGCTATGCTCTGGGTTTACTAGTTGATGACAAAGAGTACAACTAATATTATTAGTATTTTAAAACATACTCTCTTTGATTAACTGTAGTCATCTCATCCACAGGTTTAGTCTTAACCGAAGATAAAATAAAAAATTATGCCTTGATCGAGATAGAGATGTTACTTAGGATGCGAGCTAGGAGTCTTCGAGATATTGTTGACATGCCTTTTTCCATTCTAGACGTAGCTTCAACGACTCGCAACAGATTAATTCTTGACGAATTACTATACGATCGGCATGCATTGAAAGATGAACATCATAGGATGATGGGATAGTTGAATGAAGAACAACGACACGCTTATGAAACAATAATGGAATCCGTCGATTCGGCTCAAGGGAAGATTTTTTTCGTGTATTGTTATGGCGGGACAGGAAAGACTTTTGTCTAGAAAACTTTGTCTGCTAGCATACGTTCAAGAGGATATATTGTGTTAAATGTTGCTTCGAGTGGTATTGCCTCGTTATTGTTACTTGGGGGAAGAACTGCTCACTCGCGCTTTGGAATTCCTATTAATCCCCATGAAAATTCCACATGTAACATTAAACAAAAAACACCTCTTGCAGATTTATTGGTTATGAGCAAGCTTATAATATGGGACGAAGCTCCAATGACCCATAAATACTGTTTTGAAGTAGTGGACCGAACACTGCGTGATGTAATGAGTGTAGTTTGTCCAACAAATTCGAGCCTTCCATTTGGAGGAAAGACAATTGTGTTTGGTTAGATTTTCGACAAATTCTACCCGTCATACCTAAAGGAAGAAGTCAAGACATTGTCAATGCTACGATTAATTCTTCGTATTTGTGGAAATATTGCACGGTCTTACGCTTGACAACTAACATGCGTTTACAACACATGTCTCGCGATGACAACTTTGACAGCATGAGGGAATTTGCTGTGTGGATTGCGAGTATCGGTGATGGTTTTTCCTGGCAAAAAAACGATGGAGTTGGCGAGGTAATTATCCCAGAGGATATGTTGTTAAAAATTATGGATGATCCAATTGCATCTATAGTAAAAGCAACTTATCCAGACGTCCTCAATATTGCAAATGATCCAACATATTTGCAAAGTCGAGCAATCTTGGCACCAACACTAAAAGTCGTGGATGAAATAAATGAATACATGACGTCCTTAACAGATAAAAACTTACTTGAGTTCTGATGCAGTGTGTAAATCTGATTCAAACATAGACTTCTTGACGGACATGCATTCTCCTGAGTTTCTGAATAACATATGAGCTTCTAGTGTGCCAAACCATGAGTTGAAGTTAAAGATCGGAACACCAATCATGTTTGTGCAATGGGACCAGGTTGATTGTTACTCAACTGGGCAATCATCTTATTCAAGCTACGATGCTTACAAGGAAAAATATTGGACAAGAAGTTGTTATCCCACAAATGTTGCTTACACCGTCAGATACCAGGATTCCTTTTAAGTTTCAAAGGAAACAATACTCAATCATGATTTCATATGCAATGACAATTAATAAAAGTCAAGGGCAATCATTGTCTCATGTTGGGCTTTTATTGAAGAAGTCAGTTTTCAGCCATGGCCAGCTTTATGTAGCGCTTTCACGTGTCACAAATTGCAGAGGTTTGAAGATCTTGATATGCAATGAAGACCCAGCTAAGATGAACCAAACCACCAATGTAGTTTATAAAGAAGTTTTCCAAAACTTATAATGTAATAGTTTCACAATCTATATCATTGATATTTCCTCCACTAAAATATTTCATTCTATACTCTTATGTTTATTTAATCATATCGAATTCCAACATCAATACTTTCACTCATTATTTAGCTTTTAATTGGGCCGTGCAACGCACGGGTTCGAGTCTACTATTCTTACTCCCAATCGGCAAATTCTTCCGTGGATTTAAAGTTCATGATTATTTATGTTGAAACACGGGCATGTCACGTTTTCGTACTAAAGCCGTGTTTGTTTTCATGACAGGTTTTGATAATGCCAAACCGCCGTGATCAAGTCAAACTTTGAATATACAAGGCGAAGAAGGAAGACAAGAACAAGAGCTAAAAGAAGACCAAGAACGAAGACCTTAGTCTTAGTGTCGTTGAGCCGGTCTTCATTGTGATCAAGACTGACCCAATCTTTACAACTTGGCTCTTTAGGCTAAAAACCTTCATTGCACTTCTTAAAACATAAAAATGCTTTTCAAACATGTTTAAGTCATTAAAAACACTTGGTGTTCGCCCAAACCAAAAACCAAGCCATCCGGCGTTCGGGTTTCAGAAACTGGCGTTCGGCTCTCGGTTATCGGCTATGGTTTTTGGCGTCCGAACCAACCAAGTGGTTTTAAACTTTTTATGATTGGTTTTTACTCTTTGGCATGTTTAAACGGTTCTCCAACAAAAACACCTTGAAAACCATCTTTCGCTTTTGGTCGTTTGACAAAAATCTTTCAAAACGGCATAAAACTTGGCTAGCCGTGGTTTTCACTTAAATGACGTGGTTTTTAAAGTGTCTTACTCGATTTATTAGCCAAATACATCAAATAAGTGTTTTAAACACTTGGTTTTTATTTTGGAGAACTTTGAATTTTTCGGTCGGGTTTCGCATCGGTTGGCTAGGCCGTGGTTAAGGCAAAAACCATGGGTTCTTGACTAACCACTCACCCAGCGATGGGAAGATCTTCCCATCGATGGGTAAGCGGCTCCTCAGCCAAACCAGTTTCCAGAACCATGCCAAACAGCGATGGGGAGTTCCACCCATCGCTGTTAGAGCCTTGGTGCAAAATTACCACAAGGCAGAACGACCTTGCCCAGCGATGGGAAGTCTATCCCATCGATGGGAACCCAGCGATGGTAAGGGTATACCATCGATGGGAAGGCATGACCGTTGGTGGTCATTAAAGGTTGATTCTTTCCTTGTTTGGAAGTCAACCTCCCACCCAGCGATGGGAAGCTTGTACCCATCGATGGGTAGGTGACCGTTGACTTCAAAAGAGAAGAAAAATTGGCTTACCAGCGATGGTTGATTCTAAACATCGATGGGAAGCCAATATTCTGCAGATCCCAAATCTTTTCAATCCCATAAATCAAGCTAATCACTCCTTTAATGCATTGGTCTGTTGGAGCCTAATTTTGCACTATAAAAAGGGGTGTTTGGGTCTGCTTTTCTCACTAATTCACTTCACAACATCTATACTTTCATTGCATTCAAATATCATAATTTTCCATAGCTTTCTAGAGCCACTTGTGTGAAGGTTGAGTTGTTCTTGAGCGTACTTAGTTTACTCATAATCTACTCTATAAGAGAGTCTCGTTCTTGAGTGTACTTGTGTTCTTAGACACGTTGAGAGATAGTATCACTCTCGGTTGATTCAAAGGAAGGTCTGTTTCCTTTGAAGGATTCGTTGAGGTTCGTGTGACTCGAACTCTCAAGTTGTAACGGTTTGTTAAGCACCCGTAAGCTTAACGAGTTAGTAGTGTAGCTCGAGAGAGTCTCTCGGGAGGCTGGATTAGCCACAAGTTGTGGTGAACCACGGTAAAATTCGGTGTGCCTCTTACTCTTCTCTTTACTTCTCTTTTAAATTTTTAATTCCTGCGATTTCTCCGATCAAACGCTATTCACCCCCCCTCTAGCGTTGGTCTTTTATTCTAACAATTTATTCTCGATCCGGTTTGGTGGCGGACCCCCAAGATAGGATCTCCTTCAGCCCACATGCATTATGACTCATTCATGGTGTAAATTCAGTCATTTAATTGTATTGGGCTTTGAATATCCTGTTGGGCCAACTCATTCCACTCGTTGAACCTGATATCCATCAGTTTTATTTCTAAAATAAAAGTTTGGACTGTAGTAATGTGGTATTGTATATGGACATTTCACAATGCTATTTGGTAATGTATATGGTCATGATATTGTATATATATTTATTTTAACTCTTATTTTAGAAATAAAAACATAAAACTCTTTTTTTGAAATATTTTCAGTGTTTGACTCCTAATTTATTATTTTTTCCTAAAACTTAAAATGGTAAATTAATTTATGATTATTATTTCCTTTTCTATTTTTTGGCATTTCTAATTTTTTTGCTTTGTTTCGGTTCTAACTAATTTAATCTTTATCTTTTATATTACTCCAAGTATTTTAGAATCACGACGTGTAAAAACTTATTACTAAATAGTACATTTGTTCTGTAAAAACATAAAACATATTCGTGCATCAAACATTTTTATTTTAATTGATTAGTTATTGTAATAATTTGTTTTTTAACTCATAAAATACAATGGTATTGTTTGACATTGTTACAACACTTTACCATATTGTTTCAAGCACATTGGTACCAATTGGTGTTGGTCGTAAAATCAAACCGTTTAAATAAGAATGGTACAGTACGGGTTCAATGAAAATCCTAAACTGTCACGGTCTACGCCCACTCTAAGAGAGAATTAAGAAAATAATTTTTGTAATATGACTTCTAGAAAATGAGGTATTTTATAAATAAATAAAGCATATTAGAATGAATATTTAAGATAATGAAATTTATTACTACCTCCGGTCATAATTTAATTTTTTAGTCAAACTGTGATAATCTTTGACTACACATTGTGAAAATATATATTTATTTGAAATATACAATTGATATTGAAATGCCTCAAAACATATGCTAAATACAATATTAAATTATTAATCACTTAATCAAATATATTTTGATTAAAATAAGTTATTGTTGGGCCTTAGGACAAATATGAAGAGATTTCATAAATATTAATTAGTATTCAATATCATGTGAATGGATAAGTTTCATAAAGATAAATATAATATTAGAATTTTGTAGCTAGGCCTAATTTTAGACTTAGAGTACGAACCAAAATCAGAATTGTTTAAAGAAGTGATTAATGACGAGAATTTATGGAGAATTATTTATTGGAACAAATCATTAGCTTGGATAATATTAATTAATTGAATATGAAATTGTTTGAATAAATATTAATTAAATCAATTTTAACTCTGCGGAGTCAACCACCCAAAAATATGACACCAAAAAATCCTCTCAAATAAATATGAAACTTATATAGCCATCACTGTAACACCCTAATCTGTCCAGGTCTGCAGCCCCTTTCAGATTAAAGTATTAACTTGGTAATCGTAAAAATTTAAAACATTTCAAACACTTTTATTTATCACAATAATATTTTTCATAATATAAACAGTACGGAGTTTTCAATATTGCGGAAGCTTAACAATCATAATCACAAACATAATTTATTTATGTTCTTTAATTCAAAACCATCACATCCATTCCGACAATCTCGCCTCCGTCTGCCTCCAGGATCACGTTACTTCATTAACCTGCGTGTAGCAAATAAAACATACTACACGCTCAGCGTTGAAGCTGAGTAAGCATATCTAATGCATCGAACATCCATATAAACTGAATCTAAATTCATAATCAAATCATTTGATATCATGCACATAATGTTCAGTTCAGATAATCAACAATTATTAAAAATTATTCATCATGCATTATTCAACATTTATATTCACATTCAATGTTCATCAGTCATTCATAATAATTGCAATATTCAATTCAATATTCATCATTCAATATTTACTCATATTCAATATTCAATATTCAATATTCAACATTCAACAATATCTTTAAACTATTCTTAGTCTAAGGCTAATCACTTTAATATTTGTCAACCCTTAAACGAATTCTAGTTTAAATAATTAAACTATATTCCAGTATAAAATATTCCTAAATAATCCTTAAGCTAGGCCTAGTTTAAGATAAAAGGGTTTTGAAAATCTTAAACTTACCTTCACTTAAGGCCAACCAAAAACCGACAGCGTAGTGTTCACTGTTGGGTGGGTGGTACCCCCAAATGAGTAGGTACTCAAGTTTGGTTCCTGGATCCCGTACGTACGTTTTAACCCTAGCCACCGGGGTTCATACCCGCAAGGCCTAACTTAAATAGGTATATCTTAGAGGTCTTCTAGATACCTTTCAAATCAACATTAATATGGGTATATCTTAGAGTTCTTCTAGATACCTTTCAAATCAATATTAATATGGGTATATCTTAGAGTTCTTCTAGATACCCTTGACAATACATATTATTTTCACAATCGTCAATATATTCATTATGATTTAATCATTCATAATTATCATTTTTAATCAGAATGTTTATTAAGATTTAATCATCATAATTATCAATCAATAATCATTACCATAATCATCAATCAATATAATAATCAATAACAATTAGCGGCCTAGCTTCGGGTGTTAACACCCTAACTTACCGTCATGCATCACATAATATTTTATTTGTTAAAAATATTTCTTTTAATGTGAAAAATCAAATGATCATAATCAATTGGTATCAAAAATAGGATTTTAGAGCTCAAAAATAACATTTTCAAACAAATTTTCGGATCAGAAATTCGGGGGATCGATCCAGCCTTCTGGATCGATCCATACCATGAAAAACTACTCCCAGGGGATCGATCCAAGCCCCTGGATCGATCCAGACAGTGGTGTTTCAGCCACTGTTCATCATCTTCTTCGTTCGGGTCCAATTTCGGAAATACCGTTTTTAGTTATCGAACTTCAACGAAACTATATAGAGATGTTCTCCAAGGTTCATGGATCATTTTGGCATCATTAATTTATAGTTTTAACATCAATTTCATGGTTTATAATTCTTGGTTCTTCAAGCATGTCAAACACAAAACTCAACCAAACGACCGTTTATGAACGTAGAAACGATCTATATGAACATTCTAGTCACTAGATATATCTACGGGCTTACTTTGAAGTGAAACGATGATTCCGGTGAAAAAACGGCGAAACTTCCGGCGAACACCATGGCTTGCTCCGGCGACCTCAACTTCTCCGGACAGCACCATGGCACTCCTCGCTTTCTCAAGAACAGAATAGAAAGAATAATGGAGAGAATTGATGAAGAATTGAGGGAGAGGATACATGCTTATATAGTGTAAAGAGAAAGTAGAAAACAATGAGGTTTCCTGTTTTTCTTTGTCATTTACACGATCGTGGGAGGGCGGCTCTGTTATTCTCACGACTCTTCCCTGATTGGGACTAATTTAGTCCCAATTGGGGTACACTTTTTGGTCCAACTTTCTCCAAATTGAAATTCGTTTGCACCGTTGCGATCAGACAGTCGAGCTCTATCCAACGATATACTTTTCATAATTATTTGTAATACTTTTTCCGACATCATATTTTTGGGTGTTTGACTTTAACAGAGTCAAAATTGGTTTAATTGACCTTTCTCATAAAAGGTTCTCTCAATTAATTCATATCAATTTTTCTCATGATTTATTTCAATAAATCATTACAAAGTTCACATCATAATTAATTAATTTATTTATTCTTAATTTGGGTCTGTACTCAGGTTCCCAATCAAGACCACACAAATAGTCCACATATTGGATTTATCTCGATTAGACTTATCCAGATTTTGATATTGGATATTAAAAAAGAATATTTCATATCGGCCCAAAGCCCAATAGTAATCAAAACAAATTTGTTTAATCGAATAATTATTTAATAATAATTCTAGGGTATGTTTCGGGGCGTTACAATCACAATGGTGCAATATGATTTTAAATTAGAGAAAGTTTCGAATTTGTTTGACTAGTGAGCCCAAAAGAGTTTTAGATCTAGGAAATAAATGAGTTATTCGAAAAACTCTAGGTTATTTGAATAACCTGACCAATGTTTGCCAAGTTAATGGCCTAAAATGGATTCTTGTTCTAGAAAAGTTAGTGGGTTATTCGAATAACCCATATGGTTACTTCAATCACCAACACATTTTTTGTTCAGATTGCTTCTGTTTTGTCCTGTTAGGTTTTGGGTATGATACAGACCAATTTGCTGAACTAATAAAGTTATTTATGCAACATCTGAACCTCCAATTAGCTCAAGTCATCCTTCACTAATTAAAAATGTTTAGAATTAATCTTATTCAGATTAAATATTATAAGAAGTATGAATATGGACTATGATTGACTCTGGGACTTTGTTTCTTGCATGACGGTAAGGGTGTTAACACTACGCCAAAAACAGTATCAGACGACTGTTGATTAACTACTGTTAATGGAAACACAGTAGTTGGAAAAAAACATACTACTGTAAGTTTTTCTTGGCAACAGAACGGTAGTCTAGCTATTCTGCTTTAAAACTGTTTTTAGAGTTTTGAGAAATGGTAATCTATCACTAGTTGTCTGTGTCCGTTCGAAATACAGCTTTTGTTACAACAGTTGTCAATAACAAGTTAAGAATACTCTATCGAAACAGTAGTCTGGTGTTCTAGTCTAGAACTGTTTTTAAACTTATTAAACACAGTTATCTATCGATAATTGTCTGTTTCATATAGTTTTTTTGCCACTATTGTTTCTAATGGGAATAGAAGATTCTTTTGTAATAGTAGTCTATGAAGTAAGGGTAGATCTATTTTTAAAGTTGTGGGAAACGGTAATCTTTTATTAGTAGTCAGTTTCATCTAAAAATACAGTTTTTGTTGCCACAGTTGTCAAAAATTAGTTAAGACTACTATTTCGAAACAGTAGTATGTTTTTTCACTTTAGAACTGTTTTTAAACTTATAAGAAATAGTAGTCTATTGTAAGTTGTATGTTTCATATGGTTTTGTTTTGCATAATTGTTTATTATAAGAATATAAGATTCCCTTGTAACAGTAGTATATTTATATAGCGTAGAACTATTTTTAAAATTCATAGAAACCGTAATCTATTACAAGTTGTCTATAATAAATTCAGAATAGCCTTTTTAAACAGTATTTCGACTATTAAGCCTAGAACTATTTTTAAAGTTTTGAGAAACCGTAATGTATTACTAGTTGTGTGTCACACCGTTTTTTTTCACGGTTATCTATAATAAGTAAAGAAAACTGTTTTTAAGAGAATTGTGCGTATTAAGCCTAAAACAATTTTAAAAGTTAAGAATACTCGTTCTAAACAGTAGTCTAGCTCTTAAGCCTAGAACTATTTTAAAAGTTCAGAGTAACGGTAATCTTTTTTACAATGAAAATGGATACGCTCTCTAACTTTACTTTCATACTTTCGGATAATATATGTACAACAATTAAATAAACATTGTTTCAAACAATTATATTGACATTAAAAAATAAAAACTTCTATGGAAACGAAAGAAAAAGTACACGGACAGGGTATTAGAAGAAAAGTTCGCATCTTGAAGAGCTTCCACCACAAAATTGCAATCAGAAAAAAGTGTAACATTTGAAATTCAGAATGACGACCAGCCCACTTGCTTTTCTTCTCTTTCCTGCTGCTGCCACAGTTGGCCGGCCAGCCAGGTCGCGCCATGTGGCAGTACCTGGTTGGTCGGATTTTGACCCGGTCCGAAAATATTTTCTAAAAATACAGTCTTGCTCAAAATTTTATTCTGACAACGTTTCCTTCTGCGCCGACTTCAAATTCTGAACCAATTTGGGTCAAACAAATTAATTTTGAATTAATTCAATTTTGTTCTTTCCAAACAATTTCTTTTTGGTGCTTTTTCAATCCGTTTGACCTCAAATCTTTTGACGGGGTGCACTCCCACATTTAAATGCACATTTTTCACTTCAAGGATTTTCACCGTCTTTTGTCTCCTTGCTTCGTTGTATTCCATTTGCACAATCTTTTACACTTTTTGTACCACTTTTGACTCAATATTCATTTTAAAACTATACATAACTTTTGTACACTTTTTCAATTATAAATAAAAGATATAAAAACCATTGAGAAATTGATTTGTTTAATCCAAAATTAGAAAACATCACGTTAAATATAGAGAAGATAAGTACGTACAAAACGAACTTATCAAATTCTCCACACTTAAGCGTTGCTTGCCCTCAAGCAACAATGTACAACAACAAATGAAATTTTGGATCAAACACTTAAAAAGATTTTAGAAAAACTATTGACCACACTTTTAAACAATTTGTTACACAAAATTCTTTTACATTATTTAATCTTTACAAAAATAGAGCTATAAAAATAATTCTATCTTTGAAGAGAGTAAAAAGTGTAAAACAATTTTAAAAGTATCAATAGTGATAACTAGACCGATTTAGAGTATTCGAGATCGTTCAGAATGCTGCCAATTAGGTGCTCTTAGGCTCACCCGAATAAACCTTTCCATAGAATGACCCAGTAAGAATGGTGGGACAAGTTCGGCTCCCGAAGGCGTCACCCTTTGTGTCCACTTAAGTACCATTCCAGCTTAGACAGTCATTCCGTACACAGTGTAGAGATCAATATTAATATATAAAATGCAACAAAGAGTATAAAAATATTTTCAAAAAGTTTTCATAAACAAATAAAAATATTTTGTACCAAACTCCAATCTCCCCACACTTAGGGTTGACCTATCGCCCTCGAGGTCATTAAGCGATAAAATCAAGAGTTTGGGACAGAGACAATTCTCATTTTTTGAAAAGGTTTTTACAAAAAAATTTATGCACAAAAGTTAGTCATTTCTTTTTTTTTGTTGAGTCAAAATGGTTCACGAGCATTCCTAATTCGAAGCTCCACCTGCACACAAATAAAAAAACAAAAACGCGTAAAAAGGAAAAAGAAAAAGAAAATTTATTCACTTAGGTTGCCTCCCAAGAAGCGCTTCTTTAACGTCACTAGCTTGACGTTAGCCCGTTTTTTACAGGTCTTACCGATCCGCGAGTCATAAAGTTTGACCTTTTAAACTCTCTTCTAATGCCACATCTGTCCTATTCTTTTCCAATCAAAGTCCAGGATCTTTGACTCATTCCTGCAGCTTGGTGGCAACAGGAAAATTGGAGGAGACTCGTCTTGGATAGGTGGTGGTGTGAGTCTCCTTGGTTTATCCACATCATTGGCCTTAATCGCCAGTACATGACCTTCAAAGTCTTCAATGGGTTGACTTTCTGTTAGTGTTTCGATGATTACGGCATCGCCTTCCCCTGATTCTTTAGTGTCGCTCATCAAAAGTTCGTCCGAGCTCATTTGACTATAACTTTCCTTCGGGTAAGAATGGTCGTACCCGTCAAGTAGGGAATCAAAGAAGGTTTCGTCTGAATCCTCCGGTGAGAGTTCGGTATTAAGAACTTCTATAGACGGGATGGATTCAGCATCACAGGGCACTTCCTCGTCTATAGATTTGTGTGACTCATTAGTATTGGAATCAAGGGGGTCGGTGGTGGGCTCGGATTTCTCAAGAACAGGTTCCTGTGGAGAAGTGTCTTCAACACATGTTAGGAGGACAGGTTCCTCTAACGTTTCTGGAGCAGCTGGTGAAGGCGGTTCCAAGACAGAACCCTCGGTAGGCTTCACCTCTTGTACGATTAAACTTCGTGGGCTTTCAGGAAGCATCACCACTGTACCTCGTGCAATCATTTCTGCAAGTGTTATCTTGTTTTTGATATATAGTGGTGATGGAGTTTGTGGATATTCAAGAATTGAGACATTGTTGGATTTAGTTTCGCATTCTGTCTCACATTCTTCGTCCTCTTCTAGAGAAAAAACTTTCTCCATTTGAATCTAAAGAGTTTGTTGTTCCATAGCCTTATTAAAATCTTCCAGCATCTTTTGCATATGCTCCCAATATCCGCGTTGTTCGTTTTCTTTCTGGGTTTGGAGCAGTTTGCGTTTTTCTTAGACTGTTTTGAGAAATTGCTCTCTTGCCTGGATTGCATCTCTATTTGCTTCAATTTGCTCATCACGAGTCAGAGAGTAATCACGACAATAGGGTGGTTCAAATGATGAACACTCCACCGCTAATGCTAGGTCAAGATTACGTATTCTTTCCTCAGCCCACAAAATCTCTTCAATAAGTGTATCTAGCTGGTCATCGTACATTGGCCCTTGTTCGTCATAATCATTTTGATCACCATGAGGTTCATAATTGTTGGGAAACGAGGCTTGGATTACGCAGCGGAAAACAAAATTTAGAGTCCAAAACTCGATTCCACCCAAGAACAACTTACGTAAATTACTAGCTATAGTAAGAAATTTACCTTAACGGTGAAAAATGGAGAAGGGAGAAACGGTCGGGGATGGTTTTGAGGAGATTGAATTAAATATTCAATTAAACAAAATTTGTTTTGATTAAAATAAATTGTTGTTGGGCTTTGGGCTGAAATAAAATATATATTGATATCCAATAAACATAATTGGGATAAATCTCAAAGAGATAAATCCAACATGTTGATTTATTGTGTGATCTTGATTGGGAACCTGAGTACAGACCCAAATTAAGAATAAATGAAGAAATTGTTTATAATGTGAACTTTGAAATGATTTATTGAAATAAATCATGGAAATAAATAATATGAATTAAATGTGAGAACCTTTTTGAATAAAGGTCAATTAAACCAATTTTGACTCTGTCAAAGTCAACCACCCAAAAATATGATGTCGGAAAAAGTATAACGAATAAATATAAAAAAATTATATCGTTAGATAGAGTTTAACTGTCTGATCGCAACGGTTCAAACGGAATTCAATTCGGAGAAAGTTGGACCAAAAAGTGTACCCCGACTGGAACCAAAATTGGTCCCAATCAGGGACACTGTGCGAACGGCGCCTCCCAGCGCACTAAGGTCAAATGTTCAATATTTCGTAGTGATCTCACTTAATCATGACTGTGTCATGCTCAATGGGTTAAACGATAATTACGTCATTATTCATGTAATCTCAAACTGTCGATGTTATCAAACTCGTTCTTTCTTCAAGAGGTTAATAATCTTAGATTAAGCAAGGTATCCAACCATCCTTTTGCGGGTTCCTTTTCAAATTCAACATCCATAACTTGGGTTCCTTTGCAGGGTATAACATCGTATTTTGGAGCATATTTAACATATTTGCACATCACTTCGTTCATTCACAAGTCTCGATTGTTCGTCATTATTCAACAACATTCCTTCTTTGATTGAAAGTTCTTCAATAGCCTTTGTAGTTTCGAATCATCACCTTCACGATAGGTATAGTTCGGGATTTAGAGTTTGTTTCAAAACATCTTCACATCGTTCACATAGTACATCAATGACTCGTAAATAACATTAAATGGCTTTCATCTGTTCAGAATATGGGATTTGTCATCATTTATAAAAAAGTACTTTCGATTGATTGTACAGTAGCTTGTTATCATCGATTTACATCGAAACATTTCTTCATTCACTTCATGGTAGCGCTCATTTATCGTTTAATGAGTCTTCGTATTCATAGGTGATGACGTTTGAGTAGCGTCTCATGTACGACTTGTCGTATTTAAACTTCTTCTATTAATTTGAAACCATATCTAGATATGATAGCGACAGATTCGATTGTAGCACTATGGCTGATCTTGTTTCAAGGGAAGAAGAGAATATCTTCAGTACGCGATTCAATTCATGAATTCATAGAGTGAGGGATCCTTACAAGTTCTAACACCAACATCGCATATAGGTTAGGGATTTTCGCTTGAATGATTCAGCTTGTTCTCGTGATGTCATTTCTTCTCTGGTTGTTGCACACACATATCCTTGCTAGGGTTATAACGGAGTTTATTTGGTCAATAAGATCATCGATAATAATCTTCAGAGATAATGTAATTGTATTGATTGTTTTGTGGTCCACAAAGAGAGGTTCAACATAATATTCAAGTCAAGGTAGTTTTACTATTGTGATCGAGTCATGTATTCCACAAGGTATAGTTTTCAAAGATCGGTATCATAAAACATCTTTTCGTTTAATGAAGAATCGTGGTTTTATTATTTTGATACAAAGAATGGAATTCAATCTTTTCAAGATTGATCAAGCGGGATGTTTCAAGGGTGTAGTTAACACATCAAGTTTGAGTAATTCAAGGATATGAGTCATAAGATATCAAGATAGCATTTGTGAATTACCTTTACTAATCGTAGGTTTTCTTCCTTCAATGTTTCACTCTTTGGAAGTTACTCAAGAGGTCGTTGTCTTAGGAAATAGCCATTTTGACTTTTCGTCTCGGATTTGAACGTGTTTCAGGACAGCGAATCTAACTGTTCAAGAGTCTCAATACGTCATATCGTCAGCAGACTATAGTATTAGCGAGTACGTTCTCATTTGCAGGTAATTTGAATCCATTTTACTGTATGTATTTTGGCTGGTGATAATTACTTTTCCATCAATGGTCCAGTTTTAGAGACTATATATATCACGATTATGGAAAGAGTATCTCACATTATGGAAGGAACTTCTCGAACACTTCCTTACACCATAAGGTTCGTTGGTCTACTAGGTAGTCATTCTCTTGGTATAAATCCAAAGTTTATGGATACTGCGGTAGCTTTAGGAAGGGAATTGTTAAGACGAAAAATTAAACTTGCCAATGGAGGAGGTAGTGTTGGCCTTCAAGGAGCTGTTGCTTCAACAGTCTTTACTAATGGTGGTCTCGTTAGAGGTTTCATTCCTGGGTACATAACAACACGACGGGTCTATGGACCTACGTACGGTGTAGAGCACACAGTTTCCAGTAATTACTACAAATATTTTGAGGTGAATCATGCCGTGGAAGCTTTCATTGTTCTTCCCGGAGGAGTTGACACCATGGAATGTTTGTTCACCTTGATCTCGTGGGCTTCTGAAGGGTTACACAATAGACCCATTGGTCTTTTAAACATTGACGGTTATTTCAATAACCTTCTTAAATTCTTAGACGATGCGGTGAGGCGGAACTTCATGGCTTCCAGTCAGAGGAAACTTTTTATTTCTTCTTTCTCTGTTGACGAGCTTTTAGACAAACTAGAGTTTGCTAAAGCTTTCCCGGGACCTGGGGTTAGTTATGATGAGTTTGTGAATCCTGGGAGACTAGACTTATAATTGCATTTGTAACATTCCTCATATGATCCAAGTTGTATGTTGAAATGATATTTTCCATAAATATTATTCTAGGCTATATGTGTAACGCCCCAAAATATACCCTAAAATTTATTGAATTAAATATTCAATTAAACAAAATTTGTTTTGATTAAAATAAATTGTTGTTGGGCTTTGGGCTGAAATAAAATATATATTGATAAACATAATTGGGATAAATCTCATAGAGATAAATCCAACATGTTGATTTATTGTGTGATCTTGATTGGGAACCTGAGTACAGACCCAAATTAAGAATAAATGAAGAAATTGTTTATAATGTGAACTTTGAAATGATTTATTGAAATAAATCATGGAAATAAATAATATGAATTAAATGTGAGAACCTTTTTGAATAAAGGTCAATTAAACCAATTTTGACTCTGTCAAAGTCAACCACCCAAAAATATGATGTCGGAAAAAGTATAACGAATAAATATAAAAAAATTATATCGTTAGATAGAGTTTAACTGTCTGATCGCAACGGTGCAATCGGATTTCAATTCGGAGAAAGTTGGACCAAAATGTAACACCCTAATCCGTCCAGGTTTACAACCCCTTCCGAAATAAAGTATTAACTTGGTAATCGTATAATTTAAAACATTTCAAATAACTTTATTCATCATAAATGAAATTCCAAACATAATTGTAGTAAATACGGAGTGTTTAATGCGGAAGCGATTTTTAAACATGATTCATAATAACATAATCATTTATTTTCTCAATAAATCCACCACGATTGTCTCGCCCCTTCCGCTGCCAAGAACATGCCATTCACTCATTCTGTCTACCTGTGTGTAGCAAATAAAACATACTACACGCTCAGCGATGAAGCTGAGTAAGCATATCTAAAGCGTCGAACATCCAAATAAATCGAATCTCAATTCATAATCAACCATTTGATATCATGCACACAATATATGATTCAAACATTCATGATATTCTCAATATTTTATTCCAAGTCATTTGATTTTCAATATCTTAACCATGCTCTTAAATTATTCTTAATCTAAGGCCAAATCATTTTATAACAAGCTCTTAGCTATTCCTAGTCTAAGGAACCATTTCTAACCAGGCCCTTAAACTATAAATAGTTTAATGCAGAACACAAGAATCGATAATCCACCCTATGAGTCATGTGGATTACGTACCAACCGAACAATGATTTGTCGGGTGGGTGATATCCGGTCTGGATCCCGTACGTACGTTTTAACCCCGAAATATGAATTGGTCAAGGAGGTATATCTTAGAGTTCTTCTAGATATCCTTAATAACATTATTCATCAATTCATATTCTTAGTTCAACAATCATTTAATAATCCATAATATTCATCAAATGAACAATCTAATAACAATCAGCGGCCTAGCATCGAGTGTTAACACCCTAGCTTACCGTCATGCATCACATAAGATCCCTTTTAGTTGTTAAAACACCATCTTTATTCCAAGAAATCATCCTTTTATTAATCATAATAGTTTGGTATCAAAATATAGGATTCCATAACTCAAAAATCATGTTTTCTAAATAAAAATTGATTAACATATGATAGGAAATTCAATTATTAGCTATTAGCTTCATTTTCTTCAATAGTGTAGGGAGATAGTCTACTGTCACTTCTGATAATCTACTGTCTGATGTTCAGAATGGGCTGATAATCGATTATCACACTCTGATAATCGATTATCAAACTTCAGAGGGGGCTGACAGTCGATTATCACATTCTGATAATCGACTGTTGCTCAGCTTTGTTACAAAAATCTGCAGAACGATGAATAATCGATTTTCAAGTTGATAATCGATTATCCATCGTCTTCTACCTCGAGCCAACTTGCGGAAATGTCACTTTTACTCACCAAACTTCAATTAAAGTATATAAAAATGTTCTCCAAGGTTCATGGATCATTTTAGCATCATTAATTCATAATTTTAACATCAATTTCATGGTTTATGATTCTTAGTTCTTCAAGTATGTCAAACACAAAACTCCACCAAATGACCATTTATGAACGTAGAAACGACCTATATGAACATTCTAGTCATTAGATATATCTAGGGGCTTACCTCGAAGCTTAATCGAGGTTTTGGAAATTTTCCGGCGAAACTTCCGACGAGTATTTCTCCCAACTCCAGCGACTTCACACCAAATTGACAGCACCACAACACTCCTTACACTTTCATGAACATTTAGGAAGAAGAATGAAGAAGAATGGTGAAGAAATGAGAAGGTTGGGTTCTCTTATATAATGAGAAGGAGAGAAGAAGAAAACAACTATGGTGACTCTGCGATCGGCGTAGTGGGGAAGGAGGCGCCGTCTAAACAGTTCCCTGATTGGGACCTATTTTGGTTCCAGTCGGGGTACACTTTTTGGTCTAACTTTCTCCTAATTGAATTCCGTTTGCACCGTTGAGATCAGACAGTCGAGCTCTATCCAACGATATATTTTTCATAATTATTTGTAATACTTTTTCCGACATCATATTTTTGGGTGTTTGATTTTAACAGAGTAAAAATTGGTTTAATTGACCTTTCTCATAAAAGGTTCTCTCATTTAATTCATATCAATTATTCTCATGATTTATTTCAATAAATCATTACAAAGTTCACATCATAATTAATTAATTTATTTATTCTTGATTTGGGTCTGTACTCAGGTTCCCAATCAAGACCACACAAATAGTCCACATATTGGATTTATCTCGATTAGACTTATCCAGATTTTGATATTGGATATTAAAAAAAATATTTCACATCGGCCCAAAGCCTAATAATAATCAAAACAAATTTGTTTAATCGAATAATTATTTAATAATAATTCTAGGGTATGTTTCGGGGCGTTACACAAAATGTGTTCCCCGACTGGGACCAAATTAGTCCCAATCAGGGACTTGCGTTTGGAATCGAAGAAATATCGCAGCCCCCTCCACTGAGACGCCAAAACAGGAACGGATACATCATCACCTTGGCCTCTTCCTCCATTCTTTTACTATATAAGAAACCCAACTTCACCGTTTCTTCACCATTCTTCATCAAATTCATTCTGAGAGATAGCCTTGAGTGTGGATAACGCAGTGGTGCTGTCAATTTGGTGAGAGGTCGCCAGAACAAGACGTGGTGTTCGCCGGAAGTTTCACCGGAAAATATTCAAAACCTTCATTTACCTTCGAGGTAAGCCCGTAGATATATCTAGTGATTAGAATGTTCGTATAGATCGTTTTTACGTTCATAAACGGTCGTTTGGTTGAGTTTTATGTTTGACATGTTTGAAGAACCAAGAATCATAAACCAAGCAATTGTTGTTAAAACTACAAATTAATGACTCTAAAATGATCTGTGAACATTGGGGAACATTCCTATATAATTTAATTGAAGTTTGGTAATTAAAAATGATAATGTTAAAACCTGAACAGAGGAAGAAGATGATGAACAGTGGCCGAAAATCGATTATTTCCTTCCTAATAATCGATTAAAAATTTGTTCAGATAGTCAGTATATTTAAAAATAATAATAATCGATTATTTTAATCATAAAAATCGATTTAACGTTATTAATCGATTATTTTAATTATAAAAATCGATTATTATGAATTAATTGATTATTTAAATTGTAAAAATCGATTATTATGAATTAATGGATTATTTAAATTGTAAAAATCGATTTGTTATGAATTAATCGATTATTTATATTGTAAAAATCGATTAAAATTAATTAATTGATTATTTAAATTGTAAAAATCGATTTTTAGTAATTAATGGATTATTTAAAATATAAAAATCGATTTTTAGCAATTAATTGATTATTTAAAATATAAAAATCGATTTTTAGCAATTAATTGATTATTTAAAATATAAAAATCGATTTTTAGCAATTAATTGATTATTTAAAATATAAAAATCGATTTTTAGCCATTAATTGATTATTTAAAATATAAAAATCGCTTTTTATCAATTAATTGATTATTTAAAATATAAAAATCGATTTTTAGCTATTAATGGACTATTTTAAATATAAAAATCGATTTTTAGGTATTAATTGAATATTTTTAAAAATAAAAATCGATTTTTCTTAAGTCGAGATCCTATTCCGAAAATATTCGGAAAATATATGCTCTAAAATCCACCAATTGATTATGATCATTGGAAAAATGATTTACCATAATAAAAATGATGTTTTTAACAAATAAAAATGTTATGTGATGCATGACGGTAAGTTAGGGTGTTAACACCCGAAGCTAGGCCGCTAATTATTATTGAATATTATGTTGATTGATGATTATGGTAATGATTATTGATTGATTATTATGATGATTGAATCTTGATGAATATTCTGATTAAAAATGATAATTGTGAATGATTAAATAATAATGAATATATTGATGATTGTGAAAATAAAATGTATTGTTAAGGGTATCTAGAAGACCTCTAAGATATACCCATATTAATGTTGATTTGAAAGGTATCTAGAAGACCTCTAAGATATACCTATTTAAGTTAGGCCTTGCGGGTATGAACCCCGGTGGTTAGGGTTAAAACGTACGTACGGGATCCAGGAACCAAACTTGAGTACCTACTCGTTTGGGGGTACCACCCACCCAACAGTGAACACTACGCTGTCGGTTTTTGGTTGGCCTTAAGTGAAGGTAAGTTTAAGATTTTCAAAACCCTTTTATCTTAAACTAGGCCTAGCTTAAGGATTATTTAAGAGTACTTTATATTGGAATATAGTTTAATTATTTAAACTAGAATTCGTTTAAGGGTTGACAAATATTAAAGTGATTGGCCTTAGACTAAGAATAGTTTAAGGATATTGTTGAATGTTGAATATTGAATATTGAATATTGAATATGAGTAAATATTGAATGATGAATATTGAATTGAATATTGCAATTATTATGAATGACTAATGAACATTGAATGTGAATATAAATGTTGAATAATGCATGATGAATAATTTTTAATAATTATTGATTATCTGAACTGAACATTATGTGCATGATATCAAATGATTTGATTATGAATTTAGATTCAGTTTATATGGATGTTCGATGCATTAGATATGCTTACTCAGCTTCAACGCTGAGCGTGTAGTATGTTTTATTTGCTACACGCAGGTTAATGAAGTGACGTGATCCCGGAGGCAGACGGAGGCGAGATTGTCGGAATGGATGTGATGGTTTTGAATTAAAGAACATAAATAAATTATGTTTGTGATTATGATTGTTAAGCTTCCGCAATATTGAAAACTCCGTACTGTTTATATTATGAAAAATATTATTGTGATAAATAAAAGTGTTTGAAATGTTTTA
This sequence comes from Cuscuta australis, assembly GCA_003260385.1. Taxonomy (NCBI): domain Eukaryota; kingdom Viridiplantae; phylum Streptophyta; class Magnoliopsida; order Solanales; family Convolvulaceae; genus Cuscuta; species Cuscuta australis. The sequence continues at coordinate 437,230 of NQVE01000083.1, forward strand.
AATTTTTACGATTACCAAGTTAATACTTTAATCTGAAAGGGGCTGCAGACCTGGACAGATTAGGGTGTTACAGTTTGGTATCGGAGCAAATGGTTTTAAACCCGATCTTCGGATCGAAACTTGATTTAAAAAATAAATATTCAATCACATCCACGACTCTCGCATCCCTCTGCTCCAGGAAAGGTATGAGAAATTACTTGGTAAATATTTAGTCTGTTAGAATTCTCATTGAATAATAATTGATTAGTACTGAAATCATATCGAGCATAGACTCTAATAGAACTTTCGTACTCGGTGAAGAGACGAAAGAATAAATAAAAAAAATTATGACTCCCTCATACGTTATCAACATACTTATCGCATCGCGAATTACGAAACTGATCATCCTTGTAAAGTCGCTTAGAAGTGAGACGACTATGAAGAAACAATTAATGTTGAATAACATCTGTGTAGCTACTATCAAAGATCCTCATGTGGACTGAAGACGATTGGATCGCTGATTCAAACACGAACGTTTAGAATCCATAAACTCTTTTGTCTAAAATGGTCCCATTCTGATGTCTAACTCATTACGACGCAAATATGCGATTATATCATACGAATCGAAATCGTTCGTTATGCAACAATTCCTTGCAAAACCTCGTCAAAATACCATACAAGGAAATTGATGTTATCCTTACATTGGCTGACTGAACATTGTAGCTGTTGACAACTTGTGATGAAGAATTCCTCAACTGAAGACCGATGATGGTAAACTCATAGAGGTGAAAGCAAATCTGATATCTAAACCAACCGAGTTCATCTCGAATATATATATATATATATATATATATATATATATATATATATATATATATATATATATATATATATATATATAATATATATATATATATATATATATATATATATATATATATATATATATATATATATATATATATATATATATATATATATATATATATGAAAACATCTCAGCCATAACAAGTGTGAAGTCTACGCGAAAAGAAACATCTGAACTGAAGTAACGTACCGAAAGTATGTCACCTCTCTGATATGAATTTCCTAATATTTCACCGTTCCGAGAAATTGAATTCTCTGTCAATCTTGATCCTAGAAAGGACCAATATTCGTAACTCTGTATTGATCGTGTTTCCATCAATGACTTCCTGACAAAGAATCACCTGATCAAGTGTTTCCTCCTTGGGAGAATACCTATTTTGTTCACACGCGAATCAATGAGACTCTATATCAACTACTGTCAGTTGAACAATTCATTCTCCTTTACCTCGTATCATGACTTATTTGATCAGCTTTGAGAATCCATTGTATTCTCTAAGATTGACTTACGGTCAGGATACCCACAAATCCCTATCAAGAAACTTGAACAAACTGACGACCAAGAATCGCTGTCCTTTACAATGAACTGACGAGTTGTTCGATCAAATTCAAGGAACCCGTTTGTTAGAAGCTATAAACAGCTCGACCTTGTTAATAACTTAATTGCTTATCGTCGAAAACATTAGTGAAATAAAGTGATGCTGACGAGGCAAATAGTTAAGAAAATTGACTCGTTCGTATACGCTATTAACGTGAAAGATCGCAATATGGAGCAATACAAAACAAGATGTGAAACAGTGACACCAACAGTGAAAGACTGAAGAATGAAGAAAATATAGCTCGCACTGGTCATACAGCCTAGAATAATATTTATGGAAAATATCATTTCAACATACAACTTGGATCATATGAGGAATGTTACAAATGCAATTCTAAGTCTAATCTCCCAGGATTCACAAACTCATCATAACTAACCCCAGGTCCCGGGAAAGCTTTAGCAAACTCTAGTTTGTCTAAAAGCTCGTCAACAGAGAAAGAAGAAATAAAAAAATTTCCTCTAACTGGAAGCCATGAAGTTCTGCCTCACCGCATCGTCTAAGAATTTGAGAAGGTTATTGAAATAACCGTCAATGTTTAAAAGACCAATGGGTCTATTGTGTAACCCTTCAGAAGCCCACGAGATCAAGGTGAACAAACCTTCCATAGTGTCAACTCCTCCGGGAAGAATGATGAAAGCTTCCAAAGCATGATTCATCTCAAAATATTTGTAGTAATTGCTTGAAACTGTGTGCTCTACGCCATATGTAGGCTCGTAGACCCGTCGTGTTGCTATGTACCCAGGAATGAAACCTCTAACGAGACCACCATTGTTGAAGACTATTGAAGCAACAGCTCCTTGTAGGCCAATGTTGCCTCCTCCATAAGCAAGACTAATTCTTCGCCTTATCAATTCTCTTCCTAAATCTACTACAGTAGCCATAAACTTTGGATTTTTACCAAAAGAATGACTGCCAAGTAAACCAACGAATCTTATGGTGTAAGGAAGTGTTCGAGAAGTTCCTTCCATAATATGAGAATGTGAGATACTCTTTTCATAATTGTGATATATATAGTCTCTGAAACCTGACCATTGATGGAAATGTAATTATCAATAGCCAAAATACGTACAGTAATATGGAATCGATTTACCTACAGACGAGAACGCATTCGCCAATACTACAGTCTACTGACGATATGACATATTGAGACTCTTGAACAGTTAGATTTGCTATCCTGAAACATGTTAAAATCCGAGACGAAAAATCAGAACGGCTATTTCCTAAGACAACGACCTCTTGAGTAACTTCCACAGAGTGAAACATTTGAAGGATGAAAATCTACTATTAGTAACGATAATTTGCAAACGTTATGTTTGTAGCTTGTGACTCACATCCTTGAATGACTCGACTTGCTGTGTTAACTACACCCTTGAAATACCTCTCTTGATCGATCTTGAATTCCATTCTTTGTGTCAAAATACTAAAACCACGATTCTTCATTAAACCAAAGATGCTTCATGATACCGATCTTTGAAAACTATAGTCTGTGAACTACGTGACTCGATCACAATAGTAAAACTACCCTGACTTGAACATTATGTTAAACCTCTCTAGGGAACTGCTGCGAAACAGTTAATGCAATTACGTTATCTATGAATATTATTATCAAGAAACTCTGTTTGACCCTAACAAAGGAATATATGTGCAACGACTAGAGAAGAAATGACGTCACAAGGATCAAGCTAAAATTATTCAGAGCGAAAATCCCCAACCTATATATAATATTGGAGTAAGAATAGAAAGATTTCTTACTTTATGAATTCGTGAATTGAATCTCATACCGAATATATTTCCTTCTTCACTCGAAATGAAATCAACCATAGTGTCACATCAAACCCGTCATTATCAAGAACGTATATTCCAAAATCGATGAAGAAAGTTGAATACGACAAGACGTATATGAAACGCCACTCTAATGTTATCACCTGTGGATACGAATTAATGCAAAGACTCATTAACGATAAATGAGAGCTACCATGAAGATGAATGAAGAAATGTTTCAACATAAGGTCGATGAATAACGAACTACTGTACAACCGATCGACAGTACCTCCTCATAAATGATGACAAATCCCATATTCTGGCAATCATGAACCAATAAAAGACATTTGATGTTACTTACGAATCATTGCTGAACTATGAAAACGATGTAAGGATGTTTTGGATGAAGATTACGCTATGACGTATGAATTAAACAACATCCAAATCTTCCACTATAACTATCGCGAACTTGAAACTGCAAATGCTACTGAAGGACTTTCAATCAAAGAAAGAATGTTGTTGACTAATGACGAACAATCAAGACTTGTGAATGAACGAAGTATGTCAAATATGCTCCAAAATACGATGTTATACCCTGTAAAGGAACCCAAGTTATGGATGTTGAATTTGAACAGGAACCCGCAAAAGGATTGTTGGATACCTTGCTTAATCTAAGATTGTTAACCTCTTGAAGAAAGAACGAGTTTGATAACATTGACAGTTTGAGATTACATGGATAATGACGTAATTATGGTTTAACCCATTGAGCATGACACGGTCATGATTAAGTGAGATCACTACGAAATGTTGAACGTTTGACCCTAGAAGAATTTCGAGGACGAAATTTCCTTTAAGGGGGGAAGAAATGTAACGCCCCAAAATATACCCTAAAATTTATTGAATTAAATATTCAATTAAACAAAATTTGTTTTGATTAAAATAAATTGTTGTTAGGCTTTGGGCTGAAATAAAATATATATTGATAAACATAATTGGGATAAATCTCATAGAGATAAATCCAACATGTTGATTTATTGTGTGATCTTGATTGGGAACCTGAGTACAGACCCAAATTAAGAATAAATGAAGAAATTGTTTATAATGTGAACTTTGAAATGATTTATTGAAATAAATCATGGAAATAAATAATATGAATTAAATGTGAGAACCTTTTTGAATAAAGGTCAATTAAACCAATTTTGACTCTGTCAAAGTCAACCACCCAAAAATATGATGTCGGAAAAAGTATAACGAATAAATATAAAAAAATTATATCGTTAGATAGAGTTTAACTGTCTGATCGCAACGGTGCAATCGGATTTCAATTCGGAGAAAGTTGGACCAAAAAGTGTTCCCCGACTGGGACCAAATTAGTCCCAATCAGGGACTTGCGTTTGGAATCGAAGAAATATCGCAGCCCCCTCCACTGAGACGCCAAAACAGGAACGGATACATCATCACCTTGGCCTCTTCCTCCATTCTTTTACTATATAAGAAACCCAACTTCACCGTTTCTTCATCATTCTTCATCAAATTCATTCTGAGAGATAGCCTTGAGTGTGGATAACGCAGTGGTGCTGTCAATTTGGTGAGAGGTCGCCGGAACAAGACGTGGTGTTCGCCGGAAGTTTCACCGGAAAATATTCAAAACCTTCATTTACCTTCGAGGTAAGCCCGTAGATATATCTAGTGATTAGAATGTTCGTATAGATCATTTTTACGTTCATAAACGGTCGTTTGGTTGAGTTTTATGTTTGACATGTTTGAAGAACCAAGAATCATAAACCAAGCAATTGTTTTTAAAACTACAAATTAATGACTCTGATACAATTTGATAATAACTTGTCTTATTGAATATTGAGAGATATGCCCCTATATATAGGGAATACAAGAGTAATCAAAGTACAAGTAGGAAAGGAAAGAATAATCCTAGTAGGAAAGGAAAGAAGTATCCTAATTTAATTATACTTCCTAATATCCCCCCGCAAGCTGATCAACGGAGACGAGGGGCAGCTTGGAACATAAGTACTCAAAAGGAACTGGCGGAAGCGGTTTGGTAAGAATGTCTGCTAGCTGCTCTGAGGAGGAAACATGATGTGGAGTCATAGTGCCTGCCATAACCTCATCTCGTACAAAGTGACAGTCTGTGCCCACATGCTTCATGCGATCATGAAGAACCGGATTTTTGGTGACACAGATAGTCGACTCATTGTCACAGTATAACTTCGGTTTGGACGGAGGAATACCCAGTGCATCAGTGATATATCGAAGCCACATAGCTTCTGCAACCCCTGCAGCCATAGCTCGATATTCAGCTTCAGTGGATGATCTAGAAACACGAGTCTGCTTTTTCGTGCACCAAGAGATGATATTAGGACCGAGTAGGAGTATGTAGCCCGTGGTAGACTTGCGATCATCTTTATCATTGGCCCAGTCAGAGTCAGAGTAGACAGATAGGTCGAATCCCCCCTTGTGAAAAAGAAGACCATGATTCAAAGTGCCTTTGAGATAGCGCAGAACGCGTTGCAAGGCATGATAGTCCTGCTCAGTGGGGTTGTGCATAGTCTGAGACACTCGATTAACAGCATACTGAATGTCTGGACGAGTGACAGCCAAGTAATGTAAACCGCCAACAATGCTCCGAAAATGAGAAATATCCTTGAAAGGCAACGAAGGCTTAGTGATAGGTCTCGTAGCCATAGGAGTAATAGCCGGATGACAGTCGGACATCCCAGCTCGGCGTAGAAGATCACGGGCATATTTGGATTGATGGAGAAGTATAGAATCTTGCGTGCGCTGAACCTCAATGCCAAGGAAGTAATGAAGAGGTCCAAGTTCTTTGAGCTTGAAGTCACGGTGCATGGCCTGAGTAACTTCTGAGATGAGAGTAGAAGAGCTGCCAGTGAGAACAATATCATCAACATAGACAAGGACAACAATTGTCCCACGAGAGCAGTGTCTGGTGAACAAGCTGGTATCATGAATGCAGCACTTGAATCCAAGGCCCTGCAAAAAAGAGGAGAGGCGTGTGTACCATGCACGGGGTGCCTGTTTGAGACCATATAGTGATTTGCGGAGCTTGCAAACATAGTGAGGATGAGTGGGATTTATGTACCCCGGGGGCTGCTCCATATAAATTTCCTTGTCCACTGTACCGTGAAGAAAGGCATTGCTAACATCTAGTTGATGAAGAGGCCAATCACGGTTGAGTGCTAAAGAGAGGACCAGGCGCACTGTTTGTTGCTTGACCACAGGACTGAATGTCTCCTTGTAATCAATGTCATACTCCTGATGATAACCTTTTGCGACAAGACGAGCCTTGTACCTTGAAACAGATCCATCAGCATTCCGTTTAATGCGATACACCCATTTGCAACCAATCGGAGTGCGGTTCTTGGGTGGTGGAACCAAGTCCCATGTACGTTGCTCATTCAAAGCAATAAACTCCTCATCCATAGCCTGACACCAAAAACTATTACCAGAGGCTTGGCGGTAAGTGCTAGGCTCAGTGGTAGGTGGGGTAGTATCAAGGGTGGTAATGGTATAGGCTTTAGGTTTGAAAATTCCAGATTTGGCTCGGGTTTGCATGGTGTGTGTGTTTTGGGGCGGGGGTCGGTTAACCGATTGTGTGTTTTGGAGAGGAGTAGGTGACGGTCGAGGGTGGGTTGGGGTACGGTTCTGGGGTTGGACCGTCTGTGGCGCGTCCATAGGGAGGGTGTCGGGCTGTCGTCCGTGACTGGTGGGACGGGTCTGGGGTTGGACCATCAGTGGGACAGGAGCATGTGAGCCTGGGCTTGGAGGAAAAATAGGGGTTATAGGAGAGGGTGACGGGAGGGATGACAATTTGGGATATGGAAACTGATCCTCGACGAACCGAACATGACGAGAGACATAAACTTTTTGAGACATGGGTTCATAGCATTTATACCCTTTAGTGGTGGGGTGATATCCTAAGAAGACACAAGGAGTGGAGCGTGGTTGAAGTTTGTGGTGAGTGTAAGGGCGGAGCCATGGATAGACCAAGCAACCAAAGGCACGAAGGTGGGTATATGTAGGAGGACGGTTATAAAGAGTTTCAAAGGGAGATTTGTTGGAGAGAGTTTTGGTGGGCATACGGTTGATAAGATAGTTTGCTGTGGCAAGAGCTTCGACCCAAAAGGTAGTCGGGAGAGCAGAGTCGTATAGAAGAGAAACAACTGTTTCAATGAGATGACGGTGTTTCCGTTCAGCGACCCCATTTTGCTCAGGAGTGTAGGGACAAGAGGTGTGATGAAGGACTCCTAAAGTTTGAAGGAAAAGGCCAAAAGCGTTATTTACAAATTCTTTGCCATTATCACTTCGAAAAATTTTGATGTGAGAATTAAACTGATTTTTAATCATTTTTTCAAAATTCACAAAAACAGAGTAAGCTTCAGATTTATGTTTTAGGGGATAAATCCAGGTAAATTTGCTGAAATCATCAACAAAAGAGATATAAAATCGAAAACCGCTACAGGAAGGAACAGAGGTGGGACCCCAAACATCAGAATGTATTAATTGAAAGGGCGTTGTGGCCTTATGTTCAGACAATTCAAAAGGTAAACGACAGGACTTAGAGACATAACATGATTCACAATGTAAAGGCTCTGAAAACTGAAAACCTAAGGAAGACAAAATAGATTTGGCAATCGCAGGAGCTGGATGACCGAGTCTACGATGCCAAGTGGACTCTTGGATAGCTTGATACGCAACGGTTGGGAGTTTGGAAGGAAGTGTGTATAACCCATGCTCACAGAGGCCCTTGTACCGCACCTGGTTGGTAGGATTGTCCACTATTTGGAAATCGTTGGCATTGAAAACAAGAGTGCAGTTGTTATCTTTGGTAAATCGATGGACAGACAATATATTGGAGGTAAGGGAAGGGACATAATAAAGAGTAGAAAGGTGGTATTTACCATTAGGAGTATGGACAAAACCTGAGCCAGAGTGTGTGATGGGTAGGGATTGACCATTGCCTACGGTAATAGCATCAGTACCGGTGTATTGATGAGGAGATTGTAGCTGAGAATAATCAGACGTGACATGGGTGTTGGCACCAGTGTCCAGATACCAGTTTCCAGAATGATTACTCGTAGATGCATGCATTGCACGGGGAGCACTAGAGGAGGAGTTCGCAGTATAAGAATCATCCAATCGATACCAGCACGCAGACGCAGAGTGACCTCGTTTCTCGCAGATTTGGCAGGTTGGCAGATCCCGTGACGGTCGACCGTTTCCCTGGGACGGTCGACCGTTGTTCCTTTCTCCGCGTCCGCTGTTGTATCCACGTCCAGGTGACGGTCGACCGCGATAGCCTCCTCTACCGCGACCTCGACCGTTCGTAGCGAGAAGTGTTGTGCGAGGTTCAGTGATGGTAGACTCGGTGAGGCTGAGTTTATTCTCCATCTCCAGGTTTATTTCTTCGGAGATCAGCCATCCAGAAAGCTGATTTAACGAAATATTGGTATTGTTCATGCGAATGTTTTGCTTAAAGGATGAGTATTCGGTGGGAAGACCACGAATAACAGCATTCACCACATCACGTTCAGGGATCTCTTCTTTCAAGGCATCGAGATCCGAGAGAATAGTTGCCACATCATCAAGGTATTGTGTCATAGTTTTGGTACCTTTACGAAGAGTGTGGAGTTTGTCCCGAAGCTGATAAACATGAGCGGTGGACACAGAGTTGTACCGTGCGGCCAAAGCATCCCAGAGGGCAGCAGATGTGGTGAAGCCGCGAGCATGTTTGTGAACGGAGGGGCTGATGACCGCTAGGAGGCAGGCGCGGATCTGTGTGTCAACGATGGTCCAGGAGGTATACTCTGGATTAGGGACGGTTTTATCGTTTTTGGAGATAGTTGGCGCCGGGGCTGCTTCATGACCATCAATCCATCCAAGGAGGAGATTAGCTGAAAGAGCTGTCTGGACATTGAGAGACCATGCCGGATAATTTGTTTCAGTGAGTTTTTCTGGGATTAAGTTGTGGAGACTCCGAAGCAAAAGTTTTACTCCGGAGGGTAAGGACGCCAAAGGATCCGACGGGGCTGCCATGGTGGGCGGCGGTCGGAAAAAGAGAGGCTAGGTTTTTGAGAGCCTTAGCTCCGATACCATGATACAATTTGATAATAACTTGTCTTATTGAATATTGAGAGATATGCCCCTATATATAGGGAATACAAGAGTAATCAAAGTACAAGTAGGAAAGGAAAGAATAATCCTAGTAGGAAAGGAAAGAAGTATCCTAATTTAATTATACTTCCTAATAGACTCTAAAATGATCTGTGAACATTGGGGAATATTCCTATATAATTTAATTGAAGTTTGGTAATTAAAAATGATAATGTTAAAACCTGAACAGAGGAAGAAGATGATGAACAGTGGCCGAAAATCGATTATTTCCTTCCTAATAATCGATTAAAAATTTGTTCAGTATATTTAAAAATAATAATAATCGATTATTTTAATCATAAAAATCGATTTAACGTTTTTAATCGATTATTTTAATTATAAAAATCGATTATTATGAATTAATTGATTATTTAAATTGTAAAAATCGATTATTATGAATTAATGGATTATTTAAATTGTAAAAATCGATTTTTTATGAATTAATGGATTATTTAAAATATAAAAATCGATTTTTAGCAATTAATTGATTATTTAAAATATAAAAATCGATTTTTAGCAATTAATTGATTATTTAAAATATAAAAATCGATTTTTAGCAATTAATTGATTATTTAAAATATAAAAATCGATTTTTAGCAATTAATTGATTATTTAAAATATAAAAATCGATTTTTAGCAATTAATTGATTATTTAAAATATAAAAATCGCTTTTTAGCAATTAATTGATTATTTTAAATATAAAAATCGATTTTTAGCTATTAATGGATTATTTTAAATATAAAAATCGATTTTTAGGTATTAATTGATTATTTTTAAAAATAAAAATCGATTTTTCTTAAGTCGAGATCCTGTTCCGAAAATTTTCGGAAAATATATGCTCTAAAATCCACCAATTGATTATGATCATTGGAAAAATGATTTACCATAATAAAAATGATGGTTTTAACAAATAAAAATGTTATGTGATGCATGACGGTAAGTTAGGGTGTTAACACCCGAAGCTAGGCCGCTAATTATTATTGAATATTATGTTGATTGATGGTTATGGTAATGATTATTGATTGATTATTATGATGATTGAATCTTGATGAATATTCTGATTAAAAATGATAATTGTGAATGATTAAATCATAATGAATATATTGATGATTGTGAAAATAAAATGTATTGTTAAGGGTATCTAGAAGACCTCTAAGATATACCCATATTAATGTTGATTTGAAAGGTATCTAGAAGACCTCTAAGATATACCTATTTAAGTTAGGCCTTGCGGGTATGAACCCCGGTGGTTAGGGTTAAAACGTACGTACGGGATCCAGGAACCAAACTTGAGTACCTACTCGTTTGGGGTACCACCCACCCAACAGTGAACACTACGCTGTCGGTTTTTGGTTGGCCTTAAGTGAAGGTAAGTTTAAGATTTTCAAAACCCTTTTATCTTAAACTAGGCCTAGCTTAAGGATTATTTAGGAATATCTTATACTGGAATATAGTTTAATTATTTAAACTAGAATTCGTTTAAAGGTTGACAAATATTAAAGTGATTGGCCTTAGACTAAGAATAGTTTAAGGATATTGTTGAATGTTGAATATTGAATATTGAATATGAGTAAATATTGAATGATGAATATTGAATTGAATATTGCAATTATTATGAATGACTGATGAACATTGAATGTGAATATAAATGTTGAATAATGCATGATGAATAATTTTTAATAATTATTGATTATCTGAACTGAACATTATGTGCATGATATCAAATGATTTGATTATGAATTTAGATTCAGTTTATATGGATGTTCGATGCATTAGATATGCTTACTCAGCTTCAACGCTGAGCGTGTAGTATGTTTTATTTGCTACACGCAGGTTAATGAAGTGACGTGATCCCGGAGGCAGACGGAGGCGAGATTGTCGGAATGGATGTGATGGTTTTGAATTAAAGAACATAAATAAATTATGTTTGTGATTATGATTGTTAAGCTTCCGCAATATTGAAAACTCCGTACTGTTTATATTATGAAAAATATTATTGTGATAAATAAAAGTGTTTGAAATGTTTTAAATTTTTAGGATTACCAAGTTAATACTTTAATCTGAAAGGGGCTGCAGACCTGGACAGATTAGGGTGTTACAATATGACCAGTGCGAGCTATATTTTCTTCATTCTTCAGTCTTTCACTGTTGGTGTCACTATTTCGCATCTTGTTTTGTATTGTTCCACATCGCGATCTTTCACGTTAATAGCGTATACGAAGGAGTCAATTTTCTTAACTATTTGCCTTGTCAGCATCACTTTATTTCACTAATGTTTTCGACGATAAGCATTTAAGTTATTATAACAAGGTCGAGCTGTTTATAGCTTCTAACAAACGGGTTCCTTGAATTTGATCGAACAAGTCGTCAGTTCATTGTAAAGGTCAGCGATTCTTGGTCGTCAGTTTGTTCAAGTTTCTTGATAGGGATTTGTGGGTATCCTGACCGTAAGTCAATCTTAGAGAATACAATGGATTTTCTAAGCTGATCAAATAAACCATGATACGAGGTAAAGGATAACGAATTGTTCAACTGACAGTAGTTAATATAGAGTCTCAATGATTCGCGTATGAACAAAACAGGTATTCTCCCAAAGAGGAAACACTTGATCAGGTGATTCTTTGTCAGGAAGTCATTGATGGAAACACGATCAATACAGAGTTACGAATATTGGTCCTTTCTAGGATCAAGATTGACAGAGAATTCAATTTCTCGAAACGGTGAAATATTAGGAAATTCATATCAGAGAGGTGACATACTTTCGGTACGTTACTTCAGTTCAGATGTTTCTTTTCGCGTAGACTTCACACTTGTTATGGCTGAGATGTTTTCATATATATATTTTCGAGATGAATTCGGTTGGTTTAGATATCAGATTTTCTTTCACCTCTATGAGTTTACCATCAACGGTCTTTAGTTGAGGAATTCTTCGTTACAAGTTGTTAACAACAACGGCGTTCAGTCAGTCAATTCATACTAAGGATAATGTCAATTTCCTTGTATGGTATTTCAACGATGTTTTACAAGGAATTATCGCTTAACGAACGATTTCGATTTATGTGATATAACCACATATTTGCGTCGTAATGAATTAGAAATCAGAATGGAATACTTCAGATAACAGAGTTTATTAATTCTAAACGTTCGTGTTTGAATCAGCGATCAGATCGTCTTGAGTCAGGATCTTTGACCTCAGCTTCTCAGATGTTGTTCGTAAAATCAATATTAATCGTTTCTTCAAAGTCGTCTTACTTCTACGAGACGTTCCGGTATAGATCAATTTTGACATTCGCGATGCGATGCGTACGCTAATAACGTATCAGAAGGTTATACACATTTCGTTTACTCTTTCGTCTCTTCACCGAGTATGAAGGATTGACTTGATTCTATCTCGATGTCGTTTTTTTTTGTACTAACAATTATTATCTAATTAGAATTTTAACAAAATCAACATTTACTAAGTAAATTCTCATACCTTTTTCCTGGAGCAGAGGGATGCGAGAGTCGTGGATGTGATTGACATTTTATTTTATTATTATTTTTTTTTAAATCAAATTTCGATCCGAAGATCGGGTTTAAAACCATTTGCTCCGATACCAAATTGTAACACCTTAATCTATCCAGGTCTACAGCCCCTTTCAGATTAAAGTATTAACTTGGTAATCGTAAAAATTTAAAACATTTCAAACACTTTTATTTATCACAATAATATTTTTCATAATATAAACAGTACTAATATAAACAGTACGGAGTTTTCAATATTGCGGAAGCTTAACAATCATAATCACAAACATAATTTATTTATGTTCTTTAATTCAAAACCATCACATCCATTCCGACAATCTCGCCTCCGTCTGCCTCCAGGATCACGTCACTTCATTAACCTACGTGTAGCAAATAAAACATACTACACGCTCAGCGTTGAAGCTGAGTAAGCATATCTAATGCATCGAACATCCATATAAACTGAATCTAAATTCATAATCAAATCATTTGATATCATGCACATAAAGTTCAATTCAGATAATCAATAATTATTAAAAATTATTCATCATGCATTATTCAACATTTATATTCACATTCAATGTTCATCAGTCATTCATAATAATTGCAATATTCAATTCAATATTCATCATTCAATATTTACTCATATTCAATATTCAATATTCAATATTCAATATTCAACATTCAACAATATCCTTAAACTATTCTTAGTCTAAGGCCAATCACTTTAATATTTGTCAACCTTTAAACGAATTCTAGTTTAAATAATTAAACTATATTCCAGTATAAGATATTCCTAAATAATCCTTAAGCTAGGCCTAGTTTAAGATAAAAGGGTTTTGAAAATCTTAAACTTACCTTCACTTAAGGCCAACAAAAAACCGACAGCGTAGTGTTCACTGTTGGGTGGGTGGTACCCCCAAACGAGTAGGTACTCAAGTTTGGTTCTTGGATCCCGTACGTACGTTTTAACCCTAGCCACCGGGGTTCATACCTGCAAGGCCTAACTTAAATAGGCATATCTTAGAGGTCTTCTAGATACCTTTCAAATCAACATTAATATGGGTATATCTTAGAGGTCTTCTAGATACCCTTAACAATACATTTTATTTTCACAATTATCAATATATTCATTATGATTTAATCATTCACAATTATCATTTTTAATCAGAATGTTCATCAAGATTCAATCATCATAATAATCAATCAATAATCATTACCATAATCATCAATCAACATAATATTCAATAATAATTAGCGGCCTAGCTTCGAGTGTTAACACCCTAACTTACCGTCATGCATCACATAACATTTTTATTTGTTAAAAACATCATTTTTATTATGGTAAATCATTTTTTCAATGATCATAATCAATTGGTGGATTTTAGAGCATATATTTTCCGAATATTTTTGGAACAGGATCTCAACTTAAGAAAAATCGATTTTTATTTTTAAAAATAATCAATTAATACCTAAAAATCGATTTTTATATTTAAAATAATCCATTAATAGCTAAAAATCGATTTTTATATTTTAAATAATCAATTAATTGCTAAAAATCGATTTTTATATTTTAAATAATCAATTAATTGCTAAAAATCGATTTTTATATTTTAAATAATCAATTAATTGCTAAAAATCGATTTTTATATTTTAAATAATCCATTAATTACTAAAAATCGATTTTTACAATTTAAATAATCAATTAATTAATTTTAATCGATTTTTACAATATAAAAAATCGATTAATGCATAAAAAATCGATTTTTACAATTTAAATAATCCATTAATTCATAATAATCGATTTTTACAATTTAAATAATCAATTAATTCATAATAATCGTAAAAATTTAAAACATTTCAAACACTTTTATTTATCACAATAATATTTTTCATAATATAAACAGTACGGAGTTTTCAATATTGCGGAAGCTTAACAATCATAATCACAAACATAATTTATTTATGTTCTTTGATTCAAAATCATCACATCCATTCCGACAATCTCGCCTCCGTCTGCCTCCAGGATCACGACACTTCATTAACCTGCGTGTAGCAAATAAAACATACTACACGCTCAGCGTTGAAGCTGAGTAAGCATATCTAATGCATCGAACATCCATATAAACTGAATCTAAATTCATAATCAAATCATTTGATATCATGCACATAATGTTCAGTTCAGATAATCAATAATTATTAAAAATTATTCATCATGCATTATTCAACATTTATATTCACATTCAATGTTCATCAGTCATTCATAATAATTGCAATATTCAATTCAATATTCATCATTCAATATTTACTCATATTCAATATTCAATATTCAACATTCAACAATATCCTTAAACTATTCTTAGTCTAAGGCCAATCACTTTAATATTTGTCAACCTTTAAACGAATTCTAGTTTAAATAATTAAACTATATTCCAGTATAAGATATTCCTAAATAATCCTTAAGCTAGGCCTAGTTTAAGATAAAAGGGTTTTGAAAATCTTAAACTTACCTTCACTTAAGGCCAACCAAAAACCGACAGCGTAGTGTTCACTGTTGGGTGGGTGGTACCCCCAAACGAGTAGGTACTCAAGTTTGGTTCTTGGATCCCGTACGTACGTTTTAACCCTAGCCACCGGGGTTCATACCCGCAAGGCCTAACTTAAATAGGTATATCTTAGAGGTCTTCTAGATACCTTTCAAATCAACATTAATATGGGTATATCTTAGAGGTCTTCTAGATACCCTTAACAATACATTTTATTTTCACAATCATCAATATATTCATTATGATTTAATCATTCACAATTATCATTTTTAATCAGAATCTTCATCAAGATTCAATCATCATAATAATCAATCAATAATCATTACCATAATCATCAATCAACATAATATTCAATAATAATTAGCGGCCTAGCTTCGGGTGTTAACACCCTAACTTACCGTCATGCATCACATAACATTTTTATTTGTTAAAAACATCATTTTTATTATGGTAAATCATTTTTCCAATGATCATAATCAATTGGTGGATTTTAGAGTATATATTTTCCGAATATTTTCGGAACAGGATCTGGACTTAAGAAAAATCTATTTTTATTTTTAAAAATAATCAATTAATACCTAAAAATCGATTTTTATATTTAAAATAATCCATTAATATCTAAAAATCTATTTTTATATTTTAAATAATCAATTAATTGCTAAAAATCGATTTTTATATTTTAAATAATCAATTAATTGCTAAAAATCGATTTTTATATTTGAAATAATCAATTAATTGCTATAAATCGATTTTTATATTTTAAATACTCAATTAATTGCTAAAAATCGATTTTTATATTTTAAAGAATCCATTAATTACTAAAAATCGATTTTTATATTTTAAATAATCCATTAATTACTAAAAATCGATTTTTATATTTTAAATAATCAATTAATTACTAAAAATCGATTTTTATATTTAAAATAATCAATTAATACTTAAAAATCGATTTTTATAATTAAAATAATCGATTAATAACGTTAAATCGATTTTTATGATTAAAATAATCCATTAATTCATAATAATCGATTTTTACAATTTAAATAATCAATTAATTCATAATAATCGATTTTTACAATATAAATAATCGATTAAATGGTACTGACTTCGAACCACTGCTCTGAATAAAATTCTAATCGATTTTTAGTAAGTAAATAATCGATTTTCGGCCACTGTTCATCATCTTCTTCCTCGGGTCAGTTTTAACATTATCATTTTTTAATCACCAAACTTCAATTTAATTATATAAAAATGTTCTCCAATGTTCACAAATCATTTTAGAGTCATTAATTCGTAATTTTAACAACAATTTCATGGTTTATGATTTTTGGTTCTTCAAACATGTCAAACACAAAACTCAACCAAACGACCGTTTATGAACGTAGAAACGATCTATATGAACATTCTAGTCACTAGATATATCTACGGGCTTACCTCGAAGGTAAATGAAGGTTTTGAATATTTTCCGGTGAAATTTCCGGCGAACACCACGTCTTGCTCCGGCGACCTCTCACCAAATTGACAGCACCACTGCGTTCTCCTTACTTTGAGCAACAGAATAGAACAAGGAAGTATAGGTTTTGGTGAAGAATTGAGAATGCTTAGCTCTCTTTATATAGTAGATTTGAGGAAGAAGAAGACACCGGTTGCTGGGCGTAGGAAGATTCACAATCGGCTTAGTGCGCTGGGAGGCGCCGTTCGCACAGTGTCCCTGATTGGGACCAATTTTGGTTCCAGTCGGGGTATACTTTTTGGTCCAACTTTCTCCGAACTGAATTCCGTTTGAACCGTTGCGATCGGGCAGTTAAACTCTATCTAACGATATAATTTTTATGTTTATTTGTAATACTTTTTCCGACATCATATTTTTGGGTGTTTGACTTTAACAGAGTCAAAATTGGTTTAATTGACCTTTATTCAAAAAGGTTCTCACATTTAATTCATATTATTTATTTCCATGATTTATTTCAATAAATCATTTAAAAGTTCACATTATAAACAATTTCTTCATTTATTCTTAATTTGGGTCTGTACTCAGGTTCTCAATCAAGATCACACAATAAATCAACATGTTGGATTTATCTCTATGAGATTTATCCCAATTATGTTTATTGGATATCAATATATATTTTATTTCAGCCCAAAGCCCAACAACAATTTATTTTAATCAAAACAAATTTTGTTTAATTGAATATTTAATTCAATAAATTTTAGGGTATACTTTGGGGCGTTACAGTTACACAATAGACCCATTGGTCTCTTGAACATTGACGGTTATTTCAATAACCTAATCAAATTTCTAGACGATGCGGTGAGGCAGAACTTCATGTCTTTGAGTCAGATGAAACTTTTCATTTCTTCTTTCTTTGTTGATGAGCTTTTAGACAAACTAGAGTTTGCTAAAGCTTTCCCGCGTCCAGGGGTTAGTTACGATGAGTTTGTGAATCCTGGAAGACTAGACTTAGAATTGCATCTGTAACTTTCCTCTTGTAATCAAAGTTGTATCTTGTGTTGCAATGATATTATCCATAAATATTCTCCTAGGCTGTATGGCTAGTGCGAGCTACATTTCTTTTCATTCTTTAGTCTTTCACTGTTGGTGTCACTGTCTTGTTTTGTATCATCACCACGTCGTGATCTTTCATGTCAATAGCGCATACAAATGAGTCCATTTTAAAGTAAGGAGTAGCGATTCTTGATCGTCACTTTGTTCAAGTTTCCTAATAGAGAATTGTTAGTATCCTGACCGTAAGTCAATCTTAGAGAACACAATGGATCCTCTAAGCTGATCAAATAAGTCATGATACGAAGTAAAGGATAAGGATTTGTTTAATTAAAGATAGTTCATACAGAGTCTCGTCGATCCTTCTGTATTTGCATATGAACAAAATAGGTATTCAAAGAGAAAACACTTGATCAAATGATTCTTTATTAAGGAATCCTTGAGTTTTCAATCTCAACGGAGGTTTATTCAACATGGAACTACATAGATATTAGATAGTGCAAATCCCGGATCAGTACATGGATAATTTTATAAATTATCAAATAAGAAAATATATTAATGATGACACGAGAGTTTTCTTCAATGCGGTCTTTCACTGCATACGCACGTGCATGATTTTGTTTGTGGGTTATTTCCTGCTGGTGCAAGTCGGACTGAGGCAGACTGACTTTGAACAGGCCATCAGTATTGGTTTTCCAAGGCCTTGTAGGACATTCCTTTCGGAAATGCCCAGATTTACCACAACCTATACATAATCCTTGTGGCATCCAACATTCTCCTGGGTGTTGTCTTCTACAAGTGTTACACTTTGGATGTTTCCATACTCTTAATTTGTGTTGAGTTGACAAAGGTTTTCTTCTTTTCGAGGGTGGGGCACTATACGTTCCAATCAAAGGCTTCTTTCCCTTAATATCGGGTTTGATACTTGAATAAGCATTGGAGTGACCTTCAATATCTTGATGGATGTTTTGATTGACTGGTTCTTTTCGGACAACAAGAGTGAAATTCGATATTTCAATATGAACCGTTGCGTGTCCAGTGTTTTGCACTTGGTTATCCTGTCCGCGCGCGGTTTCTTGACTCATTCTACAAATAGTAGGAATTTCTTTATTAGGGTTCCTTATTTGTGTAGGTGCGTTGATAACAGATATCACGAGGGTATATAACAGTTGCGACGATTGAAAACAATCAAGAGAGATTGGAAGAAAGAATAGGGTTTATTAATTCTAAACGTTTTCGTTTGCGTCAACGATTGGTTCGCGTTGTGTCCACATGAGGATCTTTGACACCGGCTTCACAAATGTTGTTCAACATATATCAACACGAATCATTCTTCAGGTTCATCTCACTTCCGTTCGACTTTTCCGGTACAGATCAACTTTGTCATTCACAATGTGATGCGTACGTTGATAATGTATCAGAGGTTTATACATTTTTTTTATTCTTTCCTTTCTTCACCGAATACGAAAATTCGACTTGAGTCTATGCTCGATATAATTTCATTACTAACAATTGTTATCAAGTGAGAAATTAACACAGTCAATATTTACCAAGTAAATTCTCATACCTTTCCTGGAGCAGAGGGATGCGAGAGTCGTGGATGTGATTGACTTTTTATTTTATTTTATTTTATTTTTAAAATCAAATTTCGATCCGAAGATCGGATTTAAAACCATTTCCTCCGATACCAAAATGTAACACACTAATCCGTCCAGGTCTGCAGCCCTTTTCGGACTAAAATATTAACTTGGTAATCGTAAAATTTAAAACTTTTTAAAGGTCTATCTTAGAGGTCTTCTAAGTAGCCTTAGCAATACTATTCATTAATCCATTATTCTTAATTTAACAATTCATGATTATCATTTAGAATATTCGTCATCATTAAATCATCAAATGAATCAAACCATCATCATAATATCTAATAACAAATAGCGGCCTAGCATCGAGTGTTAACACCCTAGCTTACCGTCATGCATCACATATGGTCCTCAAAACATCATTTTTATTCCAAGAAATCATCTTTATATTAATCATAATTGATTGGTATCAAAAATAGGATTCCATAGTTCAAAAATCATGTTTTCTAAACAATAATTGATTAATATATGATAGGAAATTCAACTATTAACTATTAGTTTCATTTTCTTCAATAGTGTAGGGAGACAGTCTACTGTCACTTCTGATAATCTACTGTCTGATGTTCAGAATGGGCTGATAATCGATTATCACACTCTGATAATCGATTATCAAACTTCAGAGAGGGCTGACAGTCGATTGTCACATTCTGACAATCGACTGTTGCTCAGCTTTGTTCCAAAAATCTGCAGAACGATGAATAATCAATTTTCAAGTTGATAATCGATTATCCATCGTCTTCTACCTCGAGCCAACTTGCGGAAATGTCACTTTTACTTACCAAACTTCAATTAAAGTATATAAAAGTGTTCTCCAAGGTTCATAGATCATTTTGGCATCATTAATTCATAGTTTTAACATCAAAATCATGGTTTACGATTCTTAGTTCTTCAAACATGTCAAACACAAAACTCAACCAAATGAACGTTTATGAATGTAAAATCGATCTATATGAACATTCTAGTCATTAGATATATCTACGGGCTTACCTCGAAGCTCAATGGAGTTTTTGGAAATTTTCCAGCGAAAGTTCCGGCGATGATATCTCTTAACTCCGACGACTTCACACCAAATTGACAACACTACTGCGTTCTCCTCACTCAGAGCAACAGAATAGGACGAAATATTTTGAGAAATGGTGAAGAAACGGTTAAGCTTTGGTAGTCTTATATAGGAAGGAGATGGGGAAAACTTCCAAGCCTGTTGTATCATTCTAATCGGCGTATCCTTGTAGTGGAGGAGGAGGCGCAGTCTCTACAGTGTCCCTGATTGGGACCAATTTTGGTTCCATTCGGGGTACACTTTTTGGTCCAACTTTCTCCAAATTGAAATCCGTTTGCATCTTTGTGATCAGACAGTCGAATTCTATCCAACTATATAATTTTTATATTTATTTGAAATACTTTTTCCGACATCATATTTTTTTGAGTGTTTGACTTTGAAAGAGTCAAAATTAGTTTATTTGACCTTTATTCAAAAAGGTTCTCACATTTAATTCATATCATTTGTTCTCATGATTTATTTCAATAAATCATTTTAAAGTTCATATTATAAATAATTTCTTCATTTATTCTTGATTTGGGTCTGTACTCAGGTTTCCAATCAAGACCACACAAATAGTCAATATATTGGATTTATCTCTATGAGATTTATTTATTAATAATTCTAGGGTATGTTTTGGGGTGTTACAGTTCTTCTTGGACTTCATGTATTTGCTCTTCTTGTTGAAAGTCGGTTTACACCCTAAGAGGGGGTGAATTAGGGTGTTTGCAAATTTTTCGTAGAAAACAAAAACTTATGCGCAAAGTAGTAGCGGAAAAAGAGCAAGAAGGATATAAAGGATAAAAAATACGACACTGGCGATTTTATACTGGTTCGGGAACTCCCTACTCCAGTACCTCGAGGCTCCTCCTCAAGGATTTAACCTCCACTAACTTGTTTGGCTTCACTAAGAAGACTCAAACGAGGTTTGGCAAACAACCCTTGCCAATAAGCAAATGAGATTTTACTACGGCTATCTCAACCGTTTACAACCGAAGATTTTAAGGCTATCTTCAACCTTACAATGAGGATTTAGAGGCTATCCACACCTTTTTACAAATCAATAAAAATATTGGTGTTGCTTCTCTACAAAAATGATAACAAATGTAAGTTGGGTAGGAGAAGAACAAAAGATTAAATCAACAACAACAAAAGCCTATAGGCAAGATATAAAATAATGAAGCACAAATGCCCTTGTGTGTGAGTGTATAAAAAGATGAAAGCTTTTTACTCAAAAGTGTAAGAAAAATAAGAACAAGGCTTTAAGAACACTCAAGAATAGAGAAAGAGGATTTAGAATTAATCGGGAAGTTGTTCTCTTTAAAATGAGGCTTAAAGGGGGTTTATATAGGAGTTTGGAATGTTAAAATTTGAGTTTTTGACGTTAAATGCCGTTAGGAAGTGATTAGGGGTGATTTGAATTTAAATTGGCAATTTTCTACAGTGCTGCCAACGGATCCGGTACCCTTTGTTAGAATAATAGACCAACGCTAGAGGGGGGGTGAATAGCGTTTGATCAAGAAATCGCAGGAATAAAAATGAATAAGCGAGAAGTAAAGAGAAAAGAACGAGGCACGCCGATTTTACCCTGGTTCACCACAACTTGTGGCTAGTCCAGCCTCCCGAGAGACTCTCTCGAGCTACACTACTATCTCGTTAAGCTTAACGGTGCTTAACAAACTCGTACAACTTGAGAATTCGAGTCACACGAACCTCAACGAACCTTCGAAGGAAACGACCCTTCCTTCGAACAACAAGAAAAATACCTTCTCTTGTCAAGTGTCTAAGAACACTAAAAACACTCAAGAACAATACTCTCTTTTAGAGTGGATAATGAGTAAACTAAGAACGCTCAAGAACACAACACAGGCTTCACAAAAATGGCTCTCAAAAGCTATGAAAAATTGAAGAATGATTTGCAATGAAAGAGTAGGAGTTGTGAAGTAATGTGATGTGTAAAACAGACCCAAGCACCCCATTTTATAGTAGAAAAATAGGCTCCAACGGACCAAAGTATTTAAGGGGTGATTGGCATAATTTGTGGGATTTGATTAAAATTGGATCTGCTGAAATTCACCCAGACAGCGCTGTCCTAGGCTTGGACATCGTTGTTCTAGGCTTTATTTTTAAAAATTGGGAAGCAACGGTCATGCCAACAGCGATGTCCAAAACCCCTACATCGCTGTTTTGGCTGTTGACTTCCAAACAAGGAAAGTTTTAGCCTTAAATTCCTTCCAACGGTCAGGTCTCTACATCGATGTTCTATACTAGAACATCGCTGTTTAGGTCTGCCTTTGGAGATGGAAGTTTGGCCTGACAGCGCTGTTGCAAGGTCAACATCGCTGTCCAAAAACTTTCTGCCAAAGCACTAAATTTTTGGCTTAGGTTGGACAGCGCTATAGGGAAGCCTACATCGTTGTTCCAGAAGTTTCTGGAAATCCAACCTTGGCTCAACAGCGATGTCTAGTGACCAACATCGCTGTTGGAAGACTTAACGCCAAACCATGTTTTTAGCTACCCAGTCCAGACAGCGCTGTTGATTACCTCAACATCGCTGTTGGGCTGGTTTGGCCACACCCATGGTTGGTTTAGTCACGCCGTTAGCCGATGTCAAAAATGCAAGTTCTCCAAAATAAAAACCAAGTTTAGAAAACATTTTTTATTGCATTTTGCTAAGAGAACAAGTAAAACATCTTGAAAACCACGTCATTTAGTTGAAAACCATGGCTAACCAAGTTCGTGCCATTTCGCATGGTTTTTACTAAACGACAAAAAACAGAGAGTGGTTTTTGAGACGTTTTTGTTGGAGAGCTAATTAAATATGCCCAGAGGTAAAAACCAGTCATAAAAAGTTGAAAACCACTTGGTTGGTTCGAACGCCAAAAACCAATGCCGAAAACCGGAAGCCGAATGCCGGTTTCTGAAAGCCGAACGCCAGATGGCTTGGTTTTTGGCTTGGGCAAACTCCAAGTGTTTTGACCCAAGTTTAAACTTAAGAAAAATATTTTTGAACATGTAAAAGAGAGTTTTATGAATTGAGCCTAGAGAGCCAAGATTTGGAATTTTGTGCCGGTCTTGATCACATTAAGACCGACTCAATACAATTTTAGTTCTTCGTTCTTGATTCTGGGTTCTTGGTTCTCAAGTCATCATGCCATGTTCCTTCGCCTTAGTTTTGCTCACTTTAGCTTCAATATGTCGCGGCGGTTTGGCATTATCAAAACCTGTCATAAAAACCGAACACAGTTTAGTACGACGTAAGGCGTAAACCCGTGTTCCAACACCCTTCACGGTAGGGTCAGTGCCGTCCGGTACCTAGGTACCGTGACCCACGGTATAGCCTACCGTTTGGGGGTACCGTGTATGCCTAAAGTTTGGTTCGCCTCTGGCGGTACCTGGTTAGGACGGGGGTAACCATCCGTCTCAGCCTTCCGTCCGGTACCTAGGTACCGTTACACGGTAGGGGGTACCGTGTACCTCTTCAGTGAAACGTGCTACGGTACGTTCACTTGGCTACCGGCGGTATCCTGGTGCCGTGTACACGGATAAAAGATAAAAGATAATTTTTATTTATTGAAGATGGGAAATAGCGCAGTACAATGGAAGCATTGAGAGACATGATAATTAAAACAAAAGAGATAGAAATTCTAGGGGCGGCCTAGTCTTCGTCTTCGGTTTCCTCCTTGTCGTCGTCGACGTCCATCTCATCACCGTCAACGGCGTCGTCGAACTCATCCTCGTCCGGGGAGCTTGACGGGGCGTAGGAGCCATCCTCTTCGTCCTCGTCACTGTACACTTGCCCAAAGAATGTGCCATGGTACGGTGGGGGGACGTAGTTAACGCGTTGGAAGTATGCGTTCATGGCGTGCCCTTGGCGTTGAACAGCCTCGTCGAGCCGCTCAAGGTAGCCATCCATCCCGTCAACTTTGAAGTGAAGCCGGTTGAGGGAGTCGGCGATGGAGGCAAGGTTGGCCCGGGCCTGGGCTTCGGCTGGGCCAGCAGCAGAACGGCGCCGTTGCACGGCAGTGGCAGGTCCGGCGTTGTCCGACCGCTTCTTGAAGGTTTGGGTGCTGACCGCCCAAATCTTCGTGGCCTTTGTGAGTGGGCCAACGGTGGTGGTCACCTTGAACCGTTCAAGGATGTCCATCACCACGAACGGGTACGGGAGGAGGTGGTCGTGGTCGGTGGACGCGGCAATCGTCATGTTGATCATGACAAACTTTGCCCAATTGATTGGGGCCGAGTGCATGATCGCATGGATGAGCTTGAGATCTTCACCGGACATGATGGTGTGGCCGTGCTTCCTGGGTTTGATGATCCGGGAGACGATGTAGAGAAGAAGACGGCCATCGGGGTTAGCGGAGTGGATGGTGGGGCGGCCCATGCATGGCGGATGAGCTCGGTGATGCCAAGCTCGTTGAGGATAAGGCCCTCGTTGTTGAGCACCCAGTCCTCTCCGCCATAGTGAGACACATCGTCGCCTTGGAAGGGGAGGCCAGCGATGCGCCCAAGCTTCTCCACGGTGAGCTCAATCGGCGTGCTCTTGACAAGCGAGTAGAGCACGTCGTCCTCACGCCGAAGGTTGGAGTAGAAGGCCCGAATCAATGCCGGGTTGATCTCCTTGCTCGCCCGGGAGACGAATGGCCAAAGGCCGACTTGATGAAGCTGTGCGTCAAGGTCGTCGTAGCCCTGCAGCTCCGGGTAGCGCTCCGGGATGATCCATGGGGGAGCCACAACCCATTTAGAGAAAAAGGTGAGGAAACGGGTGCGCTCCTCCTCGGAATCAAACCAAAGGTATGACCCGTCGCCATAGTAGAGGCGGTCCTCGGAGGATGATGTAGGCGCCCGGGATTTGGACTTTGATTTCCCGGAAGTGCCTGCCCTGCTCTTGTCTTTGCCCATAGTGAAGAAATCTCAAAAAAATTAGAGTAGAGAGGATGAAATATGTGAAGATATTGAAGGAATATGTGTTTGTGTGTGTAAAAGTGAGGAGAGGGGGTCCCAATTTATTGAAAAGGTGGTCTCCAACATCCAGATTTTCAAAAATATGGCTGTTGGAGAAATTAATGCTGCTGCCAACGGATATTTTTTTTTGAAAAATTTGACCTGAACAGCGACGTTCTAAGGGCGACATCGTTGTTGAGACAGCGCTGGTAGAATGTTGAACAGCGCTGTTGTGCGTTAAGTTTTTTTTTAAAAAAAAATAAGTGTCAAAGGGACAGCGATGTTGAAAAGTACCCTACAGCGATGTTCCAAAAGTTTCTGGAATTGTGTAAGGGTGTAAACCCATTAGGACAGCGCTGTTGGGTTATCCTACATCGCTGTTATGCGATTTGAAAAAAAATTTGAAAAAATAGACATCGATGTTAAAGGTAAGACATCGCTATTAAAAACGTTTCTGGTTTTGGTTGAAAACAAAAGTTTTGGGAAGATAGCGATGTTTAAAAGGGAACATCGATGTTCAAAAAGTTTCTGGAAAGTGAAGATTGAAGGGACTTCCTGGGACAGCGCTGTTGGCTTGATGGACAGCGCTGTTGGAAAACTTTCTGGTTGACGGTGTTTCCCTCAACAGCGCTGTTGTGTCTCCTGGACAGCGCTGTTTGTATGGTTCCCCCTGATTTCATGAACGGGGTACCTGCAAAAAAGAAAAAGTTCTCCGACGCTCAAGTTAGTAAATGTTTAAAAAATTTAGATGCACAACTTAGATCATCGTGGAGTCAAGGATTCCGAGTTCACTTCGAATGCGGAAGAACGACTCTTTCTCTAAAGGTTTTGTGAAAATGTCGGCTAATTGGTTGTGTGTTTCAACAAACTCAATTTCGACATCACCTTTGAGAACATGATCTCTAATGAAATGATGCCTAATGTCAATGTGTTTTGTCCTTGAGTGAAGAACGGGGTTCTTCGTCAAGCTTATGGCGCTAGTATTATCACAACGAAGAGGAACGTAATTGATACTAAGGCCATAGTCCACGAGTTGTTGCTTCATCCAAAGGATTTGAGCACAACAACTACCGGCGGCTACATACTCCGCTTCGGTTGTGGATAACGCAACACTGACTTGTTTCTTGCTAAACCATGAGACTAAGGAACTACCAAGTAAGTGTCAAGTCCCACTCGTACTTTTACGGTCCAATTTGCAACCGGCAAAGTCCGAGTCGGAGTAGCCGAAGAGATGACAAGAAGAGCCTTTTGGATACCACAGTCCAACGTTAACCGTGCCGACAAGGTACTTCATGATCCGTTTCACCGCGGTTAAGTGCGATTCCTTCGGACATGATTGATACCTCGCGCAAAGGCATACGCTAAAGATGATATCCGGCCTACTAGCGGTAAGATAGAGAAGGGATCCGATCATACCTCGATACTTTTTGACCTCTACTTCCTTACCTTTCTCGTCTTTGTCAAGATGGTCAGACGTGCTCATCGGGGTCGCCATGGCTTTGGCGTTGTCCATTTCAAACCGTTTTAGGAGCTCCTTGCAGTATTTAGCTTGGCAAATGAACGTTCCATCTTTCATTTGCTTAACTTGGAGTCCCAAAAAGAATGTGAGCTCGCCCATCATTGACATTTCAAATTCGCTAGTCATTAGCGTCGAGAATTCCTTGCACAAAGACTCGTTAGTAGCACCGAATATAATGTCGTCTACATAAACTTGAACCAAAAGGATGTTATTGTTTTTACTCTTGATAAAAAGTGTAGTGTCAACCTTTCGCCTTTGGAAGCCACTATCCAAAAGAAATTTACTCAAACGTTCATACCAAGCACGTGGTGCTTGTTTAAGACCGTAGAGCGCTTTCTTGAGTTTGAAGACGTGATCGGGAAACTCAAAGTCCTCAAACCCTGGGGGCTGGTCAACATATACTTCCTCTTGAATAAAACCATTGAGGAAGGCACTCTTAACATCCATTTGATAAAGTTTAAAATCCATAGACGAAGCAAAAGCAAGAAGTAAACGAATAGCTTCTAAATGTGCTACAGGTGCATAAGTTTCTTCGAAATCAATGCCTTCTTCTTGATTGTAACCTTTAGCTACGAGCCTAGCTTTGTTTCTAGTGATTATTCCATTTTCATCAAGTTTGTTACGGAACACCCATTTCGTACCAATAATCGTTCGATCATCGGGCCTTGGCACCAATTCCCAAACGTCATTCCGTTTGAATTGGTTTAGCTCCTCTTGCATAGCCAAGGTCCAATGTTCATCGTTTATTGCTTCGAAAATGGTTGTAGGTTCAATTTGAGATAAAAAAGCCATGTGTCCTATGGTGTCCCTAAGAGAGTTACGAGTACTTACCCCGCGGTTGATGCTGCCGATTACCTGGTCAAGTGGATGGTTCCTGTGCGTTCTCCAAGTGATGGGAAGCTCGGTTTCCTCTTGTTCCTGGGCTTCCTCTTGTTCTTCTTCGTCTGCTTGGTCTTCACTTTCGACCATCACTTGAGGTGTTTCCTCAGGTTGTGGTTGCGGGTTGGTGTATAATGGTGTGTCTTCTTCATCGTCTTCAAGGTGTACTCTCTCTAATGAATCTACTGAACCAACGCCGATAATTTTTCCCTTGCTATTGTCTCCAAAAACTACGTTTCCTCCTTTAGCGGGTTTGATTTGGAGAAACTTGGATGCATCCCCGGTCATGTGCTTGGAGCATCCGCTATCAAGGTACCAAAGTACACTCGATTCCTTCAAGCACACCTATAAAACACATCAATGAGTTTTAGGTACCCAATTAACGTTGGGTCCTCGGATGTTAGGTGTGTGATGGTAGTGTGCTTGATTTTGTGACAGGTGCCTATGCCTAGTGTAACAAACGGGAGCAATATGGCCTATCCTATTACAATAATGACAGACTACATTGGGGTTGTACATGTGCCTAGGTTCATAATAGTTAGTGTAACGCCCCGAAAATAGGCCTATCAGTATTAATTAATTGATAATTAATTAATTACTGAGAAGGACCCAAAATTAAATAAATTCTAAAGTTTGTCAATAATTAATAAAAATTATATCGTTGTGTAGAGTTTGACTGTCTGACCCAACGGTTCAATCGGATTTCAAATTGGAGAAAGTTGAACCAAAAAGTGTACCCCAACTAGGACTAAAATTAGTCCTAATTAGAGGACACACCAAACGGCGCCCTGTTCAATTACGCCGATTCCAAAAATACGAATCAGCTCAATCAAGGAACTCCTGTGTCTTCTTCTTCTTCACTGGCTTATTTAAAGAGAGCCAATTCTCCCATTTCTCCACCAAAGTCTATAATTCTTCATCCTATTCTGTTGTTCTGAGAGAGGAGAATACACTGGTGTTGACAGCTCTGTGAGAAGTCGCCGGAGCAGTGAGAAAGAGTCGCCGGAAATTTCGCCGGAAAATCTTCAAAACCTCCCCTACGCTTTGAGGTAAGCCCTTAGATATATCTAATGACTAGAATGTTCATATAGGTCGTTTCTACGTTCATAAATGGTCATTTGGTTGAGTTTTTGTGTTTGACATGCTTAAGAACCAAGAATCATAAACCTTGAATTTAATGTTAAAAATATGTTTAAAAGATTCCAAAATGATCTATGAACCTTGGAGAACATTTCTATATAATTTAATTGAAGTTTGGTGATTAAAAACGATAATACTCGAAACTGACCAGAGGAAGAAGATGATGAACAGTAGCCGAAAATCGATTATTTACTCCTAAGAATCGATTAGAACTTTGTTCAGATGAGATGCTGGAAGTCAGAAAAACATAATCGATTATTTTATTAAAATAAATCGATTTTTATTATATAATCGATTATTTAGAATTATTAAATCGATTTTAGTTAAAAATCGATTATTTAGAATTATTAAATCGATTTTAGTTAAAAATCGATTATTTATAAACTATAAATCGATTTTAATTATTAATCGATTACTATTCGTTAGATAATCGATTTTTCCACAATTTATATATATATATATATATATATATATATATATATATATATATATATATATATATATATATATATATATATATATATAATATATATATATATATATATATATATATATATATATATATATATATATATATATAATATATATATATATATATATATATATATATATATATATATATATATATATATATATATATATATATATATATATATATATATATATATATATATATATATATATATATATATATATATATATATATATATATATATATATGTATCTATATATATATATAGATTATTTTATATATATATATATAAATAGATTGTTTTATATAAATCGATTTTTCCTACTTTTGATATCAACTAATTATAGACAGTATAAATATGATTTTGTACAATAAAATGATGTTTTGACATATAAAAACATAATGTGATGCATGATGATAAGTTCGGGTGTTAACACTCGATACTAGACCACTATTTGTTATTAGATTTTATGATTGTTTAACTATTGATTATGATAATTAATTATGTTGAATACTCTGAATGATGATTATGAATTGTTAAGTTGATAATAATGAATTAATAAATCATACTATTAAGGCTGCTTAGAAGACCTCTAAGATAGACTTCTGATTAGAATGGGCCTTGCGAGTATAAAAACGTATATTCGGTGGCCTTGGGTAAAAACGTACGTACGGGATCCATAAACCAAACTAAAGGAACTCGTTTGGGGATACCACCCAACCTGACAGTTAGTAATCTACTGTTCAGTTTTCTGGATTTGTACCTTAAGCGAAGGCTAGTTTAAGAGTTGGTAAATAAATTGGAATATGTACCTTAAACTAATGACCTAGCTTAAGAGTTGGTTAGAAGTACCTTGAACTAGAATTAGTTTAAGAGTTGGTAATCATCAAAGGTTTGGCCTTAGACTAAGCTTAGTTAAGGATATTGTTGAGTATTGAATGTTGAATATTAAAAAAAATTGAAAATAACATGAATGAATTATATATTGTGTGCATGATATCAAATGGTTGTTGGTGAATTGAGATTCAATTTATGTGGATGTTCGACGCTTTAGATATGCTTACTCAGCTTCATCGCTGAGCGTGTAGTATGTTTTATTTGCTACACGCAGGTAGACTGAATGAATGATTGGCTTGTTCCTGGCAGCACAAGGGGCGAGATTGTCGTGGTGGAATTTGTGATTTTAAAATAAATAATTATGTTGTTATTAAACATGGTTTAAATTGCTTCCGCATTATTGTTAAACACTCTGCATTTTGCTACAATTATGTACTAAATAATATTTATGATGAATAAAAGTATTTGAAACGTTTTAAATTTATGATTTCCAAGTTAATACTTTAGTCTGAAAGGGGCTGCAGACCTGGACGGATTAGGGTGTTACAGTTAGAAGGTTTAACCATTTTGTTCCTATTTTATGAAAATGATGGTTTTTGGAAATTTTGAAACTTGCCTCTTCTAGGTGTTCTAGCATCATTTCTTCTTATTTGAGAAAATTCATTTTTATGCACAAAATCATTTTTCTTAGGCTGTCTACCATGACCGTTTTCATTCCTAGGTTTTAGTCTAGGTTGTCTGGTGTCCTTAGGTTGACTAGATTTTCTATTATCTTGATTTTTAGGTTTCTTATGTTGAACCTTAGATGATTGTCTAGGTGGTGGCTCAACATTTCATGGCTTTCTCTCCGGATCCAGGACCCCCTCATCATCGGTGTGGACTACGATGAGACTTTCAGCCCGGTGATAAAACCGGCCACGGTACGGATTGTGTTGAGTATTGCTCTTTCTCAGGGGTGGCCCATTCACCAGCTGGACGTCAAGAATGCATTTCTTCACGGGTACCTACAGGAGACAATTTATGCCACTCAGCCCTCCGGTTTTCAGGACCCGGCCAAGCCTCACTATGTCTGCAAACTCAAGAAGGCACTATATGGTCTCAAACAGGCTCCCAGATCGTGGTACCACCGCTTTGCCAGCTTCATTCAGACCCTTGGGTTTCGCAGCTGCAAATCGGACACGTCTCTCTTTGTCTTCACTCATGGGACAGACACGGCATATTTACTTCTCTATGTCGATGACATCGTTCTCACGGCATCCTCTGACCATCTCCTTCAGCATCTCACACAGCGTCTCAAGGGAGAGTTCGCTATGACTGATATGGGCGATCTGCATTTTTTCTTGGGCATAAATGTACATCGCACTTCCCGTGGGCTCTTTCTTCATCAGACACAATTTATTCATGACATTCTTGAGCGCGCTGGGATGGTCACCTGCCGCCCCATCTCCACCCCTGTTGATACTAAGTCAAAACTCTCCTCTACTGCTGGACCAGATGCATCCGACCCCTCCCTCTATCGCTCTGTTGTTGGTGCCTTGCAGTATCTCACCTTTACTAGGCCAGACATCACATATGCAGTTCAGCAGCTCTGCCTCCATCTCCATGCTCCACGAGAGGCGCATATGACAGCTATGAAGCGGGTTCTCCGATATCTCCGTGGCACCACTACATTGGGCATCTCCCTCACTCCTTCACGCACGGACACTCTACAGGCATACTCTGATGCAGATTGGGCAGGCTGCCCCGACACTAGACGCTCTACTTCTGGCTACTGTGTTTTCATTGGTGATACTCTTGTCTCCTGGTCCTCCAAGCGGCAAGCCACCACCTCTCGATCCAGCGCCGAGGCCGAGTACCGCGCCGTCGCCAATGCCGTTGTCGAGGCCAGTTGGATTCGGAACCTTCTCCTTGAGCTCAGACATCCCCTGCAGCGAGCCACCCTCATATTCTGCGACAATGTTAGTGCCGTTTATTTATCCACCAATCCAGTCCAGCACCAGCGCACTAAACATGTCGAGGTTGATATTCACTTTGTTCGCGACAAGGTCGCATTGGGACATATTCGAGTTCTTCATGTTCCCTCCTCCTCCCAGTATGCTGACATATTCACTAAAGGACTTCCCTCGGTTCTCTTCCTGGATTTTCGCACAAGCCTGGGAATTCGTCCCCACCGCAGCCGACGTAGCCGGGAGCATGTTAAATATATTTAATATATATTTATGTTAAGTATATTTAATTTATTTATTATTATATCATTGTATTATTGGTAGTTACCTTTTGTATAGGTTTCCTTAATTATACTCCTACCATGATTAGGAGTCTCATCTTGTATATAAATATGGTTGTACTCCTACACAATTAATCAATCGAAAATATTCATTCTTCAGATATACATAGGCATAAACTCTACCCACATAACATACAAAACACATAACATAACATATAAAACATCCAAAGCCGCAGCAGCGACAAACAACAGACAAACCAGGTAGATTCAAACGAATAACATGAGTTGTTGCCCGAGCTAAAGGAAAATCAGTGGAATCACATCCAGCATTGAATCACAAATCTAGATATGGAATGATACACACCCTAAATCATGACAAAAAAGCACCAAAATTCGGAGGAAAACAAAAGCATAAACCTGGGGATTTGGAGACTCAACCTTCCGCTATGAACAGTAAATTCGAGACAATCAATCGCTCAAATCATTGGAATCTTAACATGGATTGGAAATCCAGTTTGAGATTCAAAGAGAGCTCCCATATTCGCTAGTGAGTCCCCAAAACTTCCGCTCCATTTTAGCAAGAAGATGGCCAAATCGGATTTCAAAATTTTGCCGATAAACGATGTCCAGTGAGCCGTTGACCTTCAATTCTTACATATCCGACCAGGCAAATCACCGATTGAACTCTAATATGGATTCCTTTGTTGAGGGCGAATCCAGATGTTCAAAAATCTCGAGAATTGAGCATGAAATCAAGGAGAAAGCAGCGTATTTGGTTGGGCGTGAATAGTCTCACGATTTGGTTGGGTGTGAATAGGGCTAGAGTGAATCTCTGGTCATAGCGAGAATGAACGGTGGATATTACCTAAACAAATGGCCGTATATTTCCCTCTCTCATTTTTGTCAAAAAATTCCCCTTCCCTCTATTGTTTTCATTCTCCCACTCTTAAATTCTACTTCTTCTTTCCCAAACCAAACTTTACATTTTATTTTTTGTTCTATTTTATTATTTTAGATTCTTTTTTACTTTTTATTTTTTTAAGTTTTTTTACTTTTTTATTTTTGTTGTTCTAATTTTTTTTGTTTTTCTTTCTTTTATCTAGTTTTGAATTTTACGACAAAATTGATAAACTTTGACCACTTAAATAAAATTGATTTTAGATATTGTTACCAAATAGTTTTATATTTATTTTATAAAATACTTTCAAAATATTATTATTTCTAATTAATTGACCATATCATTTTTATTTAATTCGAGGTAACCACAACATGTTCACCTTTCTTATACCTTTTGTAATCACTATAAACTTTAAATTGTAATATTTCTTTTTTAAATTTAACTTGTTAACCACTATCTATCTTGTTCTTGTTAGATTTAATTTAAAAAATTTTAAAAATCATTTTTCAAACTAGTTTATTTTAAATTTTTAGTATATACATTTCATCATTTCATCTAAACTAGTTTGTTTAGATGATATCAAATCAAATCATTTCTTATCAAATAAGATTAAATCAAATCAAATTAAAAGAATTTTAAATATAACTACAATTAGATCAAACAGATTAAATCTATTCCAATTAAATCAGTGAAGATTAGATCTAATAATATCTAATGAAATCGGGTCTCATCATATCAGATTAGACTAGATCAAATTAAAAGAGTTTTTAATATAACCAATTGGACTAATTAGATTAAATCGGACAAAAACAGATTTAATCGGAATAAATTAAAGTCAAATCCAATAAGATCAGATCAAATCTTCAAAAATATCGAATCAAATCAAATTAAAATCTTGTATGATCAAATCAAATATTAAAAAATCAATTTAATTGTATAGGTCGTGTCATATTTGACTAATCTAATCCTTAAATGCATCATACCGGATCTAATTAGATTGAATCAGACAAAAATAGATCTAATCAGATCAAGTAAAATTCAAATCTATTAAGATCAGATCAAATCTTAAAAAACAATTTAATTATATAGGTCGTGTCCTGTTTGCCTGATCTAATCTATAAATGCATTAGATCAGACCAAATTAAATCTAAACAATTTACTTGTCAAGGTTGTGTCTTATTTTCCAGATATAATCTTTAAACGCATTAGATCGGACCTAATTAGATCGAATCAGACCAAAACAGATCTAATAGGGTAGGGTCGAATCAAATTCCAATGCAATTCAAAAATCTATTCACTTGTATAGGTTGTGTACTTGTGTCCTATTTGTCTGATCTAATCTTTAAATGTATTAGATCGGATCTAATTAGATCGAATCAGACCAAAATAGATCTAAACAGATCAAATCAAATTCAAATCCAATAAGATCAGCTCATATCTTCAAAGAAGAATTATTCACTTGTGTAGGTTGTGTCCTATTTGCCTCATATAATCTTTAAATACATCATATCGGACCTAATTAGATCAAATTAGACTAAAACAGATTTAATTGAATCCAATGAAATTCAAAGCCAATAAGATCAGATTAAATTTTCAAAAAGATATATTCATTTGTATAGGTTGTGTCTTATTTGCCTTATCTAATCCTCAAATGCATAGGATTTGATCCGATTAGATCTGTTTTGGTCTGATTCGATCTAATTAGACCAGATCTAATGCATTTAAGGATTAGATCAAGCAAATATGACACAAATTAAGAAAAAAATGTATAAGTAATTTATTATTTTATTAGATCGAATGCATTTGGGATAAAATTTGTTAGATCCATTTGAAAACTCACTATTCGGTTCGATACATTATTGTTCCAGCTTGAAACAATTTCAAACCGGTATTTTTACCTACCCCTAATTGAAAGTGGTACATAAGAGTGAGAAAATTTATGGACAAAAAAACTTTTTTGTTTCAAAAATTAGATTGCTTGCTTCTAAAAATTTTCAAGTTCATCACAAATTTTAGAATCCCTCCGGATTTTTCATCACCCGCCTAATATGTGCCCCCAATTCAGCAATTAGGTCTATAGCATCCCCTTCAGAATATCTCTTCTCCTATAGAGATAATTTCCGTCGTTTTCTTCAAAATCACAGCCATCTCTTGTACTTGTCCGATAGAGAGAGATCGGTTGTAATCGACAGAGAGAACCTTCAGAGATTGAGAAAAAGGACGCGAGCAAATGATCTATTAGGGTAAAATGCTTCAACTAGTCACTTATTCTAAGTTGTAGTGTATGAATCTATTTTTTTCTATCTAAAGTGAGACAAAATTTGTGGCGAGAATATGAACTATGTTATGTATTTCCAGCGTCAATTAACTATGTTATAGGCTTGAATGTGCTCTAGATTTTTTGTATGTTGGTCGAGATTAAGGGGCCTTTTGTTGCCTATAACTGAAATTGTGATTCAATTAACTCGTGTTGATCCTCCTAAAAGTTGTTCTTCGATTTTACTGTTCTTGTTCTGCGCTTGTTCATCTGTGTATGCTGGTTCATGCCTGTGACACTGGAAGTCCCTTAGTCCAATATTTAAAAAAAGGTTCATTCATGATATACCTTACTTGTTAATGCTTCTATCCACTCTTCTTAATGATATGACAATTCACATCTTCTGTCTCCTTCATACAAATTTTTTTGTCACTATGCAATTGTTAATTCTCGAAGTAGTCAAAGAGACTAATTAATTATATTCAATACAAATTAATGTTAGGTAATAATGTGATCTTGGAATACAACACTCCCCCTGCTATGTTGTTCTTGAAGGATGGCAGTAATAAGCTTTTGTTTGGGGGTTTCTTGGACCACTTATTGGCACTTCTTGCTGAGTACATTTCAGGGAGAGGCAATGCAGTGTGGTTTGGGCAGTGTTTGGGCTCCTCCTTTAGATTTTGGTCACGGGTGCCACTAGTTTCTAGAGGCTGTTTGGCCACTGCTAGGACTACTCAAGACAGATTGCCGGATCCTATGTGGCTCTTTCGCATTGATTGGCTGGTACTTGAAGGTGGTCTACTCAATGGTATTTGGAGGTGCACTTGGGAGTCAAATACCTTAGATGAGAGGTCATGGACTGTATTTTGGGGCAATGATTGGACTGCAAGCTGAAACTGAACTATGGGGCACTGGTTTGCTGCTGGTTTGCACCGATTTGCTGCTGGTGTTGCTGATGTACTTGGCCTAAAGCACTGCTAAGAACACTGCCAGGAAGCTGCTGGTTTTGGTTGTGTTTCTAGAGTGTTTTGAGCTGTTGTTTTGACTGGCCCAACCATAGGCAATGGCACACTCTTGAAGGGAGTTGTGTGGCCATTGTTTGACACTTGATGGGGCTGGTTTGACCTTTTTGTGACATTGATTGAGGTTCCACTACTACATAATAGACATTTAACATCGCCCCATACCCATCGGATATCACGAAAACCGCTGGGTAAAAACAAAAAAATTCGCCCATCGTTATCCGACTAGTTAACTGTTATGCTTGTTAATATTCTATGGACATTATACACCCCATTTTTAAAAGCCGCTGCTTAATCATTTTCTAACTTTATGCTCTCCAATAAAAAGATACTAGTCCAGTACTCCATATTATATTCAATCACTCTTCGATCTAATCATTCATGGTCATTAAACTTTTGCAGGTTCTGGTCTATAGCTTGAAACTCTTTAAGGACTATTTGATTTGATGCTAACTAATCTTGTTGAGGCTTGAGAAGGTGATGCTATTGTGCTGCTGGCATATATATCTGGTGCTGAAGCTATTTGTTCTAATACTAGCTTGTATATATTTGGCTTTGGCTTTGGCTTGAACTTATAAAATGGAGGGCCATATAGACCAAGCCTGCTAGCAATGATAGGATGATGGTGTTTGTACGTGGCCAGATTGACTCTAAACACATCTTTTAGGATTGGATTTAGAGGTAGCAGAGCAAAATTGGTGTGAAATTTGGACAGTGTACCTTATATTTTTTGCTTATATCTCTTATTTGTAGGGTACTTATTATGTTTGAACTTTGTATTATGCTTTGGGCATTACACAACATGCTCTTTTTATTTTTTATTTTCTCTAATAAATATATACGAGTATAAATACTGCTAGCAATAACAAAAGTTTGTGCAAAAGTACTTTTAGATTAGACAACCTGTCCGTGTACTTTTTATTTTCTTTCAATAAAAGTGTTTATTTTTTGAAATGATAATTGTTTTAAACCGAGGTTATTTGATTGTTGTCTAAAGTTTTGCCCAAAATTACGAAAGTAATGTTAGATAGTGTACACATACTCATTGTAGTGAAGGTTATCGTTTCTTTGAACTTGAAAAAAGTTTAAGACCTAATAGCTATGCTACTGTTTAAAAAGAGTGTTCTTAACTTATTATAAACAACTCTAACAAAACAATTATATGACAAGACAATTAGTAATAGATTACTATTTCTCATATTTTTAAAAATAGTTCTACGCTTATAGACATTTGTGGCAACAAAAACGGTATTTTGATATTACACAGACAACTACTAATAGATTACCGTTTCTATGAACTTTAAAAACAGATGTTGGATAAGTACCTAGACTATTGTTAAAAGGGAGTATTGTATTCTTATTATAAACAACAGTGCCAAAAATACTTTATGACATAGACAACTAGCAATAGATTATTGTTTCTTATAATTTTAAAAATAGTTCTAGACTGAATAACTAGACTACTGTTTAAAAAGAGTATTCTTAACTTATTGTTGACAACTGTGATAACAAAAACTGTATTTTGATGACACAGACAACTAATAATAGAATACCGTTTCTCGAAACTTTAAAAATAGTTTTAAGCATAATACCTAGACTACTACTTTTGTAGCTAACAACAACAAACAGTAGTCTAAATTTTTTTTAACTACTGTTTTTTCATAAACAGTAGTTAATCAACAGTCGTCTGACACTGTTTTTGGCGTAGAGCACACATATACACATATTTTTATATGTCTGTATATATTTTTATGTGTCTACACATTTATTTTGTATATAAAAATGTCTCATATTTTGAAATATCAATAGAGAAACAAATTATAAACAAAAAAAAAAGGAAAAACTATATATAACGGATCGGATATTCGGATAAACGGTTATTGAAACAGATGCATATTCGGATCGGATTTTAAACGGATCGGATATACAATTACCGAATTCGTATCCGTTTAGTAATCGGATATCCTTAATTGGATACGGATAATATCCGTTTAAAACAGATGCGGATGTTTTTAAATAGACTATCCGTTGACAGGTCTAGATGTGATAAATGCAATAAAAGGTTTTAGCCTAAAGAGCCAGTGCGTGAAGGTTGGGTCGGTCTTGATCACAAATATGACCGACTCAACGATACTAAAGGCTGCGGTCTTCGTTCTTGGTCCCTTTTAGCTCTTGTTCTTATCTTCGTTCTTCGCCTTGTATATTCAATGCTTGACTTGATCACGGCGGTTTGGCATTATCAAAACCTGTCATAAAAACGAACACGTCTTTAGTACGAAAACATGACAAGCCCGTGTTTCAACACATTCCTAAATCCTATGGGGCCACTCTCCTCACTTTGATTCCTAAGCTGGACAACCCTAAATCTTTGGGAGACTATAGGCCAATCTCACTTTCCACTTTCCTCTCAAAAATCAACACTAAGATACTAGCCAATAGACTAGGTGCACTTCTTCACAAACTCATCAGCCATGAGCAAAGTGGGTTTCAACCAGGTAAAGGAGTGGAAGAAAACATCCTCCTTACCCAAGAGATGATTCACTGCCTTGACAACCCGTCTAGGAGTGCCAACATTGCTATCAAAGTGGACTTTGCAAAAGTGTTTGCCAGAATTTCTTGGCAATTCTTAGAGGCTTCTCTAAACTCCTTTGGCTTCTCCTCACAGTCATGCCACCTACTCCTCTCCACACTCAAGGCCACCCATTTCTCAATTCTCATTAAAGGATCTCCTCATGGGTTTTTCAAAATGAAGAGAGGGGTTAAGCAAGGTGACCCTCTCTCCCCCCTTCTCTTCATACTTGGAAATGAAGGTCTAAGTAGAATGATTAAGGGGAAGGTTGAGGAGGGTTACCTTAAAGCAATACAAACAGGGAGAAGCAAACCCCCCTCCCACCTTGCATATGCAGACGACATAATATTTTTCCTAAATGGCCATTTCAGAAACTTGCTCAGATTCAAAGGGATTATTGACTGCTTTCTGAATTCATCAGGACACATGATCAATCTCAATAAAAGCCATTTCTACACTGGTCCAAGAATAAAGCCAGAAGTCAAAGCTAACATGCAAAGGGCACTTCAAATGGGAGAGGGCAGATTACCTCTAAACTACTTAGGGGCAACCATTGGAAAAGGAAAACTAAGGAAGGAAGATTGCAAGAAAATTGTCCAACATTTTGATGCCTATCTTAACACTTGGTATAGCAAGGTGCTAAACCAAATGGGGCGTTTGATTCTCATTAAGCATGTCCTCAGCTCTATTCCATTACACATTGTTGCTGTCCAGCAAATGCCCAAATCTATTCACAACATGTTGAACAAGAAGATGCAGAACTTTCTATGGGGATACAAAGAGGGAAGGCCTAAATATCATTGGGTATCCTGGAGAGGCCTATGCTTCCCAAAACATGAGGGAGGTTTGGGCATTAGACACCTGGAAGATGAAGAAGCAGCATACTCAACCAAACTTTGGTGGAAGATTAGGAACTCCCAGGGCATTTGGGGAGAATACATGAGAAGTAGATACCTAGATTCTTTTCAAGAACGTCCTAAGGACACTGTGACATGGAAAAGGGCTGCTAGGATTCATAGCTGGGCCTTATAGCATGTCCTCAAAGTGGAAGAAGTTGACACTTGGGAGGGAGAGCCATTCACCACCAAGATAGCATACCACGCCTCGAGGGACTCTAGGCCTTCCTCTCTTTCTAATAAGATGATCTGGAACAAGCTTCAAATCCCAAAGATCAGCCTGTTTTTGTGGAAAGCTTTTAACAATATACTTCCTTTCCCGGAAAACTTAACCTGGTTTAACCTAGCGTTTCCTTCACAATGCAGGTTTTGTTTCAATGGTCCGTAGGAACTCGACCATACACTGTTTCATTGCCAAATGTCTTTCAAAATATGGAGGTTCTTCTCTGCTGCTTTTAATGGACCTGTTCCTAATAAGGAAGAAACCCTACACGAGACATGCATGAAATGGTGGGTATGCACGCCTAGGACTAAGCTGCTAGACAAAATCAACTCGGTTCTACCAGGTTTCGTTGCATGGGGATTATGGAAGGCTTACAACGAAGAGAAGTACGAGGGGAAAGCTTTCAAAGAAGGGAATATCATTGCAACAACCATGAAGACTATACAACAATGGATATGGATACACAACGGCAAGAAATCGATGCACCTGGACGAAACTTTGAAACCCTTGGGCTTTCGGTTGCACTTTAGCAAGAATAATTCTTAATGTTTTCTTGTTTAGCTTTTTTATCTGGTAGGGCGAATGCATCTCCCACATTGCTGTAAACATTCCTTACTTTATTTCAATTAAAATTTCGTATTTAAACATATATATATATATATATATATATATATATATATATATATATATATATATATATATATATATATATATATATATATATATATATATATATATATATATATATATATATATATATATATATATATATATATATATATATATATATATATATATATATAATATATATATATATATATATATATATATATATATATATATATATATATATATATATATATATATATATATATATGAGACTCCTTAGCTTATTCTAAAAATTTGACATGTGCCTCTTTAAAAAATGACAAATAACTCTTTAAAAAATTGACATGTGGCAATATCTATGTGGCATTATTTTTTGACATATTCTAACTTAATTATGTAAGGCAATCAAAAAAAACCAAAAAAATATTTTGTTAGAAATTTATGAAAGGAAATGAATTACAAGTTAAGTAAACATTTAATATACTTAAATAAATATTTAACAATCACTCAAAAAGAATCCAACATGGGATTGACAAATAATACTTGACATGAGATTAAATTAAAATTTTAATTTTTTTTCAAATTCATATGATTAAAATTTTGATAAATCGTTTATGTATAAAAATGAGACTTATATCTTTAAGAATTTGAAGTGTGTAATTATTATGTGATTTATTTCACCTAATTTCAGATAAGAAAATCCATTATATATCCTTTATACATAAATTTGAGAATCCTTACTCTAAGAATTTGACATCTGACGCTTTAAAAAAATGACAAGTGACTCTTCAAGAAATTGACATGTGGCAATATCTATGTGGCACTATTTTTTGACAAATTATAAATTATTTATGTAAGACAATAAAAAATCAAAAAAATAATTTGTTAGAAATTTATGAAAGGAAATACATTACAAGTTAACTAAATATATAATATACTTAAATAAATATTTAACATTCACTCAAAAAACAATTCAACGTGTGATTAACAATTTAATATACTACAAATGATGCTTGACATGAGATTGAATTCAAATTTTAATTTTTATTCAAAATAAAATTATTAAAATTTTAATAAATCTTTTATATATAAAAATGAGACTCATATAGAAAGTTGATATGTGTATTTATTATGTGATTTATTTCACTTAATTTTCAAACAAGAAAATATGAAATAAATATTTTAGGATGACATTTTTTGAATAGATTTAAATATGAAATTTAGATTTTCGTTTTATAATAATATTATTTTCTAATTCAATATTTTCTCTCTCTTTATGTATAACAAAGCTTTCAATTAATAAACACACAACTCTTTTCACCATTAAAAAAAATTATACGAGTATTTGTTTATGATATGCTTAAAAAATGAATTTTGAATGTATTTGTTTAAGTAATGATATAAAATTAAAGAATACTACTCTCTCCGTCCCTAAATAAACTTCCATTTTTGACTTTTTGAGGATTTAAGGGAGTGATATTTTTGTGTTGACTTTCCAAAAATACCCTTGATGTGATGTGTAAAAGTAAGATGTGATAGGTAGATTATTAGTAAAAAGGTATGATGTAATAGGTAGGGTATGAAAAAGTAAGGGGTAAAAGGGGGTTTTTAAGGGAAAAGAGAAGTTTATTTGGGGACAATGAAAAAACGAAAGGGGAAGTTTATTTAGGAACGGAGGGAGTATATGATTGGTTCATACTAATCTTCAACTAGAAAAAATACTGCACATAATTTAGTAGTTTAAATATATTAATTTTATGATTTGATTTAATGACTAGAAAACTTATTAAGTTTTAGACCATTTATGATCTCAATTTAAAAATATATTATTTTTAATTATCTATTAGCAAATAATACTTAAATTAAAATATAGAATATAGTTAATCAAAATATGTGTCAACATACCATACTATGTTTACACAAACATTCTTTATAGTTTTAACATCATGGAATAAATTTAAATATGGAATTTAGGTCTTCTTTTTAATTGGAATATTCTTTTTAATTTTATATTCTTTTCCATTTCATTTATAATAAAACTTTCAATGAATAAATAAGATTTCTTTCATTAAAAAAGATACTCTCCTTGTCTCCAAAAATTTTTTATATTAGTTTATGATATGCTTATTAAATGAAGTTAGTTTTTCTTTTATTGCTTTAAACATTGACGTAAAAATATAAAATACTTCTGTATATTTAAATCTCTAAATTAATATTTTATAAAACAAAATACACCTGAACTATTTTTTAATGTTTAATTATTTAAATCAAATTAATTAAAAAATAATGTTTTCACGGGCTTGAATGATTACTTATTCAAACGTAAAAGAAAAAATAAATAAAAGTTGCCAAATGTATTTACAATTTTTCATTCAGAATCATAAGATTTCTAATATTTTTTATCTAAAAAGTTATTCTCTTTTCGAGGATAGGGCACTACTACTTGCACCCATGCTTGAGGTTGTATAAATGGTAAATGATTTTTTCATATCCCTCATTTCTAGAGATAGAGTTTTGATTATTCATGCCAGGCAGATTTAGATGTAAGTGTTGATGGCGATTGAATAACAGTTGAGTTTTAAAATGAATTCAAATGTTTGGAGATGTCAAACCAAAAATAATTTTTTAAAAGGGGTATCAAAATAGTTTGAATAGCCGTGAAAGAGTGTTATCGATGCTTTAATGGTTTTGGGAAATAGAGTCGGAGAAAAGGTTTACATACATCCGATTAATTTGGTACCATCTGATCCATGACTACAACTGAAGTTCTAGAGACGACAATTCTCAATAGTTTTATGTTTTGCAATGACTATCAACCAAAGTCAAGGTCAAGTTGGATTATATTTAACCAATTCATTCTTCATTCATGGTCAGCTTTATGTTGTTGTTTCAAGACTGAAGACAAAGACAAAATTACAAATATTGGTTCTAGATGATAATAGAAATCCTAGCAACCATGCCAAATATGTTGTATATCCTAAAATTTATTACAAAATTTGGTATTAAAAAACACTTTATTGAGTACACATTCAATTCCTCAAATATTATTTATTCGACTTTGAAATTTTTGTCTATAGTATTAAAAATCATGTGTAAGAAATTTATTTTTTATTTCAAAAAAAATATTACATTAAAAAAGTTTTAGAATCAATAAAAATTTCGTTCGATCCCGTGCGTCGCACGGGTTAGAATGCTAGAAGTA
The DNA here is from genome assembly GCA_003260385.1 of Cuscuta australis. Taxonomy (NCBI): domain Eukaryota; kingdom Viridiplantae; phylum Streptophyta; class Magnoliopsida; order Solanales; family Convolvulaceae; genus Cuscuta; species Cuscuta australis. The sequence continues at coordinate 481,544 of NQVE01000083.1, forward strand.
AAACATCGACCATGTACCAAAATAGAAGTTATATTCATATTAAAATGAAATTAAATACATTTTATCAATTAAAAAAATCTAAATTAGCTACAGTCCCTGCCGACATGTCACAGACGCCACTCTTGCCGTCATCGTCGGTACTGTCATTTCCGTCACTCCATCGCCATAATCTCTTATTGCCATCGCTATGAAATGCAGCCACCATCTACATTGTTGCTACCACTAACACCGCCATGGTCGGCACTATCGTCGTCATCGCCACTACGATCTACCGCTCTCATGCCCATTTGTTGCAGATGCCACGTCCATCACTCCCATTTTCTGCTGTCAATGTCAGAATTTACTGCCATTGTCGCCACCATAATGTCATGGTGTCACTGCCAAGGGAGAAAGCTTTTAATTCCAATACAATGTCAACTAAAACCACAATGTCAAAGACAATAATGCATACTGACAAACCTATCATTGCATAATGCCGAGCATGTTATTGCGTAATGCCAAACATGTCAATATAAAATATAAAAAAAAGTGAAATGTCAAGATTGCCAACATACAATGTCAAATTTCTTATTACTATCACCAAATTTTGATGAAATTGGGAGTAAAATTTAAACACAACTAATAGGAAAACAATCAAACAAAAAAATTAAAAGGAAAAACAATCAAATACAAAAATGAAAAGAAAAAACCAAACCAAAATCAATGCCTAATAAAGATACAACTTTTCGGAGAAAAAAAGGATGAATGGGATGGCCGTGAGGAGATATTTCTTAATTAGAGAGAGGGAAGAGAGAAAGGCATGGTGGGGTGGGCGTGAAGTGATGGACCAGAGAGAGAAGATGGACTAGAAAGAGAAGAGATTAATTAGATATTTAATACTATTTTTTCTTTATTACTTAATTAATTAATCCTATTTAGAGGAATTTAAGTTTGAACTCATATTTTGTAGATATGACATATCTTTTACTCTTATTTAGGGGTTTTCTTAACAAACAATACCTAAGTTCAAAATTTTCTAATGTGTGGTATGTTGCTGTACAGTAGTTTTCCCTCTCTAAGCCCGAAATTTTCTAATGTGTGGTGTGTTGGTGACTTGCTGTACATTAGTTGTGATGGGATGTGATACAAGAAGGAGAATGTAGTTGCTGAGTTGGCACAATTACTTAGCAATTAGTGAGACAAATCTGGAGCTAACTAACTGATTTTGTTAATTCAGTTGTATCCAATTGTATATAATACGCATCTCCAGTTGTATCCTATTCCTATTATAGAAGATCTATTGGATGAATTGGGAGGGGCAATGATATTTTCCAAGATAGAGCTTAGAAGACCATATTGAACATATAAGGGCAGTCCTGCAACTTATGAAGGATTACCAACTCTATGCTAAAAAATCAAAGTGTGCTTTTGGGGTAACCAAGGTGGAATACTTGGGTCACTTCATAAGCTCAGAAGGAGTGGCTACTGATCCAAGGAAGATATAAGCAGTACAACAATGGCCAATTCCTACCAACATCAAGGAATCGAGAGGATTTTTGGGGTTGGCTGGATATTACAGAAGGTTTATCAAAGAGTTTGGGGCTATGTGTAAACCACTCTAGGAGTTGTTAAAGAAAGATGCATTTGGATGGTCAGAAGATGCTACTACAGCATTCCTTAAGGTCAAACAGGCCCTATTCTCTACCCCAGTATTAGCCATGCCAGACTATTCCAAACCCTTTGTCATAGAGACTGATGCTAGTGGCAAAGGAATTGGGGCAGTTTTAATGCAACAAGGACATCCAATTGCTTACATCAGTAAAGCATTAGCCCCCAAACACCAGGCTATGTCAGTATATGACAGAGAATTATTGGCCCTGATTTTTGCTGTGACTAAATAATGGTCTCACTATCTGCTGGGTAAGCCATTTATTGTAAGAACTGACCAAAAAGCTTTAAAGTATCTGCTGGATCAGAAGGCCCATACAGATTTTCAAATAGCAGGGATCACAAAATTGATGGCTTGTGATTTCACCATTGAGTACAAAAAGGGGTCTGAGAATAAAGCTGCTGATGCTCTATCAAGGAAGCCTGGAGCCGAGGTGTTGGCCATTTCTCTTATTCCACAAGACTCAACTCTCCTTGATCAAATTAAAGCTTCATGGCAGGCAGACACCTCCTTACAAGAACTTATTTCTAAACTCCAACAACAGCCTCACAAATTTTTTACTTGGATTAATGAGCAACTCAGATGGAAGGGTAGGTTGGTGGTGGGAAATAACCCACAACTGAGGAATGCTATTATTGACTTATGGCACAGTACAACTCAAGGAGGACATTCCGGAATGGATGCTACAATTAAAAGGTTACAAGCTCTTTTTTATTGGAAGTCCCTTATTCGAGATGTTAGAGCTTTCATCAATAAGTGTGATATCTGTCAGAGACACAAATATGATGTTGCTGCTTATCCAGGCCTATTTCAACCCCTGCCTATTCCTGAAGGTGTATGGACTGATATTTGCATGGACTTCATTGAAGGCCTGCCCAAGGTACAGGGGAATGAAGTGATATTGGTGGTGGTAGATAGACTAAGCAAATATGGTCATTTCATCGGTTTAAAACACCCATATACCGCCCAAACTGTGGCTCAAGCATTTCTTGATCATATCTACAAATTGCATGGTATGCCCCTTACCATTACTAGTGATCGGGACCCAGTGTTTCTTAGTGAATTCTGGAAAGAATTCTTTTCCTTAGTGGGGGTCCAGTTGCAGAGATCTACTGCCTAACATCCACAGACACATGGTCAAACTGGGGTTTTAAACAGAACACTTGAAACCTATCTCAGGTGCTTCTGCTCAGATAGTCCTACCACACGGGCACTCTATTTACCCCTAGCGGAATGGTGGTATAATACCACTTATCACACCTCTCTTAAGTGTACTCCTTATGAGGTCTTATATGGCCAGCGACCTCCTCTTCATCTACCATACCTGGCAGGGGAATCCAAGACTGAAATGGTGGATAGATCATTGGTTGCTAGGGAAGCTGTTATTCAGTTACTCAAGTACCATATACAAAGAGCCCAAAAGAGAATGAAAGATATGGCAGATAGGCACAGAACAGGCAGGAGATTTGAGGTTGGTGATTGGGTATACTTGAAATTACAGCCCTATAGGCAAACAACAATGATGAACAGGCCTTTTCAGAAGTTGGCAGCCAGGTATTATATATGGACCCTACCTCATTACAGAGAAGGTGGGTATGGTTGCTTATAAGCTATTACTTCCTGAGCACGCTGCTATACATGACACATTTCATGTTTCTCAATTGAAGAAATGCCATCAAGTGCCTGCTGTCATCACTCATCCTCCAGTGGTGCACTTATCACACCCTCACTGCCCCACTCCTATCCGTATCCTAGAGAGGAGATTGGTCAAGAAGGGGAATAAGGCAGTGACACAAGTCTTAGTTGAATGGTCTGGGTTGGGCAAGGAGTACTCAACTTGGGAGTATCTCACAGCACTTCAACAAAGGTTTCCTTCTTTCAAGACTTGAGGACAAGTCTCATCTTCTGATAGGGGGTATTGATACAAGAAGGAGAATGTAGTTGCTAAGTTGGCACAATTAATTACCAATTAGTGAGACAAATCTGGAGCTAACTAACTGATTTTGTTAATTCAGTTGTATCCAATTGTATATAATACGCATATCCATTGTAAAGATACGGTGTGAAATAATAAACAAGCTTCTTCTTCCCTATTTCTCTCTCAATTCTTCTCTCGAATGAATTCCCTGAATTGAATTGTTCATATTCTTCGAAATATCTCATTTCCTAGAATATTCTCCTTGATTTTTGGTATCAGGATGTTGTACTTTAAGCAATAACTGAAAAAAGTAAAGTTTTCCCCCTCTTTTATTCTAAAAGGCGAAATCGCTCATCCCGGATGCCCCTCACCCCTACCCGACGGAATTGTTTGAAAATGTAAAAGATGATGACTCAATCGACAACAGTGGTTAGGACCTGTGCTCACTGCACGCAAGGAACCCCCCTAATTTTGAGAGATTGCTCCCACACTGACGTTGGTGAGACTCAGTCATCGGTCTCTTGTTCCAAATCTCACCTCTGAGACTAGGGTTGTAAAACGAACGAATCGAATTGAATATTGTGAAATTTTATGCATATTTGAAAAATGATAGCATTATTCATATTCATATTCATTTTTTATTCGAATAATTATTAATATTCGTATTCGATTTAATATTAATTTCAAATATTCGTATTCTTTTGTGAAATACGATTTTTTATTTTTTACATTTTATAGCTTCAAAAACTAGTAAAAAATCAACTTAAATAAGAGTAAAATATAGAGAAAGTACCAAAAATATAAACTCCATATTCTATCTTTAAAATATGGAGTTTGCACTCTGGTAATGTGACACTGCATATGAACAATTCACAATACTTTTTAGTAATGTACATGGTCATGAATAACACTGTAAATGCATTTTAACTCCTATTCCGAGAATAAGAATATATATGTCTTATTTTGGTTTATTTTCAATATTTACTTTTACTTTAGTCTTTTTCCCAAAATTAATAGGCTACTAAAAATGGCATGTCTATAACAACTACTCCCTCTGTCCCATTTTAAATTGCATGTTTGTCTTTTTTTCTCCGTCCCAAAATAAATTGCATGTTAGTTGTTTTCGTAAACTTTTAAAAATAAAATATCTAAACTACCCTTAAAATAAGTCATTCTTCTTCACCTTATCTTCTCATTCATCGTCACTCATCCTAAAAGTAATAACAATTTCGAAAAATCAATTCTATTTTTTCATTTCCTTAAATATGCACAAAAGTCAAAACAAGCGATTTAAAACGGGACAGAGGGGGTACAATCTAGTTAGATCCAACGAGGGTAGGGACTGGAGAGGATGTGTGTAGGCAAATCTTGCTCCTACGGAGACTTTGTATCATGAGGCAAACATATATTAGATATATATTTCTATATTTAAATTCGAATATATTCATTAATATATCGAATTGAATACATATATATTCATATTCGTATTCGTTTTCTTTCCAATTCTATTAAATATTTATATTCGGACTCGTATTCATTTTTTTGAATACGAATAATTGAATTTGAATACGAATCACGAAACGAATCAAAATTATTCGTTTGTGTTACAACTTTATCTAAGACTAGTTGAGCTGCTCAGGTAAAAAAAATTTCCAATCTTTATTGTTGGGGACGTGTGGGGGGTTATTTTGGGGAGAAAGTAGCCACTTTTTAGTTCCCCTTCACTTTTGGTTTGCAGATTTTGTTCCAAGAGACCCAAGAGGCTTTAGACTTTAGAGCCATCCCAAAAACAACCTATTGAGCTTAGTATTGATGAGGCAAATGAGTCTACTTGGGAAGATGGAGACAATCAATCTCAGGGCGGAGCACATCCAAGGTGCTCGATGAAATGTCCCAACCATTCCAGCAGAGGTTTTCACTTTTTTTATACACCCAATGTCCATATTCCACTTCACTTCAATTGGTGATTCGCAACCATAATTACATATGTGGTATGTTGAGTGCAGGTCCAAATCTATAGCTCCTTTTGGTGGAATCTAATTTTCCAAAAGGGCATCATCTTTCTGGAATTGCCAACAAAAGAATTCAGAGTTTTTGTTTTTTAAATGAGAATTGTCCTTCTCATTTTCTCTTCTTCTTCAGGGTTAGTAACTTCTAACAACACTTTCAGGGTCCGTTTGATATATGGAATTGACGAAATTGAAATTGAATTGAAATTCCATGGGATTCAATTCCATAGAATTGAATTTTGCCAATTCCAATTCATATTTACACTATCAATTCCAAATCCACACAATTTTTGTGCTATCAAACACTAGAATTGGAATTGAAGTCCTCAATTCCAATTCCATGATTTGAATTCCATGTACCAAATGTTGGGGAAATTAATGATAACTTGGATGAACCGAGAGTTGTGTAAACACTTTCAGATTGAATATTTTGGTTGTTCACTCCAAAATTCAATCGGAAATTAAAATTCTAATTGAACCCCGCAGGGGCTGCCGCCCCTTGAACCCTGCTCGGGGGCGCTGCCCCCGAACCCCCGGTGTAACGGGTTTTATATCGTAACAAACTCAATAAAGCGTGCACTCCGCACCACCAAACTTCTTTGATGATTATTAGGATACCATTGGTCGTAGTTTTTCCAATTACACTAAAATATATAACACCAAACGGGGCCTCAGAGTTTCAGTTTTTGCTCTGAAAGATATGTTGTTCACAGACATAACTTAGAATTTCAAAAAGGACCAACCCCAAGAGATTCACATACTATATACAAACAAAAAATGGATTCATCCTTGATGTCTCTCAACAAATCACTTCTTTTTGTGGCCTCCTTTTCCACTTTTTTTCTTGCCTTTATTCCTTTTCCCTTGCTGCTGCTGCTGCGGTTGCTTGCCCTGATTCTTCTTCCCACCACCATCATCATCATCGTCTTCGGTGTCATTTTCATTTCCGGGCAGTTCATCACTCTCAGACTCCACAACGCCTCTGCCCTCGGTCACAATGACACTGCCCAAGAAACCTTCCACTTTGGGCTTCATCTTCGACAACCTCTCCTGCACCTCTGCAACCATCTCGCACTTCTTTCCATCATAACTGCAAATTTTGTTTTTCACGTACAATTGCCTTTTTTGGTCCAGGTCCTCCTTCAAACATATACAGGAAGAAAAAGAAAACAAAATTCAGCATTGAATTCGATCTGTACAACAGAAGACAAGAAATGGGGGCAATAATTCCATGGGAGTTTTGATATTTTACCTTTAACTTCACAAAGGCAGAAGCTTCATCCAAAACAGCCCATTTCATTTGCAAACTGCTTCGCTCCACCTTGCCTTTGGGTTCTAGATTTTGCATGGGGGCTTTGATGTCCGAGGAAGATTCTTCCATCACAGAACTCCTCTTGCCATGATATACACTCAGGGGAAGCAGACAGCATGAGTTCTTGATGACATCTTCTTGTTTATCTTCTTGCCCAGCTGAGGCAACTCTTTCCCTTGGGAACACCATCTCCATGATGTCCTCTCTAGAATAATTTACGTTGATTTGTATTGGAATAGTGTAGGGGCACGCAGATTTTGGAGTATCTTGATTCAGGCACACAAGAAAAGCAGGATTCCCTATGGCTTGGAGAGCAACAGCAATTCTCTGTTTGTCTACATATACTTTCCCCTCTCTTCTAAAAACTTGAGTGAACTCTAGTGGAAGGTCACGCGAAACATATTGGGTATTAAGCACGTGGTTGAGAAAATTGACGGGTTCAAGAGAGTCATAGTTCATGCAGATTGTGCAGAGAATAACCACCAGCCTCAAAACCAGCGATTCATGATACTCGCGAGACTTAACTCCAAACTTCCCAACCCATGCACGTCTCTCAAGATTCTTGAAGAGGAGGTCATGCAGGATGGGAAGAATGGAGTCGTACAACATGTAAGGCTCTGGAGGTGGGAAGCTGTAAGTGACAGTGGCATCTAGTTTCTGAAGCATCAGCCACTCCACTAAAGAGGACTTGGTTGTGTAAAAGGTGGGATTAGAGCAGAAAACCAAAATTAAGAAACGCTCCACAAGATATAAGAAGCAGTGAGGTGAAATGTAGTCATTCATGTTTTGCCAGTAGACTTGATATGTGTCTAGCAAAGCTTGAAGGAACCCGTGAACCAACTCCCTTGGCTGTTTCTCGCTTCTTAGACTCTCTATGAAAGCCATCCATGCCGAATCGCCTCTTATTCTTGACATCACCTTGTTGCACAGTTGATCTGCAGGTTTGGCAGAGCCAAACCATATCATCACAAATCGCCCGATTTGCCCAAGGGTAGCAGGTCCACCTTTCCTACTCTGATCACGGCTGATATGATCTTCAAGCAAACTTTGGGAAACATCAGTCCCTCGCAAAGAAATCATCTTTTCTTCCATAGATATCCGGAAATGAATAGGAAACACAGTATCAAAGTACCCCATCGATTGTTGGAAGAATTTGCGTAGCTTCGCCTCGTAATTCTTGCTGTTGTTTAACTCCTTGGACCCAAGAAGAAACTTTGAGATCTGATATATGTTCATAAGGCACATGCTCTGTCTAAACACATAGAATGACTGCATGGAAATGCTACAGTAAAGGGAATTGAGCATTTCCAGAACTTTGACACCTACAGAGACCACTTCATTCTGCCAGTAATTCCGAGCAGCAAATATGAACTGTCCCTCATCAATTGAGAACATTTGGTTATCCTCCCTAATGAAACTCTTATTCACCTTTGTAAACCATTCGGCATCAGGATTTAAAACGACATAGCTGGCTTTCGTATCAGTGAATTGTCGCCTCACACCAAAATAGGCCAAGCAGAACTCACCAATGCCATTATATTTACCAAAATCTTGGGTTACCTGAAGACAACGGAGGGATTCAAGAATGTCAAATACATTTTTCTTCCATACATTCCAAAAGTGACAGAGGGATCCGACAGAGAGTTGGTTACAGAACATTGTATCATCCGGGAAATTCAAGTCAACCGGAAACTCGTCTTCCCATGAATAACTTGCTGCTCCGACTTCAGTGTGTGCATCCATAATTTTCCTGAGACATAAAATTTCACATGTAACACTCCCACAGTTCTCAGAAGCACTTAGAGCACGCCTCAAATCACACATATTGCTTTGGTTGTGCTCCAACACCTTTGCCTCAGTACAAACAGACTCATAGAAAGGATCAGATTCATTCCTTGCAAATGAGATGGCCTTCTTCAATAGTTCATCCTTGGACTCAAAAGACTTTAGGGGCCATGGATTGCCTCCACGAACCCACAAAGAGTTGGATAACACATACCAAAGGATATGTGAAGTTGCTTTGATGAAATTCCCACCTTTGCTTAGAAGCTCCACCTCTAGTAGGATATCCCCTTTCAGTATAGCAAGTTCGGCAGCTTCAACAAAATTTCCAGCTTCTTCTTCCAAATGTAACAAGTCATCCAGAAAATGCTGATTCTTTAAGAACCTCCTCTTGTCGTCCATTGACTTAAAAGCTTTAACGAACTTCATCATCGATCTCTTATCGTTGCTCTCCAAGTAATCAGATGCACACCTTTCCAGAAATTCCTGCTCAATTCTATCTATTACTTTTGCTCCTTCACCCACGTCATTATGATGAGCAGCATTTTGTTTCCATTGTTCTACATACTGAAATCCCACGTCATAAAGGTGTCCGATGCGGCAAACTGATAAACACTCTGAGAAACAGTTTTGCTTTGCATATATTTCTGCGGCAGTTTCATAACGTCCTGCCAATGTAAAACACTCGGCAGCCTTTTTCTGCTCACGTTCACCACATTTCTTCAAGTACATAGTTCCTTCATATAGATGAGAATACAAAAATTAACCACTACAATTCAAATGCAAGTGGAAGTATGGGTCATTTACGAAAAAATTGAGTTATAATTACCTGCATGTTCATACTCCTTTAAGTCACAGAAACATTCAGCAGCAGACTTGAACCTACCAATCGACTCAAATATTTCAGCAGCTTCCCTAAGATTAAAGTTAGAGGCTTTGGGATTTGAATCTTGCATCCGGTAAGCAGTTTCCCGGATGCTGGAAGCTTTAGCTTGCTTCTCAAGCGCCCTTTCTCCTGCTCTTTCAAAACACATGATGGCCATTTCATAATTTTTCTCCCAAAGAAGCTGCAAATCATAATAAATGCCACAAGTATTAGAGAAATGTGATTTAAAAATCTAAACTTTTTGGAATTGATTCTTGCATCAAGCATATAAACAACATACTCCTTTTGTCCATAGTTATTAAGGTGTCGCTTAGGCGCTATGAGATGGACGCCTCACTGGAAAACACCTAAGGCCATGAGGAACTCTTTTTTTAAAAAGTAACATGTGTTCCCTCCCCCTCTCGCGCTCGCCCTCTCCTTCTCTCCTCCTCTCCCTCTCCCTCTCCCTCTCCCTCTCCCTCTCCCTCTCCCTCTCCCTCTCTGTATATGTGTGTGTGTGTGTGTGTGTGTGTGTGTGTCGCCATATTGCACTCGCCTAATGGATGCCTTGGAGGCCGCTTAGTTGCCTAGGCAACTGCAAGGTGCTCTTGCGCTCAGTCTCGCCTAGTTGCCATAGCAACTATGCTTTTGTCCCAATGTTTTTGTGTTTTTTTCCTTCTCTTCCCGAAGTATTTGTTCCATACCATATTTTGTATGACCTATGTGACTTAAATTAATTCATGCTTCGCAGATTTTGTAATGGCCTGCTTGGAAAATTTAAATTTGGATTTCAAATTCAGATTTGACCCAAATTACATGTTTGGAAATTCAAAAATTGGATTTGGGCCAAATTCATCTAATTCCCAACGAGCTGATTTACAAATCCATACGCTCTCCCTTGTGATTTAAAATCCAAGAATTCAAATGAACTCCTAGTTTCCAAACACTGCCTGACGAAATTCCGCTTTTCCATAAGTTGTGCCTCCCATGTTCCGCTTTTCCAAAAACAATGGGACAAAGGAAGTCTATATCAAGAATAGCATAAATTCAAATTAATACTCTGCATTAGAAAAGGAGAGATCAAGTTACTTTTAGTCCGCGAGATTTCCATTGCTCGGGGGTGCTTGCCAAGCGCATAGCTTGTGCAAGAGATTCATCAACATCCCTTACTTCCACAAGCCCCAATTTCATCCAGTAATCAAACATGGGTTTTGAAAGCTCCTCAACACGTTCGCAGATCCATAGTCGCTGCCTTGTCCGAGTTACAGCGACATATAGCTGCTTCAGTTCAGAACACATGATTGCGTGCCTCGCTTCAGTAAAACATGGGAAGCTCTGTGAAAATCTTGTGTCGAGCAAATCATGGTCTTTCATAAATTCATACACTACTCTCCACTGACTTCTCAGCGGTGAAGTACCAAAAAAGTTGTAAAGCAGCACGTCCTGCAAAAACAGAGCAGTGGTCAGTTTTGCTTTTTCAAAATGACCGAAAGAAAGACATCAAGAGATGTTTGATGTTCCATTCTGATTTGGTTCATTATGTGCCCGAAAATAATACACTGTCAATAATGACTCTGACCAATAGTCCAATGCATCGATCTTTGTTTTAAATACCACAAAAATGTATAGTTACAGAAGCTAATGATTCGAGAGATGAATAAAACATTCCAATGAAAATGAAACTCTTTTCTCAGAACGAAGGTATAAAGACTGGTGACAGATCTGGAAGAGAATTCGAAAGATTAAGAGAAAAAAATATGAAGCACGCGTCTTAGTTTGGCTCACTTACTTGAAACTCCAATCCTTTGCACTCAACTATAGTTAGAATAAGTGCTTGTTTTCCAACAAGATGAGATACTTCCTGCTTGGCAGACTCATCGCGCACTAATATCACTTGTTCGGCGCCAAAGCCCACCATCTTCCCACTAAGGACACTCCCACTGTTCCCAAAGATAGTTACAATGGCATTTTCATGGCTTCCTTGTCTGAGAAGCACTGGGGCCTCACCATATATAAGACTACTCTCGGGTTTCAAAGCATCAATGGAGAGAGGGAAATAGTGAGAAAGTATATCGATCACACTCTGTGCAAGCTTAAGAACGCCAGCATGCGTGCGGAAGTTCTGAAGTAGACATGAAACTGCAGCAAGATGGCCTTTATCTCTGCGTGTGGCATGTCGGCCACCTTTCATGACAAACTCTTCATAGAATAAAGTCCGCACATCTTCAAACCTAAACTCTATCCCCCTAGCAATGGTCTGGGCTGTGTCCCCAGAAAATACAAAGCCTTCATCAACATTATGGCAGATATGTTTGAACAGTGAGATCTGTCTCATGGTAAGATCTTGAACTTCGTCAATGTATACGAAATCCATTTTGTCGCCCTCCAGAATTTCCTCAGCCAACCGAAGATGGAGGTCATTCACTAAATCAGCCAAGTCAAATTCGCACCGCTCCATCTTCATTTTTTCGTAATCAAGAAAGATATCATAAATTTCTTGTCTCTTCTTCTCATTCAGAGCCGATGCCCTATTCTCAGACATTGAGACGTACTTCTCGCGGATGAGTTTCGCATTGTGGGGCCCACACACTCGTAGTCCTCCTTTTATATGTGAAATGATTTCGGTGAACACCCTTGCAGCATCGTGATTGTTTCTCAACTGGGAGTTGAAATGAGGCCAATATAAGCAACAAAAGCGGTCAAAGTTGACCTCCTTTGTTCTTATGAAAGTCTCCACGGTGGTTACCCTCGTGTCATGGAAACGGTCAAAATATGATGTCTGCAGTGTTCCATCAAGCATCATCAAGAACTTACGGAATGTAACAACCAGGGGATATTTGCTTTCTGGAATGCCGACAAAAGAATCTGGAATGTCTTTGAAATGAGACAATCCATCCAAATCATCCATCATATCAATCAGACTGCTCTCATCAGAGAATGTCTTCCCTTGAGCAAAGCTGCAGGCGCATTAAAGGTTCAATGTTGTTAGTTACAAGGATCACTTCTTCAACTATCTAAACCGGTTATAAAATATTTCTCCAATTACAAAATTTGTTTGGATAGAGACAAGCAAAACTATAATCACAATACAGCAAAACTTATGAGGGTGTCTAGAGGATAAATACCCGTAGTTTCTTGATCAAGCAGCAAAAAAACTAAACGAACAAGCAAATCCCAGTAAATAAATACCCGTAGTTTCATTTTACTCTGAATTTAACTTTTGGATATAGATCTTAGATTTGAGAGTAAGTTAATAATGAATGTTCAAGCTCACCATTTCAAATGAGAAACTTGTTGTTTGACAGCATAGCATAGCTTTGGACTAACAGTAACAAAAAGCTGCCTTAAGGTGCTCCTCTTGGCCGCAATCTCAGATTGACAAGCCGTTGCAATCTCAGCACTTACAAAGTCATTTGTCCCCACTTCCGTGACGCCTCCCATGGCCGCCAGGTGGTGTTGTTGCTCCTTTTGAAACAACTTCATGGTCAAAACTGTAGTTTTACCCGTGCCAGATCTGCCCAGTATGAAACTACTCCTAGCCGATCTGATAATCTCCTTTTCCTCATCTGTGACTTCGAAAGGGATGTCAACTTCTTCACCAAGATTGTCTGACAGCAAATGGTTGACAATGCCAGACGACAACGAGTAAAATTTCATCAAGAGTAAGCTCTCGCTCACTCTTGAATTTTCAATGTAGCTTCTGCCCTCCACCACACCATCATTTGAGTTATCAACCAATCTCTCGCTAAGACTCTTGAACCTTACCAGATCTTGAGAAGCTGGCCAAACTTTTGGAACTTCCAAGTCCCTAGGCAAAAAATAAAAAATAAAAAAAAATAAAAAGCAATTTAGAAATTAGAAATGTTCTCACTAGTAATAGTGATATGCAGGAACCAACATACCCATCGAGAGACTTCTGCGTGCACAAATTGATAAAATCATCAGTATACATAGTGAATATGCTGTCAAGTCGTCTCAATAACTTTCCAACCTCATCAAGAGGCAATAAATCCCAGGCCCTCAAAACTTGAGTGTATTTGAACTCTTTCTGAATGTCAATTGTGCAGACTACAAAAAATCCTTCAACCTTAAACTGCTTCACAATCTGCGATGAGCTTTCACACACCGAGTCCACTCCCTTTCTCTTCGGCCTCCATCCCCCGGCCAGTTTAACTAAAAGATTAAGCACTGACTTTTTCAAATGGACTGACCCCAAGTTTCGATACGATCTTTTGAAGTTGTCACTCAATAGGACCTAACCACGATGGAAGGGGGAAACAATAACTTAGCTCAAAAACGGTATCCCTATTGCTAAAAATAACATCTGGCCAGTAAGAAACATGAAAAAGACTAGGAGTATCAAACTTTTACGAGATGAAATCCGTGAAAGATGAGCAAAATTGTAAATTTTTAAGACAGAAATATTGATCAAAGATCATTTTAAGAACTTATTTCAAAAAGCATATATCTTGAGTTGAAAGCATTAAGAACGAGATACATATTATATATTAATTTCAACAACCAATGAATTAAACTTGTTAACTACCCTTTACCAAAATATAGATGTTAAACCCCCTTCACTTCCCACAAATTTATCCAAAAAAGGCATGTTTTCAACAACAATTGGAGAAAGCAAATAGGTTGTATGGAATGGCCAAAAACAAGCAAATTCATTCACAGATAGAATTGCAAAAACTATATCTAAATTCTAATCAAGTAATGATATAAAACTGATAAGAATGAATGAATGAATAAATGAGTTGCTCTTACATTCCATCTTTGATTTTTGAACAAGATGCTGTCTGCATTAAGGAGGTCATCAAATTGATCCAGTTCTTTCTTGACATCCAAAATAGTCCTCGAGAGATCACTATCATCTCCAGCAAAGAAGATGCATTTACGTTTCTTTGCATCTAGAACTAATGCTTTCCAAACAGAATCGCTGTCAACCAACGTCCTTTCATTTCCCAAGATCCATAAACAGTGCCTACAAGAAACATAAGAAATGCTTAAATGGCTTAGGTAACATTACTTTCAAATTTGAAAAGGTAAGAAGAGTACACGTACTGGGCTCTGGTCAGGGCAACATTAGTTCTTTGCAAACTAGACATAAAACCAATAGTGCCAGCACGATTGGATCTCACGGTTGATAGCATTATGATGTCCTCTTCTCCACCTTGGAAACCATCAACAGACTTCACCTTAATTGCAAAGCCATTAAGGTTGTCGTACCTTCTGCCAATTTTGTCTCTTATGGCAATAACTTGAGCAGCATAGGGTGATATAACGCCAATGCTTAGTTTAGTTCCCGTGTTACGCCAAACTGGGTAAAGATTTTTGGAAAAAAAAATTATAGTTAGAACATTACACGATTACCACTAAACTGGGGAAATAACATTTTGAAAAAATAAAAATAGTTACAGTAGAACATTACACTATAAGTCAAAGAAATTGCAACATTACTACAAAGCAGTGAAATGAATAAAGGTATGTAACACTGGATTACTGGAACTGAAAGAAAAATATGTACTCAGGATCACTCTAAACCAAACTATCACTCTCCTATTTTCAGCATCAGTGAGTGTAAAAAGAGCTGATATAAAAGAACCAATGAACCATTATATGCTCGATGCCATTAAAGCCAAACTTTATTAGAGCATTGTTAAAGAGTATCCCACATTGGAAAAGTATGAGGAAAAATAATCGGTATATAAGCTCTTGAGTTGAACTAACTAATCGATTGGATTCAGTCTTTTAATGCGGTTCAACCCAAGTGTCTCATTACCCAATCCAATTTCCATACCCCATCTTAAATTCTATCATGGTATCGGAGCAAGTTTTGGCCCACCTCATTTGTCAAGGTGTCCGTCTAGACGTTCATTCATAGTGGCCCGTTAGTCTTTAGCCCAGTTGTCTGAATGGAGTATGTACCCAACAGCCTATGGCCCGTTTAACACGATTGCTCGTCTGGAAGTCCATGCTCAGCGGCTCGTGGTCCATTTGGTGTTGGCGCTCAAAAAAAAAATCAAGGGGATGGGAGCCAATTTGCAAGTGGTCAACCGGTTAGATTCAAAATGGCCCGGTTGTCCACTTGAGGGGGAGTGTTAAAGAGTGTTCCACATTAGAAAAGTAGGAGGAAAAATAATCGGTATATAAGCTCTTGAGTTGAACTAACTAATCGATTGGATTCAATCTTTTAATGCAGTTCAACCCAAGTATCTCATTACCTAATCCAATTGTCCATACCCCATCTTAAATTCTATCAAGCACTAAACTATAATGATATCAACACTTTCTAGAAACAAGTGAGCAAAAATCAAGCTTTGGGCATTGATGAACCCCCAAAAAATGAAAACAAAAAGTAAACCAAAGGGTAGACTCACATTTGAACAAATTCTGCACAATCTTCATTACTAACGCGACCTCAACCATATTTCTTCTGCTATGCCCTATATCATCAGATTCTTCCCTTCCACTGGGGACATTTATAAAAGAATATAGACCAAACATTCTCCCCTGAAGATACTCCCTCTCATAGGTTTTACATTGCACATTTGGAGCATCTAGAAGTTGATTGTGATAGAAGCTCGAATTCGGGAAGCGGCTTATAGCAGGATGCATTCGGTACTGCACATTTAGCATAAGCTTTGGGTGACCTAAGGAACTTAGCCTTTCAAACAAGCTCCGTCCCAAACCTGCCTCCCTAGACACCTATAAACAAATGCCCATGTGTTTAGGTGTGAGAAGGTACACAGTGAGAAGATGAAAGACACGAGAACACTACTAAGAAATAAAAGAGAATGGAATGCTCACTTTGCTATGAACAATTGCAGGTAATTGGCATTCGTCACCTACAAGAACTGCATGCTGCAAACCTGGAAGTTGAAGTGCTATAATTGATTCACATTCCCTCATCTGAGCAGCTTCATCAATCACCAATAAGCTGAACGGTTCCATCTCAACCGAGTGCATCCAGAAAGAACTTGAAGACGTGCAGAAAACCAAGGATGCTGACTGTAAACAAAATTTCTTAACTGATGCCTCATTTAAGGAACTGGGAAGAACAAGTTCTCCAAGCGAGCGTACAAGGAATTTAAGAATGGAGACACACTGCATTCTTAAGCAGGCCAACAATGGTGTATCTGCAATTGTCTCGCATGTAACTTCTGAGTTTACCGGCTGTGAAAAAATCTCCTTCAGCTCTTCTTCAGATCTCGTACGCTTCTGACATAAAGTTTCTTTCAAAGAATCCAGAAGGAGAATCAGGGAGATCATTTCTTGGAAATTACTTTCTTGAATCAAATGCCTTGGTATGTGAGTACACATTATTGACACGCATCTTCTGAGTGGTGAAACTACACCCTCAACCCGTGATTTTAAAAAATCAGCAAACGACATAGGTTCTGCGCTTTCCTCCAAAGTCTCACCCTTCTCAGTTAATGCTCTCATTTTTACTAATTCATTCTCCAAGAAGATTTCATGGTCAGAAACACAGTCTTCAAGAAAAGAAATTGCAGAATGAATGCAGTGTCTCCAGCCAGTCAGTGGGCCAAAACACTCAACAAGCCTTTTAACCCGATAATCTAGAAAGATATCCTCAATGTATTCGCCCAGCTTCAACCTGTCCTTGTTTCCATATAGGATAATGTCACCCAACGGATATAATATATTCTCCTTTGAAGATTCCTCTTTGTAAGAGTCCTGCAGCAGCCTTATCACCCTAGAGGCAACTTGTGTTATTGCCACGTTTGTTGGTGCACAAACAAGTGTTCTGCACTTTCTTTTAAAGAGCATGAACAGAAGTATGCTAATAGTACTTGTCTTCCCAGTACCGGGCGGGCCCCATATAAGATCAACGTGAGAGATTTGGTCACATTTCACCCTTTCAAGACATGTGAGTACGGCATTAGCTTGGGATTCATTCAGCATGGCCAGCAAGCCATCGTCGATCTTCTCAGTTGATGATCCTATTTCATCATGTGGAGAGCATACATTACATTTCTTCTCAACCTACAATGTGATAAAGAAATATCAATCAAAGTCATAAAAGGACTACAAACTAACCAAGAAGTATTGTTAAATTCGGATGATGGAACCCCCAAACGGAAGCTAACTATCACCGGGATGACATGGTTTAATGAAGAAGAGATACTTTGGTAAGAAGTGAGGTTAAATTCAAATTCAAATATTAGTAAACCGGCAATACCACCAACCTCGTCGCTTGTGTACAAAACACTCTCAATAATGTTCAAATTCTTAGTCATTCCCAAAGCACTCCAAATCCTTTTAGTTGTTGTGAAGTTTTCCAAGAAAACAATGTGGATCGTGGCATGGGCTCCAATCTCGGATCCAAAATCAGTGGGCATCTTCACTTTGAAACATGTGGACGAATTCCCGTCATCATCATCATCAGTAACATTAACAACCAAAGCAAATGACCAATTCCATCCCGCACGGTTCAAATCGGAAACCGCCTCAGGGTTGTTATCTGAGATCACCACCAAGTCTCCCGGCATTGTTTTGTATTGTTCCCCTTCAGCACTAACTCTTCTCTTCCAAAACTCAACCTTGACGTTGTAATGAAAACCGTTCCCGTGTCCTTTTGTCTCTTCAAATGAGATGGCTTCTGCAAATGGGGCCTTACCCATTGCATCCATAGAAGAAGCCAAAACCTCGCGAACTTCTTCGAGCAGAGGAAAGGTGTAACAACCTAGATAATGCTTCCACGAACTGAACGTATCCGGAATCTTCTCGACCTACAAGTGGAAGACAAACAAAAGCTCAATGGAGATGAAAATCATAAAGAGCAAATATAGGAATAAAAGTATGGAAACAACAAATACAGATGAAAATAACAACAAAAACAACTACTGACTGCAGGGTGCATTTTGTTGGTTAGGAGTGAAGTGATACCTGGCATGTGTAGAGGGCATCATTGAAAATATCTTCAAGAGACCATGAGAAGACCATATCAATGACGTCATTGTTAGGCCAAACTCGCCTCTTCACAGAGGAAACCCCTCCCTCCATCTTGCCAAAAACTCTCAACAGATAGCAAACAACAAAAAAAAACCCCTGAATCTGAACAAGTTCTTGAACCCTAACTAAGCCTCTCAAGAAAGGACCACAAGTAGAAAAACCCAGAAAATCTGATCAAACAACAAGAGCAAGCGCATGAAGAAAGGTGGTATTTTGCATGTAAATGCACAGAGAAATCAAGGGTCTAAAAACTGGGCTTTCTTTGTAACGAACTAAAATGAGCCAAGATTGCATTTTTGGAAGCAAAAATGAATATGATCAAAACCCAAAAAGAATGCAATTCTACTAGAGGAAGAGAAAATATTGGGGAAAGGGATTCTTGAAGATGGAGTGGACGTTTAAAACGTATGGGGGCATGCACTACTATTTATTACTCCCTCTATTTCATAAAACTTTTCCTCTTTCATTTTTTTTTGTTTTTTCTTAAAATACTTCCCTTTTCTATTAAAAAACCAATTTTACTCCTACTTTTTCATACCCTACCTATCACATCATACTTTTTCACTAATAACTAAATAATCACATCTTACTTTTACCCATCACATCAGGGGCAAAATTGGAAAATCAATTAAAATTACACTTTCCTTATTTTTTCCCAAAGTAAAAAGAGAAACGGTTTTGAGAAACGGAGGGAGTAGGTGGTATCATTAGTTTTGGAACTGCAACTGCAACCAGCTAGAGAGTGGAGACTCTCTAGAGTAAGAAATTGAGCGGGAATAGAGCTAAATGTATGCCAAAGGTTGAGTGGAAACTACCAAAGATTGTACTCCGCATCCCATGTTGTACACTTACTAGTAATTTGATACCGACTATTGTTTTAATATATATTCGCTCTCCAATTTGATTACAAATTATGATTTATGAGAGAAATTTTTTACTCTTTGAAATCATTTTATTTACAAATTAGAATATCGATAAAAAATAAAAGGAAAAATTGATATAAATACTCCCAGAAATTTGAAATTTTACAATAATACTCCCAAATTTAATAAAAGACTCTGGTGCTCCCAATTAAACTATATAAGTTTACATTGTTACTCCCACTATTCCTAATCAGCTTTTCTTATGCTTACATGTAAGTAATTATGCCTAGTTGACATCTTAGTTGTTCTTTTTGTTTCAATAGGAGAAAAAAATTGTATAAATACTCTCTGAAATTCAAAATTTTACAATAATCTCTCAAAACCAAATAAAGATTCCAGTACTCTAAAAAATATCTTCCTTTTACGTGTTATAATGTTTAATAAATGTGGTGTGAAATCAAAAAATAAAATTATACGGAGTATATCTAAAAACTACATTATAAGATCTATAAAACTAGTAATGATATAATTATATTATTTTATCAAATATATAATTAAAATAGATAAGCAAAATAAACAAAATTTGATCTTATTAATACTCTTGATAGTGAATGAAAAGATAATTTTTGGACAGAGGGATATTTTTTATTAAAATATAAAAAACTACTTTAGATGCCAATTAAGCTCAATTAATTAATCTTTAGTATTACTAAAAAAATTATTTTTACATATTACTATATTAGTTTTTAATATGTAATTTTTATTTTTTAGTTTCACACCATTTTTCATATAAAATACTTTAAAAATAATTTCAGTCAAATATAGTAACGTGCAACGAGAATATACTTTTAGGAGAATTGGAGTCTTTATTTGATTTTGGGAGAATTATTGTAAAATTTTGAATTTCTATGAGTATTTATATAATTTTTTCCTCTTATTAAAACAAAAAACAACAACTAAGATGTCAACTAAGCATAATTACTTACATGTAAGCATAAGAAAAGCTTATTAGAGATAGTGGAGTAGTAATGTAAACTTATAGTTTAATTGGGAGCACCAGAGTCTTTTATTGAATTTGGGAGTATTATTGTGAAATTTCAAATTTTTGGGAGTATTTATATCAATTTTTCCAAAATAAAAATTACATATTAATAAACTACGCCAAAATTTTTACAAAATAAGAGGTGACAAAAATTCATCAAATACTTAATAAAATCGCGTAAACAAACAAAAGTTTTCGAGAGTAGAGAAAAAAAAATTGTAATCTAATTGGGATTGGAGAGAGTAAATTTTATTTTTTTATGTCAATTTGTAACTAAAATAATTTTAAAAACTACGAGATTTTACACGTTGTTCGAATAGAGAATATTATATTAAGACCACTGAACATTTTAAATTATTCATGCATATAATTTTGTTGTGCAGAATTCGAGAATAAGAGAAAATATAAACAAGAAAAACACGACAACAGATTTAACGTGGTTCACCAACGTTGTGTTGGCTAGTCCACGGGGAAGAGGGGGAGCAGTTTTATTTCTGGTTTGGAGAAGCAAGAACAGAGTACAACAACTAGGGTTTGTGATAGCACTCATATAAATAGTGCTTGGCGAAACCCTAACAGATTTAGACCCAAAAAATACAGAATTAACAGATAATTAAACAAGCCCAAATGGAATGGGGTTCGGACATCTCAGAATTCGGATTTCTCGACTTCTCCGGAATTCGGATTTCTCGACTTCTCCGGAATTCGGATTTCTCAGAAGTTGGACTTCTCCGGATGTTGTAACGAGTCAGATTCAAGGCATTACAACAAATCTCCACCTTGACTTGAATTCTCCATACAGATCCTTCAGATTCAGACGCACTTTGATTGTGCCCAGCCTCCCCCTCTTCCTCAGAATTGCCCCGCAGGGCTACTAAAAACTTCTGATGTTAAGCAAGTCCAAACAGTGTTGAAACTTGCTTTGCGGAACCGGCTTTGTGAACATATCAGCAGGATTATCAGCAGTTCCTACTTCTTCACTTGGATTCTCCTCTCACTCCTTAAGAAATGATACCTCACGTCAATATGCTTGGTTCTCTCATGATGAACTTGATCCTTGGCTAAACAAATCGCACTCAAACTGTCACAATACACCGTAGCCTTATCATGATGCAAACCAAGATCACTAACCAGCCCTTTTAACCAAATTCCCTCATTCGCAGCTTCTGTCAAGGCCATGTACTCTGCTTCTGTAGTTGACAAAGTCACTGTAGATTGCAAAGTTGCCTTCCAACTTACAACAGAACCTCCAAGAGTAAACACATAGCCAGTCATCGATCTTCTCGTGTCAACATCTCCATCATAATCAGAATCAGAATATCATGTAACCAAACACTGAGTATCACCTCCATAAATGAGACCAACGTCAGATGTACCTCTAAGGTACCGGAAAATCCTCTTCACAGCCTGCCAGTGTTCTCTCCCTGGTTGTCCCATGAATCTGCTAACTACACTTACTGCATGAGCTAAGTCTGGCCTTGTACAGACCATAGCATACATCAAACTTCCTACGGCACTAGCATAAGGGACTCGTGACATATACTCCTTCTCTTCTTCTGACTGTGGAGCGAACATGGCAGTGAGATGGATATTGGCAGCACTGGGGGTGTCAATAGGCTTAGATGAAGACATGCCAAACCTCGTCAAAACCTTCTGAATGTAGCCTCTTTGTGACAAGAAAAGTTTCCTTTTCTCTCTGTCTCTAATGATCTCCATTCCTAAAATCTTCCGAGCGGCTCCCAAATCCTTCATCTCAAACTCAGCACTAAGTAAACCCTTCAGCTTCTGAACGTCATACTTCTGCTTTGCAGCTATCAACATGTCATCTACATAAAGCACCAGGTAGATAAATGAATCATCCTTGAGCCTATTGTAGTAGACACAACAATCATATGGGCTCCGAATGTAGCCCAACTTCACCATATAGCTGTCAAATCTTTTGTACCACTGCCTTGGGGACTGCTTAAGTCCGTATAAAGACTTCTTCAACTTGCAAACGTGACTTTCCTTCCCTGGAACTTGGAAACCATCCGGCTGAGTCATGTATATCTCTTCTTCTAACTCTCCATGTAGGAAAGCTGTCTTCACATCAAGTTGCTCGAGCTCCAGGTTCTGATGTGCAACTATTGCTAGTAACACGCGGATGGAAGTATGTCTAACCACATGTGAGAAAATCTCATTGTAGTCCACTCCCTCTCTTTGATTGAAGCCTCTCGCAACGACCCTGGCTTTATACTTAACCCCTTCTGCTGGTGATATTCCTTCCTTCCTTTTGAAAACCCATTTGCAAGTAATGATCTCTCTCCCTGGAGGCTGTATGACAAGATCCCATGTTTGATTCTTGTGCAAGGACTCCATCTCATCTCCCATAGCAGTTAACCATTTTTCAGAATCAGAACTTAAAACAGCTTCTCTGTAGGTAGATGGTTCAGAAGTATCTACCTCTTCAGCAACCTGCAGTGCATAACCCACCATATCCTCAAAACCATACCTCATAGGTGGCCGAACTCCAACCCTTCTTGGTCGATCTTGAGCTATACTGCGATGGGTATCTGATGGCATAGATTCTGGGAATTCAGTTTCTGTCTGTAACTCTTGATTCTCCCCTTCAGGTTCTTTCGTATCACCTTTGTTCTGAACGACTTGAAGCTCCACCTGTTTATCAAGACTCTCAATTTCTGACGTAGTTGTAGGCTTTACGATGGTTCTAAGCAGAGAACTTTCATCAAAGACAACATTTCTGCTTAGAATAACCCTCTTTTCTGCTGGAGACCAGATTCTAAAACCTTTCACTCCATCTCCGTAGCCCACAAATACTCCCTTTTTAGCTCGTGGTTCTAGCTTACCTTCACTAACATGATAGTAAGATGTACAACCAAAAGCTTTCAGATTTGAATAATCAGCAGCTCTTCCTGACCACATCTCCAAAGGTGTCTTGCACTGAATGCCTGTATGTGGTCCGCGGTTAATCAAGTAGCAAGCTGTACTAACCGCTTCTGCCCAGAACCTTCTGTCTAGCCCAGCATTAGAGAGCATGCACCTTGCTCTCTCCAGAAGTGTTTGATTCATCCGCTCAGCTACACCGTTCTGTTGTGGTGTATCCCTAACTGTACGATGTCGAGCAATCCCTTCATCATTACAGAATTGATCAAATTCAGACCAACAGAATTCCAGTCCATTATCAGTTCGCAACCTCTTGATCTTCTTCCCTGTTTGATTTTCCATCAATGTTTTCCACTCCTTGAACTTCTGGAGAGCATCACTTTTGTGCTTCATCATGTATACCCAAGTCATCCTTGAGTAATCATCAATAATTGACACGAAAAATCTGCATCCTCCCAAAGACTCAACTCGGCATGGACCCCAGCAATCAGAATGAATGTAATCAAGTGTGCCTTTTGTTCTATGAATGGCCTTTGGAAACTTGTTGCGATGTAGTTTTCCAAAAACACAATGTTCACAAAACTCTAGGCTCTTTACCTTATGACCGGCAAGAAGATCCTCCTTTGACAGAAATTGCATCCCTTTTTCACCCATATGACCAAGTCTCATGTGCCACAACTTGGTCATATTTTCCTGTTTAACTTCTGATGATGCAACATGAACTGAACCTGTAACCGTGGAACCTTGTAGAAAATACAAAGTACCCCGCATGACACCTTTCAGAATCAGATTTGAACCCTTCCAGACGCGCAGAACTCCATCCTTTCCTGACCAACTGAACCCCTTGCTGTCCAAAAGACTGAGGGATATCAGATTCTTTGTCATCAATGGCACGTGTCTGACCTCGTTCAATGTACAGAAGCTACCATCATGTGTCATTATCTTGATCGAGCCTGTCCCAACCACCTTGCAGACAGAACTGTTGGCCATCGAGATGCTCCCTCCGTCTACCTGCTCATAGGTCGTGAACCACTCTCTCCTTGGACAGATATAATAGGATGCCCCAGAGTCTAGAACCCACACATCTGAGTGATGAGTGTTTTCATCAGCAACTAAGGCAATGTCTTCTTCAGAATTGGTATCTTCTTCAGCAACAGCAGCAGAAACTGATTGTTTTTCGGATTGCTTCTTCTTCTTCGGACAATCAAACTTCCAGTGCCCCTTCTCCTTGCAGTAATTACAGACATCATCCGGCTTTGCACCCTTTGACGACTGCTTCCTCTCCTTCTTCTTCCCACCGTTTTTCTTTCCCTTTCCGGCACTGGTGAATAGGCCGGAAGGTTGTACATCTGTACCCGTGCCGTTAGCCTTATGCCGCAATTCCCTGCTATGAAGAGCCGATCTAACTTCTTCCAGAGATACAGTGTCTTTCCCAACAATGAACGATTGAACAAAATTTTCTAACGATATTGGGAGAGATACCAACAGGATCAGGGCAGCATCTTCATCCTCGATCTTCACATCGATATTACGCAATTCTAATAGCAAAGTATTTAATTGCTCTAAATGTTCCCTGAGTGGTGTACCTTCAGCCATTCGTAAACCGAATAGACGTTGTTTCAGAAGTAGCTTGTTGGTTAAAGATTTCGTCATGTACAGACTCTCCAACTTCAACCACAAGCCAGCAGCAGTCTCCTCGTCTGAGACCTCCGTGATAACGTCATCTCACAGACACAGCATGATCGTCGAATGCGCCTTCTCTTCCAGAGTCGCCATCTCAGAAGTAGCGACGGCGTTTTTGTCTTTCGACAACGGCGCCCAGAAACCTTGTTGTTTCAACAAAGCCCGCATCTTAATCTGCCATAAACTGAAACTGTTCCTCCCTGTGAATTTGTCGATTTTCACGTTCAAAGCAGACATCTCGAAATTCTCCAAGAACACAGATTAACTAGGCTCTGATACCAGTTTGTTGTGCAGAATTCGAGAATAAGAGAAAATATAAACAAGAAAAACACGACAACAGATTTAACGTGGTTCACCAACGTTGTGTTAGCTAGTCCACGGGGAAGAGGGGGAGCAGTTTTATTTCTGGTTTGGAGAAGCAAGAACAGAGTACAACAACTAGGGTTTGTGATAGCACTCATATAAATAGTGCTTGGCGAAACCCTAACAGATTTAGGCCCAAAAAATACAGAATTAACAGATAATTAAACAAGCCCAAATGGAATGGGGTTCGGACATCTCAGAATTCGGATTTCTCGACTTCTCCGGAATTCGGATTTCTCAGAAGTTGGACTTCTCCAGATGTTGTAACGAGTCAGATTCAATGCATTACAACAAATTTTTTTTGTTATTAAGAGAAGCAATGTTACTTTAGTAATCAACTATACCTTCAAGCATTCAACATCTAAAGGAATGGTGTGACTGTATGAGTTTTAGGAAGCAATATATCGAAAAAGAAAATGAAAATATCAAAAAAAATCATAAGTCTTTACACTGCTATTGTAACACTGCTAGACTAACCAATTGTCACACTCTAACTCACACTATCACTGTCACACTACCATTCGCCGCCACCGACAATCGGAGTGCCGCCGTTGATGGCCGATGGTTGATTCTCCAAAATCATCCCAAATTTATCTTGTATTTCAAAGATAATCTTACTTATTACTGTGATGCATAATAATTCAAATTTTATTAAAACTTGCGAATTTTGGGTTGCTGTTAAGTTACTAACGCCGAGTTGACGGAAACACATGTTTTGCGCAAAAAAGGAAAGTTTGGATTATTTTCGATGAATTTTCTTTTTTTTATTTTTTTTGAAATTTAAATTTAAATTTTAAAAATTACTTTCTACCTCCATCATTTCTATTTTTTAAATATTAGTCTAACTTTGGATTAAAATAAGAAATAGATATAAAAAATAACAAAAACTGAGAAAAATAACTAAAATCATACAAAATTAATGAAAACAAAAGTAATCAATAGAAATTAACATAAAACTATATTGCACGTCCATTTTCTCAACAATTTATTTTCAATACACTTTATTTGAGAACTGAGACAGAATTTAAGAATAAAATTTAAAATTTTAAAAATTAAACAAAATTTTTATAAAATAAGAGATGACATAACTATATTATTCTATCAAATAAATAACAAATATAAAGTAATTAAATTTTGGCTATGCCATTAGTAAACATATAACTTGATTTGAGTGAAATGGAATACGTCCTGTTCTTTTCATTTATTATTTGATAAAATTAAATATTGTTGTCGTTCTTGTTCTGTAAAAATCTTGATGTGTTTTTTAAATATGTAAATTTCAATTTTTATTTACTCCGTGATACTAACCTTTAAATAAAATAAATTTTAAAATTTTAAAATTCTACTTTATTTTACAAAGTGTAAATTGTTTTTAGACCAAGAGAGTAAAATATCGGAGCAACTAATGTTAAGTGTTCCCGCCTAAATTGATACTGCAGTGGTCGGGTAAAGGGTGGGTGACTGGGCCTGCGCAAATAGACTGCAACTTAAACAGTGCAACTATTTGCAGATTTGCAAATCTTCATCCATCCCATCAATAGCTTCTTTGTTGAATCTATCAATGTCCAAAACTCCATACTTCCATCTATAAATACATCGAGCATTGCAATTCATATATGGGTCATGCTACACTTACACCACAATTTTATCTCATTTGTACACCGTAGTTATACACAAACATTTTAATGGTTTACACTGACACAAGTGTTGGTGCGTTAACAAAAATTTACACGGACACAAAGTGTTAGTGCATTAACAAAAATTAGTTTTACACGTGCAAACTTGCATGGTGCAAAGTGGGGTACACAAATTGGGAAAGAAATAGCTTTATCCTTCATATATATACTCAAAGACTTCTTTGGGTTTTCTTCGCTATTTTCATCCCAAAATTCATTGCATTTTTTGCTCTACTTCTAGACAAGTTTCATTTATTTATGCTAGTATTTTTTTTAGCCAAAAAAAAATACTTGAATATTTTTATTGATTATTCAACAAAAGAAATGTTTTTATAACAACTTTTTGTAAAATATTCGACGTAATTTTTTAATATTTAATTTTTTAATTATTCATTTACCAATTTTTAAATAAATTATTTTTAGAAAATGAGGGATCTACTTCGTAAATGAGTAATTGAATTCTAAGTTTAGAAGAAAGAAATTATTCTTATTATTTACTTCCTTTACTCCGTATTTGTTTAGTTTTATTTTTTGAATCAAACTGAATAAACTTTAATCAAATAAAACTTTTAATATATATTAGTATAAATATAATTTTATAAGATTTATCTTGTTGAAAATTTTCACAATTTGATTATTAAAATATACAATACAAATTAAGAATAATTAAAGCTCAAAGTTTGAAATCACTGGAACGAATATAGTATTAATTATTCTTATTGTAATCAGATCATATTATAAACAGCTTTAAATATAATTGCAATCAGATTAAATCATATTAAACAAACTAGATCAGAACTTATTCCAATCAGATCAGAACTAATCAGATCAGATGAGGAGAACATGGCTTTAATTGCTTCATGGGAGTATTTTTTTAAAGAGTATAAGTTCAGAACATGGCCTTAAAGAGTATTTTTTCAAAAATGTACTCCAAATATCCCCCACTCCTTCCATAACCACAAAAAAAGGCAAGTAAATTCAAAAAAATTAAAAATAAAAACAAAAATAAAATGAATGGTGTAAAGACAATTGGTGTACATTTGGGGCACACCTTTGATATATCCCTAGCATCTCCCTAAATTTTATACTCTCTCCTCCGAAATTAATGTTCCTTGTTTAACTTTATATACACTTTTCAAAAAGAAAATTGTGTTAGTGAAATTGATGCATAGGAGAAAGAAAAAGGTGAGTCACACAAAAAAAAAATCAAAAAAAATATGAAGACTAATTTGGAGCAACTTAAATAGGAAATAACGAATACTAATTTGGGTGGAGGGGTATAATTTTAGGGAGATGCTAGGGTACACATTTGGTGTACCCCAAATGTCACACACCCCACCCTAACCGTTCACTTTTATTTGATTTTTATTTACTTATTTTTTTAAATTTTTATGGACAAGGGGGGTGGGTGACATTTGGGGTACACCAATGGACGTTTAATCTCGTAAGTAAGACGAACGTCTTGACATATTACACGCCATAAACGGTACTCGGGTGAATGAGAAATTAATTCTCAAAGTTGAATATGAGGGAAGAGTAAAAACCCTTGTCCCACACCGATTTTTGAACCTTTCATATTCTCATATTTAAGCTTAGGCATTAAATTGAGCTTATGAAAGGAACAAGAAGATGACTCCTCGCGCGCCGCCGCCACCGCTGTCCGTCCGCCTCGGCACGCACGCGCGTTGCCCAGGGGCGGGGCGAGGATCGTTGCACAAGGAGGCGAAGAGAGTACCAAGTGACGCCTCGTAATCTCCGTCCGGTCTAGGGGTGTACACTGGTCTAGAACCGGACCGGACCGGAACCGGAAAAACCGGAAACCCGAAATCAACTAAAGCATAGGACCGGAAACCGAACCGATTAGATTCTGGTCCGGACCGGTTTTTTCCGGTCCGGGTAAAAACCGGAAAACCCGAAATTTATTTTTTCAAATTCTTTTTTTCATTTTTTTAAACTTGTTTTTCAAATTTGTAGCTTGATTTGAATTGATTTCTACCCTACACTTAATTTTTATATCCATTGGGTGTTTTTCAAGAAATTATATTAATATAAAATATTTTTATCAACAAAATATAATAGGTTTAAAATGATTTTATACTTCCGTTAGTTTTGAGATTTCAAAAATATTATAAAGTTGTACTTTGAAGTATTTTGGTTTAAGCAAATCTAATTTATATGTCAAAGTATTTAATACTTTAAATCGAAAGATTCTACTTCAATTTTTGGGAAATAATTTTAGTTTTTTATAAATATGGATATTCTTGGGTAAAGGTGAATGAAATGAATTAAAAAATACAAATTACATTTAAAAAATTATACTTCATATTAATGTAAGAAGAACATATGAAAATATACAATTGTATTTATAATTATATGCATACTTCGTATTATAGGTATTACTTTTATTTTTTAAAAAATAGACAATCCGGTCTTACCCGGAAACGATCCGGTCTTAGACCGGAATGGACCGGAATTTTACCGGTCCCAAATTTTAGACCGGAGACCGGTCCGGAATTTTACCGGTCTAGCCCGGAACCGGTTTTGCCGGTCCGGTCCGGTCCGACCCGAATTTTGTACACCCCTAGTCAGGTCCAATGAAGAGCCAACTCCCCTCCTATAAAAGGAGGGCTTGGCTACAGAGAATAAAACACTCGAATTACCTCGTTTTCGATTTACATAAGCTTTCCAACTATCTCCCATTTCCGATCGTCTTCTCTGGCAGTAACTTCCGTCATTCTCGTTCGCCGGTGCACAGTTCTACCGCCCTAGGCCTTGCACGTAGCGGTTTTATATTAGGAATAGATTGCCCACGTTTGCCAGTGCGGGAGGCGGGCAATAGTACCTTAAGGAAAGCTCCGGCGACTCCGCTTTCCTTACCTCTGTTCAAGAAACTTCTTCGGCGACACCCTCCGTCTGAAGTCACTGCCTTCTTGTGTATTCGTGTTCTTCTTTTTGTTTCAATCCGTTCGAGCATCCGATAGTCTCCATTTTTTTCTTATTTTATTTAATTGTAAAATCCGAACGGTTTATATGTTCGGATTATTATTATTAATTTTTATTTTTCCCGCTGTAATATTTAACAATCTTAAGTTAATATTCATGGAGTTCGCCGACAACGGGATGAGTTCCGAAATTCCGGTGGAAACCTCCTGCCATGGTTGTGCCGTCCTCACCGCTGCCCTTCGGGTCAAGTGTGGGGGCCACCACCATGACGTCATTCTCAATGCCGAGCTCGATCTTCGGGTCGGCCCCTCGACCCATTCTCGGGCTCGAAACAACGGGGGATTACCCCGTTGGTAATTCGAACCCGTTTCTTGGACTAACTATGGCTTCGGCCTCAACGGTCAACTTTGGACCGAACGCGGGTTCCAACGCACTGGTCAATCCATTCGTTGGACCTCATTGGGCGCCCAACGGGCTTTTCCTCCATACGCCCAATGCAGTTGGGGCCATTTCAGTGCCCGCTAGTTCGGTCAAAGGCCACCAAAGTTCAATGGCATGAACTTCAAAATGTGGCAACAAAAGATGACGTTCTTCTTCACCGTCCTGGGATTTGCTGAGTACCTGCAGCAAGATCCTCCCTAGCCCAATGATGCCAATGACCCCCTCGTGGCGATGGTGAACCAAGTGTGGTACCACAATAACTATTTCGCTATCAACATTATCCTCGAGGGGTTGGCCGAGACGCTGTACCCCGTCTATGCTAGTGCAAAGCTTGCAAAAGAGCTTTGGAGTAGCTTGAACAAGAAGTATCAAGCTGAAGATGCCGGCACGAAGAAATTCATCGTCGGGAAGATGCTGGACTATAAGATGGTCGACAACAAATCTATTGTCGCCCAAGCTGAAGAGCTTACGATAATCTTCAATAAATGCAATGAAGAGAAAGTAGGCGTCAGCGAGGCTTTTCAAGTGGCGGCCATCATCCACAAACTTCCTCGGTCGTGGGAAGACTTCCAAGCCGACCTCAAACTCAAAAGAGTGTTAGTCGGTTTGGTCGTTATGCCCACGCCTTAGAGTGGGGGGGGGGGGAATAAGCCGTTTGAAAATCTTTTCGGAGCTTGATAAAAACGGTGTTGGCAAATGCGGAAACAATATATAAAACGCAGAAATAAAAGCGTAAATAAAATGCACACTGAATTTATACTCGTTTGGGAACTCCCTACTCCAGTACCTTAAGGCTCCTCCTTAAGGATTTCCGAATCCACTAAGTTCCGGCCTCTTGAACTCCGTCAAAGCACCGCACTAGTTTGGCAAACAACCCTTGCCAATAGGATTCACTCAGAGATTTCACCACGGCTATCTCAAACCGTTTACAATGAAGATTTAACGGCTATCTTCTACCGTTCCCCCAAGGATTTCAAAGGCTATCCTTGAACCTTTACCCAAGGATTTATACGGCTATCCTTAACCGTTACAATGAGAGAATTTAACGGGTATTCTCGACCGTAAGAAGGTGTGTTTGAAAAACACAAACAAGAGTTCTATACAACGGCTTGAATATAAAAATGAAGAACAAAACTTAGCCGGTGTAGAAGGAAAGTATACTCTTTCAGAAATACAATTCAAACTTATGAATATGAGAGTATATAACTAGAAACATAAGCTCAAAGTTTGTGTATAAAAATCAGGAATTTTAAGGCTCTTTAAAATAGACAAAATATAGAAAATAATTAATAAAGGAGTGAACACACTTAGAATATTAAATTAGGATGTTTGGAGCTTTGTTTCTTGTAGAAATATGAAGGATTAGGCTTGTATTTATAGTGGAAGATGTTAATTAGCCGTTGGGAGGTGATTAGGGTTGATTTAATTCAAAATCGCAAAATAGTAATCCAATGGATCCGGTACCCTTCACGGTAGGGTCAGTACCATCCGGTACCTAGGTACCACGACCACGATATAGCCTACCGTGTGGGGGTACCGTATAGGCCAAAAGTTGGGTTCCTCTCTAGCAGTACCTAGTTAGGACGGGTTGGGTCAACCGTCACTTCCTATCGTCCGGTACCTAGGTACCGTTACACAGT
Source organism: Cuscuta australis (assembly GCA_003260385.1). Lineage (NCBI taxonomy): Eukaryota > Viridiplantae > Streptophyta > Magnoliopsida > Solanales > Convolvulaceae > Cuscuta > Cuscuta australis. Next base: position 513,591 of record NQVE01000083.1, read on the forward strand.
ATGGGGGTACCGTGTAGGCGGTATACCCTACCGTTTGGGGTACCGCTAGGGGTACCGTGCCACTGTCCTGATTTTTCCAAAATTCCCTTAATCCTTCGTGTTTGAGTTTAAAACCTTTTAGATATTTGAAAATGTTTATGCGATGGTTTTAAACATATTTTGTGAGTGCTTTTGAGCTTGTAAATATAGGTATATAAAGTCATATCTTTACATTGGTTTCTACCTATATTCTACGCTAGTTTGGTGTTTCAACTTCATTCTTGAGTGACGAATCTTAATGGATTCTTGTTGTACCTGAAACACTTAAACAAACGTCAAGCTCTTTATATTGTTTGTTAACATCAAAACATGAGGCTTAGCAAACCAAGGCTAACAATCTCCCCCTTTTTGATGTTGACAAACAATATACTTCAAAGTGAGTTAGGCGGGAGTAAAATAATGAAGCAAGCAAGCTCCCCCTAAGAATATGCATATTGAAAATGCTCACTTTGAACTTTTTCTTGTGTTTATAAAAGTTTAAGTTTGATGCAATTAGTTACACAAGAATGTACTCAAGTTAAGTTGCATATGCACCACTTTGAAGTACACATCTTCTCCACCTTTTGCCAAAATCAAAAAGGGCATTTTGAAAATTTTAACTATGTATAACTTCTTGAAACCCTCCCCCTATCAAAATTATTTTTTTAGGAAAAATGATAGTTTAGAGATCATTGGGCAAAAGGTGCAGTTACAACGAAACTCCCCCTAAAAATGAAAACTCCCCCTAAAATGATGCAAGTTTAAAAACTTTAATTTTTTCAGGGATTTTTGGGGATTATTTTCTAAAATGCATGATTTAAAGATGATTTTTTTAAATTTTTTTTTAATCATTCAAACCAAGGCTAAAGCAAATAAAAGCACGTATGGGATAAGGTTTTATTTTTGAAAATAATTAAAACCAAACAAAATGTCTTATCCCAATAAGTGAGAAGAATTTACCTTGGCTTATGCCGCTCTTTCTTCGGCTTTGAATATACTTCTTTCCTCTTAACATATTTCTTCCATTTGAGGAAATTCGTATACTTCATTCTCAAGAAATGGTCTGAATTGCAACGGCCAAATCCGTTGCAATATTCATCGTATTCCGTTGCTAATGGACAATTGCAATGGAAATTTTGTTGCAAACTTGCCGTTGCAAAAAGCATTGTTGCAGATTCCTTTTTGTAACGGATATTCCGTTGCATTAGCATTGCATCGGAAAATTGCAACGGAAATTGTCGTTGCAAGTATTTGCGATGGGAAGTTGCAATGGAAATGACATTGCCAACTCCTGCTACGGAATTCTTGTTGCAACGTAATGCAACGGAATTTTGCAACGTCTTTTTAGTTGCATATTATTGCAACGCCAAGTTGCAACCGAAATGTCATTGCTAAGAGCTGCAACATAAATGTTGTTGCAAGGTGATGCAACCGAACTTTGCAATGCCTTTTCCGTTCCAGAATATTGCAACGGGAAAATGCAACAAATATTCCATTGCAATATTTGCTACAAAAAAATAGTCACGTCCAACTGCAACAAACTATTCCGTTGCATAAGTTGAAAACAACCAACACATGATCAAACTACGTTCATCCTCAGTTTTGCGCAAGATTAACCATCAAATAAATGTAAGGAGTATCCTCAAATTAAACATAATATAACACATACGTAATCCACAAGATAAGAGTTTCAATTCAATATTTTTCATAGTCTAAAATAAGAGTTAATGTACTTGTCACACAAAAAATGTCTATTGTTTCTATTTAAAAAATTAAACCATTACACTAACATTGAGGTGCACTTCCAGCACCATCTCCTCCGTCCTCTCTACGGGGCAAGCGATCTCCAAACAATCTATGCATCTCTTCCATGATTGTTTGGGCAATAGGTTCACGAAGCATCTGGATAATATATCCCTTGACAGATTCTACGATAGACGGTTGAGAGGCAGCATATGATTCAGCAGCAGAACTCGTACTCATACGACGACGCTTGGAAGTCGATTTCTCATGACGCATGGTCTTGGACATCTTTCCTACACCAAAGACACGTTTTTTAGCATCATGTCCATCAACTGAGGCATAGTACAACTCCTCCTTGGATGCTTGAACATTATCCCGTTGTGTGACCTGCTCCATCGCATCATATGTCGCCTGTACATAATATTACAAAATGTGAATAAAATCAATTAGAACCAACATACAAATTACCTAGAGAAATAATATTTCTACATATAAAACATTTCAAATCATTCATAAAGATTGAGCTATAAATCTAAAATACAAAATACTAGGGTTATGTTAATGCTACCATGATCACCGGTTCAAATCTAGAAATTTATAAAATCAAAGCTATAAGATAGATAGTAAATTTATAATTTTAAAAAAGCACAGCTAGAAAGAAATATCAAACACTTGGTGACATTTACTACCAATTAACAAAAAAAACAGAGCATAGACTTTAGATAATAAAATTTGACACATATATATACACACATATATAAGGATGTATGTGCGATGAAATTTCACTAACCGCTACTTCTCATGATTTCTCATCAATGAACGTTACTTTATCATGCTTCTTTGTCTTTGTTTTCAAGAAGGTTCGAATGATAGCCCAATTCTCACCTCCTGTCTTAATCTGCATTAAATTAGCTTTTGATAAATAACTGAAGTTCACATATATGTTATTAATAACCAAACAATATTTGTATTAATAAATACTAATGCTCACAGCTTTGGTGAGATTTTCTCAAAATGATAAAGGACCACCAGTATACGTCCTTGTTGCACATTTATCTAGGCTGCCTTTTCGCCTATTCTTCTTTCCTTGTTCAGATTTTTTTTGCTCATCACCACTCCAATCCTATATGCAAATCAAGAAATACAAGTTAATTTAAAACATGTCTAATGAATACTCTAAAATCAATTCATAAACAAGTTTTAATTAATTAATAATTAGAGTCATGTACAAATGATGCTAAAGAAAGTTATTACCCCAACTAATTTAGTCCTAGATGCTAAAACAGTATGTACAAATGATGCTCATGAGGTTACTTTTGCAGCATTATTTTGTTTTTAAGCATGATTTATTTTCTTTGGTGGAGGGCCCAATGATTTATTTCCTTTGTTGACTAACAAAAAAGAGAAGTAAAGGGTTGGGAGTAGGTTGGCAGAGACTTACGAAAAACAGAGAGCAAGAAGAAAAAAACCAGAATAGAGTGAGGGAGAAGGGCTGGTGTGCAGTACAATCAAAGTAACCAAGTGCCAAGCGATGGGCATGAAAATGTTCATACTGAAGCATCCAGTTTCACACCTCCTATTCAAACTGAACAAGTGAACTTACAACATATTCCCCTAAATGATCAAAATGTCGGAGGTCAACCTGATGCTATGCTACCTACCTTAATGGTAAACTTCTTGCAACAAATGACTCATGGCCCTATGTTTCAAAACTTCTTGCTTAACCAAAACCATAACCATCGGTTATCGGCATTCGGCTATGGCGTTCAGTTTTGGCATTGGTTATTGGCATTGATTTTAACCAAATGGTTTTTGGGTTTTTATCTTTGGTTTATGCTTCTGGACACATTTAAAGGTTTTCCAAATGATTAGTTTTCAAAAACCATAACCTCTGTTTTTCGGCGTTGGTTATCGGCATTCGGCGCTGGTTATCGGCGTTGGTTTTTGGCGCCCAAATCAATCAAGTGGGTTTTAAGATTTTATGATTGGTTTTTTTCTAGGCATATCCAAATAGTTTTAAAAACCACCTTTCGTTTTTGGTCTTTTGGTGAAAACCATGTGAAACAACATAATCTTGGCTAGCCGTGGTTTTTACCTAAATGAAGTGGTTTTTAAGTTTTTATACTTTGTTTCTACATAAAATACATTATATAAGAGTTTCCAACACCTGGTTTTCATTTTGGAGAACTTTGGTTTTTGACATCGGTTTTGGCATTGGCAGTCAAACCATGGTTCTGGCAAACCAGCCCAACATGCATAAAGGAATTCCGAACAGCGATGTTAGCATTTAAAAGTCCTGGGCAGTAGGTTTTTGAACAACGATGTTCATTTTTGAACAACGATGTTTTCAAATGACCCTTGGGCTATGTAAGACAAAATCTTTCCATTTTTGAAAGTCAAACACCCCAACATCGATGTATACTTCTAGACATCGATGTTTGATTACCATTAGCCATTTTTAAAGGAAAGTCAAAGCCAAAACAGCGATGCTCACTATATGAACAGCGATGTTAGGCTGAAATTCTGTAGACCAACTTTGATTTGATTTCCACAAATCATGCCATTAAACCCCAATCAACTCCCATCCGGTACACATCATTTGTGGGTATAAATAGAGGTCTTTTGGGTATACTTTTCACATCCATTCCTCACACATTTCATAGTTTTACATTGCATCATTCCATAAACTTTTGCATAGCTTTTTAGAGTCATTTCTTGAGGAATTGAATGTGTTTTTGATCTAAATTAGTTTACTCGTATTCTACTCTTTAAGAGAGTTTTTGTTCTTGAGTGATTAAGTGTTGTGAACACTTTAAGGGAGGTTTGTTCCCTTGGTTGTACGAATTGAAGGAAAGGTATTTTCCTTCGGGTTGAAGTCTTGGAGTGCCGTATCTCCAAGCAAGTGTTGTTGAGACTCTAGGGACTTGAGTTCTCAGTTGTTAAACACCCGTAAGCTTAACGGAAGTAGTGTAGCTCGAGAGAGTCTCTCAGGAGGCTGAAATAGCCACACGTTGTGGTGAACCAGGGTAAAATCGGTGTGTTCTTTCCTTACGCTTATTTATTCCGTTCTTTACTTTATCCCTACGATTTTTATTCCACGAAAATATATAAACATTCTCGTGCCTCACTATTCACCACCCCTCTAGTGAAGGCCACTTATTTTAACACTTAGTTTAAGGCCAAAGTGTACACCAACTCTTAAACGAATTCTAGTTTAAGGTTCTTAATTTATATTCGAGTTTAAGGTACTCTTAACTAACCCTTAATCTAGGCCTAGTTTAAGATACAAATTTTCAAAAGAGGTTTTCAAAAATCTTAAACTTACCTTCGCTTAAGGTCATCCAGAAACTGAACAGCGGAATGCTCACTGTCGGGTTGGGTGGTATCCCCAAACGAGTGATCCTCAAGTTTGGTTTGTAGATCCCGTAAGTACGTTTTAACCCAGGCCACCGAATATTCATAATTATTCTTGCAAGGCCTATTTCTAATTTATCTTATAGGTCTTCGAGATAGTCTTACAAACCAACGTCAACCGGCGATTCCTTCGGTGCATGTTTAAAAAAGAGTGTTTTGAAACACTCCCAACATGTACCAATAGCTAAAAGACATGTGGCTTCTTTTTCCACCTCACTTTAATGGAATATAAATTTTCAATTTTAATCCCAAGGACTGATTTGCAATTTTAAATACTCTCCCTCTAGTTTTGTTTTCTCTGTCTCTTCTGCCGTCCCCTTCAACCCTCTCCATATTAAAATTTTAGAGAATTTATGATTCAAGTTGGGGAGTGTAAATGTATTAATGGAAGTTGATGTTCTCCGGACTACCAAAAGTCCAAAAAAAAGAGAAAAAAAACCCAAAAAATGGGGAAAAAAGAAATATACCGTAAAAAATAAAAAACAAATAAAAAGTGAAGGATTAATTTTTTTAAGGAAAATTATTTAAAATAACTCTACTTTTATGCAATTTTTCAAAAATTATCTATAATAATATTATTCTTACGTGAGTTAAGTCAAAATTAAAAAGAGTAAATTTCATAATTGGTCCTTTATAACAGAAGGGGTTCCATATTTAGTCCTCTATTATCAAATATTACCACCGTAGTCCTTTATTTAAGGGTACCTTTCAAAAATTGAGATAATTATGCATAACATTGAAAAAAGATATTTTTTTAATGGATTGTTTAAAGGTGAGATTTGGTCAGATAATTCTTTTCTTTTTTAAAGCAATTTTTTAATTCACGCTCAACTCTTTAGAGTTTGTTTTTTATGATTTAAACTCTTAACTAGTTTTTTCGAGTTCTTTCTATTTTTTCCGATTTCTTCCCGTCCTTCTAGTTTCTTTCAGTTGTTTCTAGTTTCTTCCAGTTATTTTCAACTATTCTCAATTTTTTCAAACTCTTTTTACTCCTCAACCAATTACTCTAAAAACGATATATTTTTAATTTGATTACTATTTTTATTATTATTATTGAAACCATTATATTTATATCTATAATTTATAAATTATTTCATTTTTTTTCATTTGAATATTTTTACAATTCATACTCATTGTTATTTTTTCAACTTTTTAATGTGAGTAATACATTTTTTGTATATTAATCTACATGATTTTGTCTTAAATATCAGACATATCACATAATGTAAATAAATATACTTTTTTTCTTTCATGATTGATATTTTATTTTCATTATAACTAATATTTCTTAAATAAAGAAATAGAGATCTTATTCTTTTACATTTTTTTACGTTTTACTCTTATTTTTATCTTTTTCTCAAAATTATTTCTACTTTTAAAATTTTTTACACTGTTTAGGTTGTCTTTTTTCTTTTCCAAAATGTAGTTCTTCCTTGGTTTTATAATGTATAGTGGTACTCCCTCATTCCATTATTATTTTTTAGATCGAAATATTGATGTTTTTCTTATACGGAGTATATATTTAGATTAATAAAACATACTCCCTCCGTCCCCCTGTATTTGTCCACTTTCATTTTTGCATACCATCCAATGCACTTCTTTAATCCATTTTATCTTATAATTTGTATATTAAAAAATTATAAAAATTATATATTAATATTCTATATGTTAAGACAAATCAAATAAGATCAACATGACTATATTCAGGCTTACACATTGAGAGAATTTGATGAATCAAAGTGCTTAGATAAACAGTTCAAAAAGTCAAATGTGGACAAATACAGGAAGACGGAGGGAGTACTATGTAACTATTTTATCTATAATTTTTTGGGGAAGGTTCAAGTGACATTGAACCTTGATGTCATGGGATGACCCGGGGGCGCTCCGGTGCCCCATTCGTAAAATTGACGGTTTCTACCCCCTCTAACCCCCCCCCCCCAGGTAAACCCCCCACCCGGCCCCGGCCCGAACACCCCCCCCTCACCCCTTCAATTGCACCCCACAAGTTGATTTTGACTTTGGAGTCAAATTTTGACTCCAAAGTCAAAATAAACTTGTGGGGTGCAATTGAAGGGGGTGGGGTGGTGTGTTCGGGCCGGGGCCGGGTGGGGGGGTTTACCGGTTGGATTAGGGGGTAGGAACCGTCAATTTTACGAACGGGGCACCGGAGCACCCCTGGGTCATCCTATGACATTAAGGTTCAATGTCACTTGAACCTTGGTGTAATTTTTTTAATATAGTTTAAAATATTCATGTTTTCCTATTTTATCATGTAGATTAATATAAAAAAAATGTACACCAAGGCTACCATGACATTGCCCGGCAATGTCATGTGATTACCTGGGGCCGCTCCGGTGTCCTGTTCGTAAAATTGAAGGTTCCTATCCCCCTAATCCCCCAGTAAAGCTTCCCACCCCGTCCCAACCAGAACACACCTCCACCCCCTCCAATTGCACCCACAAGTTGATTTTGACTTTGGAGTCAAATTTTGACTCCAAAGTCAAAATCAACTTGTGTGTGCAATTGGAGGGGGTGGGGGTGCATGTGTTCGGGTTAGGGCGGGGTGGGTGGGTTTTACCGGGGGTAGGAACTGTCAATTTTACAAAAGGGGCACCGCAGCGGCCCCGGGTCATCCCATGACATAACGTCATAGGAACTTTGCCCAAAAATGTATTACTCGGGTTGAAAAGTTGAAAAAAAAAACAATGAGTATGAATTGTAAAAATATTCAAATGAAAAAAATTGAAATAATTTATAAACTATAGTCATGACTACAGTTTCAAAAATAATAAAAATAGTAATCAAATTAAAAATATATCGTTTTTAGAGTAATCGATTAAGAAGTAAAAAGAATTTGAAGAAATTGAGAATAGTTAGAAATAACTAGAAGAAACTAGAAACAACTGAAAGAAACTGGTAGAGTTATTTTAAATAATTTTTCTTAAAAAAATTAATCCTTCACTTTTTATTTGTTTTTTATTTTTTACTGTATATTTCTTTTTTCCCCATTTTTTGGGTTTTTTTTTCTCTTTTTTTTGGACTTTTGGTAGTCCGGAGAACATCAACTTCCATTAATACATTTACACTCCCCAACTTGAATCATAAATTCTCTAAAATTTTAATATGGAGAGGGTTGAAGGGGACGGCAGAAGAGACGGAGAAAACAAAACTAGAGGGAGAGTATTTAAAATTGCAAATCAGTCCTTGGGATTAAAATTGAAAATTTATATTCCATTAAAGTGAGGTGGAAAAAGAAGCCACATGTCTTTTAGCTATTGGTACATGTTGGGAGTGTTTCAAAACACTCTTTTTTAAACATGCACCGAAGGATTCCTTACAATCTAAATCATTTCATAATCATCAATGTATTCGTTTCAAATCATAGTTTAATCAGCAATAATCATTTTAATAAGTGGGTTCATCACATCATAATCATCATAATAATCATTCATTATAATCATCAATCATCATAACAACCGGTAGCAAATAGCAGCCTAGCTTCGAGTGTTAACACCATAGCTTACCGTCATGCATCACATAAAGTTTTATTTGCTAAAAACATCATTTTCATTGTGAAAAATCATCTTTATATTTTTCATAATTAATTGGTATCAAAAATAGGATTTCGTAATTCAAAAATCAAGTTTTCTGATCACTAATCGATTATTATATGTTAGGGAAATCGATTAACAGTTACTGACTCCGTTTTCTTTGACAGAGTTGGGAGATAATCAATTATCATAGATGATAATCGATTATCTGATTTTCAGAATAGGGTGATAGTGGATTATCTTATTCTGATAATCGATTATCTACTTTATGTTTCATTTTTAGACGAGGCTCATAATCAATTGTTTGAATGTGACAATCAATAGTTGTGCTTCTATGTTTTAAAAAAATCCACAGAACAAGTTGTAATCAATTTTTAAGTTAATAATTGATTATCCATCGTCTTCTACCTCGAGCCATCTTACGGAAATGTCATTTTTAATCACCAAACTTCATTTTAAGTATATAAAAATGTTCCCCACGGTTCATAGATCATTTTGGTTTCATTAATTTCATGGTTTATGATTCTTGGTTCTTTAAGTATGTCAAACACAAAACTCAACCAAATGACCGTTTGTGAACGTAGAAATGATTTATATGAACATTCTAGTCACTAAATATATCTACGGGCTCACCTCAAAGCTTAACAAGGGTTTTGGAAATTTTCTAACGAAACTTCCACACCAAATTGACAGCACCACAGCACTCCTTACACTTAAGGCTAACTCTCAAAAGAAATTTGAGAGAGAATGGTTAAAAAATGAGGAAGATTGAGATGGCCTTTATAGGGGAATATGGGAGGAAAAGACCATTATAGTCCATGTAGCTTAATGGGCGATTTCAGGTTAGTGGAAGGAGCAGCGCCTCTTCTGGGATTTTGTACATTATCCCTGATTGGGACCAATTTTGGTTGCAGTCAAGGTACACTTTTTGGTCCAACTTTATCCGAATTGAGATCCGATTGAATCATTTTGGTTAGACAGTCAAACTCTACACAACGATATAATTTTTATATTTTTTTGTAATACTTTTCCTGACATCACATTTTTGAGTGTTTGACTTTGACAGAGTTAAAATTGATTCAGTTGACCTTTATTCAAAAAGGGTCTCACATTTAATTTATATTAACTATTCTCATGATTCTTTTCAATAAATCATTTCAATGCTTACATCATAAACAAATTCTTCATTTATTCTTAATTTGGGTCTGTACTCAACCTCTAAATCAAGATCACATAACAAAACAACATATTAGATTTATCTCTATGAAATTTATCCAGATTCTAGTATTGGGTATCAAAACAATATTTTATTTTGGCCCAAAGCCCAATAATAATTTATTTTAATCAAAACAAATTTGATTAATTGAATAACTATTCACTATTAAATGCCATACTCATGAAAATCATGCATGTCAACCTGTCATCCTATCTACTCTCCGTCCTCTGGGTGGTTCATATAATCTTTGCTTCAACCTACGTGTAGAAAAAAAGACCACACGCTCAACATAAAGCTGAGTGGTACGATAACGCGAGAGATTGATAACATATTTATACTTAAATACCATGCACCACATTGGCCACATAATTTTCATGGTTGCATAGTAGATAGCACAAGATACAAGATACACGTATACATATCACGGAGATTCATTTTGGAATATTATCCAAATATAAATACCTTGATGTTGTCTTCGACAATGTTGGATATGAAGTGCAATATGTTTTACAATACTACATACAAATTGATAATTAAGATCAGCATAATTACTTACAAACGATGCAATGTCAAATGATTCAAGATGCATGAGTTAGACTGCACAGGGACCCCTGCCCTTCAGTGATCATCCCACACGGTGATGAGCCGAGGAAACCTTAGTCTCCTAAAAGAGACTAGAAAATGTGGGAGGGTAACTAAAACCCTAGTTACCATGTACGTACACAAGCCCTCATAATGAAACACATTGGATCCTGAAGGCTCCTGGATGGGCCCGCAGAAGAGGCGCACTAGGCCTGACCTCTTGCTGCAGTTATGAAATGATATGCCATGATCCTACAACATGCGTCTAGGATGCACATGATGTTATTTAGAATAAGTGCCCTTCATTAGAAGGGGGGGGGGTGAATAGTGAGGCACGAGAATGTTTATGAATTTTCGCAGAACAAAAATCGCAGGGATAAAGTAAAGAGCGGAACAAAAAGCGTAAGGAAAGAACACACCAATTTTACCCTGGTTCACCACAACGTGTGGCTAGACTAGCCTCCCGAGAGACTCTCTCGAGCTTCACGACTTCCGTTAAGCTTACAGGTGCTTAACAAACTGTTACAACTTGGGAACTCGAGTCCCACGAGCCTCAATACACTTGCTCGGAGATACCACACTCCAAGACTTCAACCCGAATGAATATGCCCTTCCTTCGTACAACCAAGGGAACAAACCTCCCTTAAAGTGTTCACAACACTAGAACACTCAAGAATATGAGTAAACTAATTTAGATCAAGAACACACTCAATTTCTCAAGAAATGGCTCTAAAAAGCTATGTAAAAAGTTTATGGAATGATGCAATGTAAAGCTATGAAATGTGTGAGGAATGGTTGTAAAAAGTAGACCCAAGAGACCCCATTTTATACCCAAAAACAACGTGCAATGGTTGGGAGAAGATTGGAGTTGATTAGCTTGATTTGTGGAAACAAAATAAAAGTGGATCTACTGAAATCTGGCAGGACAGCACTATTCACAAAGTGAACATCGCTGTTTTGCCTTTGACTTTCCTTTAAAAATGGCTAAGATTTTATCTTAAATAGCCCAACAGTCATTTGAAAACATCGATGTTCAACAATGAACATCACTGTTCAGAAACCTATTGCCCAGGACTTTTGATTGCCAACATCACTGTTGGGAATTCCTACATGCATGTTGGGCTGGTTCGCTAGATCCATGGTTTGGCTGCCAACGCCGAAAACCGATGTCAAAAACAAAAGTTCTCCAAAATGAAAACCATGTGTTGGAAACTCTTATAGAATGTATTTTATGTAGAAATGAAGTATAAAAACTTAAAAACTACTTCATTAAGGTAAAAACCACGGCTAGACAAATCTATGCCGTTTGACATGGTTTTCACCAAAATACCAAAAACGAAATGTGTTTTTTAACATGTTTTTGTTGGATAACTATTTTTATATGCCTATAACTAAAACCAAATCATAAAAGTTTAAAAACCATTTGATTGATTTGGACGCTAAAAACCAACGCCGATAACCAGCGCCGAATGCCGATAACCAATGCCAGAAAACAAAGGTTATGGTTTTTGAAAACTAATCACTTTGAAAACCTTTAAATGTGTTTAGAATCAAAAACCAAATATAAGAAACCAAAAACCATTTAGGTAAAATCAATGCCAACAACCTATGCCGAAAACCGAACGCCATAGGCGAACGCCGATAACCGATGGTTATGATTTTGGTTGGGCAAGAACCAGGGGTTTTAGAATATTAAAACCATTTATGAAACCAATCATTTGATGCATGAAAAATATATTTTGTTTTGAGCCATCACCAGAGAAATTGAGTGAGGTTGTTACGATAAAAACCTAAATATTTAGACAACGTGTTCAAAACACCAATCTCGTCGTCTTTAGAAATATCCATGCCTTTCTTGTGATTTTTCTTCCTTCAAAGAGCTTCTGCTATGACTTTGAATCTTTTCATGTAGTCCCATGTTCCCGACGGATTGTCAATATCAAAACCTAAACAGAAACAAGCATTGTCATTAACAAAACATCAATGTGAAAAATGCTTTATAACAATTTCCCCCTTTTTGATAATGACAAACCAAGGCGGGGATATGCAGGCCAAGTTGGGTTTTCAAGGAGAGAGTAATGGTTATTCCCCCTACGTCTTTGAAAACGTGATTCCTCCTCACTTGTTGTATATACCCAAACTCTTCCCCCTTTTGGCATTAGCAAAAAGCACTTAAAAATATTGTAAAAATATACTCATTGAACATCGATGTTTGATACTGAACATCGATGTTTGAAAATGTCCTGGAGTGATTTTCATTATCCTTGGAGCTTTGGAACATCGATGTTTCTCTTGCAACATCGCTGTTCGGATGTCTTCCACCCAAACTTACCTACTTTTGGTTCTCCCTACATTTGCGCATCATCTAATGTGTTGGTGTTCCTTCTAAGAATGATTTTAGGTACCCAATGAACTTCCCCCTTGATGCGATTCATTGGGTTTCTTGCTTGGAGCATCCACTACAATTTTGTAGTCTTCAAGCACACCCTTTTACGAATCTAGTAATAACGTTTAGGTACCCAATAGCTTTTGGGTCCTTGAGGGTTAGAAAGATAATAATCATAGCCATAAAACAAATCCCTGTGTTAGGTAAAACAAACGGGTGCTATGTGTCCTATCTTAGAGCAATAATGACAAACTACATTTGGATTATGCATATGTCTAGGTTGAGCAAACAAATTTCTAGGTGATCTAAAGTCATTATTCCTAGAATTGTTAACTAAGTTCCTAGACTCATTTTTAGGTTGTCTCAAATTATTCCTATCATTTATAAAACTCTTAGAGTTATTTCTAGGTTGTATCAACTTATTATTTTTATTCTTCCAAAAATTAATTATTTTATTCTTAGGATTATTTGTGTTAGAGTATATTGTTAGACAAGGTGTGCAACTCTAGAGGGGGGGGGGGTGAATAGAGTTGTTGAGAATGTTTACCGATTTTCGCAGGATTAAATAAGATAAACGAAAGTGCAGCGGAAATAAAATAGAGAAGGCAAAGAACACACCAATGTATACTGGTTCACCACCTCGTGGCTAGTCCAGTTCCCCGAGAGACTCTCTCGAAGCTACCACTACTTTCGTTAAGCTTACGGGTGCTTAACAAACCGTTTACAACTCGAGAACTTGAATCCCACAAGCCTCGACACAACCGCTCGTAGATATGCTCTCTACAAGACTTCACAACCAAGACTTAAATCACATAAGCCTTGAACAACAAGAAGAACAATCTTCTTCAACCTCTCAGCAATAACTCTCACAAGAGTAGAAATGAGAAAAGATTAAGCTCTATGGATGACAAGAACACTCTCTTGAAAACACTTAGTTTTCTCTCAAAATATATCAATTTGAGGAAGAAATGAATGGAGGATTATAACCTCAAGATTGGGGATTTTAGGAGTGCTTGTTCATTAGAAAATGACCAAGGAAGAGTGTTTAAATAGGGGTTGAAGGAATATATCCGTTGGTCCAAGAAAAGAAGCTGGGATGAAAAAATGCAGCATAATAATCGATTAATGCAGTGTCAATAATCGATTAATGCAGTCTGCGCAGAGTTCCTTCAACGTGTAAATAATCGATTAATGCAAAGAGATTAATCGATTAGAAGGCTCTGAGAGGACTAATCGATTAAATCAAGAGGAATAATCGATTAATGTAATGCAAACGACAGTTAATCGATTAAACAGAGAAATATAATCGATTAACAAAAGAAATAATGGGCAAAACACAAAGGGCCCAAGCCAGTTGCGATGGAGAGCAAATTGGCGTAACACTCGTTGTTTGAGACAACGGGAATCAGAGAACGCTCCTCCTCTTATTCAATGAATTTGAATAAGGGAGTAAAAGTGAGTCCAAAAATTATTTTGTGTGTCAAACGATGTACACGAAAAATATTTGAATAAAATATTTTTGCTTACCAAAAATATTTTATAATATCAAAATAAACATTTGATAAATGTTTGACACACTTTTTGTAACTGACTCAATAAAACTATTTTGAACAGTTAAAAAGATTTTTCAACTGACTCAAAAAATAAATATAATTTTTATTTTAACTCCCATAAAAACAATTTTGGAGAGAAGATATTTTTGTCATCCTTACAAAAATTCCTACGACTCAAATAAATAAAAGTCTTCGGAAATCTTCTACTCCTCCGAGTCCTCCGTTAGGCGCTCCGAATGCGTCTCGGACTTCAATAAAATCCTGTGCACCTTCTTGAATACTTCAAAGAATGGCAATTCAAGTCTTCGTGTTTGTCGTTGTAGCACTTTGATCTTGACTTGAATAAATTGTGTTTGTCAATTATCAAAACCTGTGAGTCAACACTTAACAACACAGAAAGGGTTGAACTCATGCATTCCAACAATTTCCCCCTTTTTGATAATGACAAACACATGGAGGATATGCTACCAATAAATAACAAATTAAAGCATATACTCCTATACTCTTCCCCCTTTTGGCATTATCAAAAAATAATGCAACAAAAGAACTCATGCATTTCAGAGAGAGAAAAAAAAAAAATCTAAACAATTAAGAAAAATCACATTCCCCCTAAAATCATGCATTTCTAGGAAATAAAATTACTTCCCCCTTAAAGTATGCTATCTCCCCAAAAAAAATATGAAAAGATTAACACATTATAGCAATAAATTCCCCCTTACTATATGCAAAACATCCTATGTAAATTCCCCAAATAAATTCATATAAATTCATTAAAAAATATATAATGACTCCCCTTTGATGCAATCTCTTTGGCTAAGTGCTTGGAGCATCCACTACAAATTTGTAGTCTTCAAGCACGCCTTCCATGTGCGTCACGTACCCGACCACCCATCTTGTTCTTCAAGAGCGATGAGGCAATT
This sequence comes from Cuscuta australis, assembly GCA_003260385.1. NCBI lineage: Eukaryota > Viridiplantae > Streptophyta > Magnoliopsida > Solanales > Convolvulaceae > Cuscuta > Cuscuta australis. The sequence continues at coordinate 528,974 of NQVE01000083.1, forward strand.
GTCTTTGGAAGGTTCATCATACTTCCACGAAAAATACGCGAATTCATCTTGTTTGCTCATCTTCTTGAGCTTTGGGCACTCAAATTTTCGGTGGCCAAGCTTTCCGCACTTGTGACATTTTGGGGTGCTTTTCTTCTTGCTCTTGTTTAGCTCATGTTTCAAAAACTCGTTAAAACATTCAACCAAAATATCACAGGAAGTGCTAGAATTACTATCACTATCACTATCCGAATCCGAATCACCAATCTCTACTTTTTGAGAAGAAGATGCTTTAAAAGCAATTCCCGTTCTCTTCTTAACGTCAAGAGTATGAGAAAGATGATTTGTTTCGTAAGTGATAAGGTTACCTTGAAGACCTTCGTATGTGATGACGTTGTAATCTCGGCCTTCGTAAATGGAGTTAACCTTCGACTCCCATTCCTTGGTAAGACTTCGCAGAATTTTTCTCACTAACTCTTTGTCGGTGAGTGTCTTTCCAAGCATATCAAGGTCGTTGACGATGTTTGAAAATCTTCCAAACATGTCCTCCACAAGTTCGTTCTCTTTCATAGCAAATAACTCATATTCATGGGTTAGTAAATCAATTTTTGATTCACGAACTTGAGGCGTACCTTCGTATGTGATCATGAGCTTGTTCCACATTTGATTGGCGGTTTGGCAACGAGATATCTTTTGATAATCATTGGCGTTGACAGCACAATACAAGAAGTTGATGGCGGTGGCATTCAATTGAGCCTTCTTAAGATCGGCTTCATCATATTCATCCTCGTCCTTCGGGATGAGTGTATCGCCTATCTTCTTCATTGGCAAGCTATCTCCATTCTTGAGAGCAAGCCAAATTTTGAAGTTATTGGATTGAACAAAAATTCTCATACGCTCCTTCCAATAGGAGTAATTCGTTCCATCAAAAAATGGCGGCCTTACGGTGGATTGCCCTTCTCATATCCCTGCGTTCAACATTCTCAAAAAAAAATTGATCGTTTTCTCAAACGTCACAAGGAGCGTTAGAGATACCTGCTCCGATACCAATTGTTAGACAAGGTGTGCAACTCTAGAGGGGGGGGGGTGAATAGAGTTGTTGAGAATGTTTACCGATTTTCGCAGGATTAAATAAGATAAACGAAAGTGCAGCGGAAATAAAATAGAGAAGGCAAAGAACACACCAATGTATACTGGTTCACCACCTCGTGGCTAGTCCAGTTCCCCGAGAGACTCTCTCGAAGCTACCACTACTTTCGTTAAGCTTACGGGTGCTTAACAAACCGTTTACAACTCGAGAACTTGAATCCCACAAGCCTCGACACAACCGCTCGTAGATATGCTCTCTACAAGACTTCACAACCAAGACTTAAATCACATAAGCCTTGAACAACAAGAAGAACAATCTTCTTCAACCTCTCAGCAATAACTCTCACAAGAGTAGAAATGAGAAAAGATTAAGCTCTATGGATGACAAGAACACTCTCTTGAAAACACTTAGTTTTCTCTCAAAATATATCAATTTGAGGAAGAAATGAATGGAGGATTATAACCTCAAGATTGGGGATTTTAGGAGTGCTTGTTCATTAGAAAATGACCAAGGAAGAGTGTTTAAATAGGGGTTGAAGGAATATATCCGTTGGTCCAAGAAAAGAAGCTGGGATGAAAAAATGCAGCATAATAATCGATTAATGCAGTGTCAATAATCGATTAATGCAGTCTGCGCAGAGTTCCTTCAACGTGTAAATAATCGATTAATGCAAAGAGATTAATCGATTAGAAGGCTCTGAGAGGACTAATCGATTAAATCAAGAGGAATAATCGATTAATGTAATGCAAACGACAGTTAATCGATTAAACAGAGAAATATAATCGATTAACAAAAGAAATAATGGGCAAAACACAAAGGGCCCAAGCCAGTTGCGATGGAGAGCAAATTGGCGTAACACTCGTTGTTTGAGACAACGGGAATCAGAGAACGCTCCTCCTCTTATTCAATGAATTTGAATAAGGGAGTAAAAGTGAGTCCAAAAATTATTTTGTGTGTCAAACGATGTACACGAAAAATATTTGAATAAAATATTTTTGCTTACCAAAAATATTTTATAATATCAAAATAAACATTTGATAAATGTTTGACACACTTTTTGTAACTGACTCAATAAAACTATTTTGAACAGTTAAAAAGATTTTTCAACTGACTCAAAAAATAAATATAATTTTTATTTTAACTCCCATAAAAACAATTTTGGAGAGAAGATATTTTTGTCATCCTTACAAAAATTCCTACGACTCAAATAAATAAAAGTCTTCGGAAATCTTCTACTCCTCCGAGTCCTCCGTTAGGCGCTCCGAATGCGTCTCGGACTTCAATAAAATCCTGTGCACCTTCTTGAATACTTCAAAGAATGGCAATTCAAGTCTTCGTGTTTGTCGTTGTAGCACTTTGATCTTGACTTGAATAAATTGTGTTTGTCAATTATCAAAACCTGTGAGTCAACACTTAACAACACAGAAAGGGTTGAACTCATGCATTCCAACATATATAACAATCATTCTTGGGCCACAACCACAAGCTTGAGCTTTTGGTTGAGTTGGTTCCTTGACATGGTATCGGAGCCTTGGTGACCAAAAGGTCACGAGTTCGAAACTCACTGCCACCTAGTTTAAAAAATTTAAGGTTTCACATGCAACGCTCAAAGAGATCACGCCTGCATGTTAGGGGGCGTGTTAGAGAATATAACAATCATTACTGGGTCACAACCAGAAGCTTGAGCTTCTAGTTGAGTTGGTTCCTTGACAATTTGTTTTTCTAGGTTTATCATTCTTAACTTCTTCACCAAGTTTCTTAGGCTCTTCTACCTTTAGTTTTTCTATGGTGCTCTTAGGTTCTACATTTTCTATTTTTAAACACTCACAAGAGGAACAACTGAACAAGTAGAACTTTGGTCAAAGGAAGAAGATTCATTCATTGCCTCAATCTTATTTTTAAGGTCAAGATTATCATTTTCTAAAAAATTATTTCCTTCTTCCAAAGCATGAAGTTTATCTTTAGCCTCTTTGACAGTTTTTGAAGCTTTCTTGAATTCACCAAATAGTTCTCTAAAAGCTTCTTGTAATTCTTCAAAAGAAAGAGAGTTAGAAGTACTTACCTCTTCTTCCTCATTGGCCATGAGACAAATATGGGTTGCTTCTTTTTCTCCTTGTAGAGTTTCGTATTTCTCACCAATGTTATCCCATAGATTCTTAGCCGTTTGATATCTGGAGAGCTTTTGAAGTTCTTGCGCATTAATTGCACAAACTAGAAGGTTAAGAGCTTTAGCATCTTGTTCCACCTTCTTGATATCTTCTTCATTGTACTCCTCCTTGAGTTTCTTTACTCTTTTCTTGCCTACCTTCTTTTTTGGGAGAGAAACTCCGTTGTTTATTGTCATCCATAGTGTGTAATCAATGGATTGAATGAAGATTCTCATTCTTTCTTTCCAATAAGAGTAATTTAATCCATTAAAGAGTGGTGGCCTTGTTAAAGAGTGTCCTTCACTAAAAGATCATACACTCAACATTCTCAAAAGAAATATAGATCGTTCTCTCAACCCGTTAAGGCTTTTAGAGAGTTAGTCTCTGATACCAATTGTTAGAATAAGTACCCTTCACTAGAAGGGGGGTGAATAGTGAGGCACAATAATGTTTATAAATTTTCGCGGAACACAAATTGCAGGGATAAAGTAAAGAGCAGAATAAAAAGCGTAAGGAAAGAACACACCGATTTTACCCTGGTTCACCACAACGTGTGCCTAGTCCAGCCTCCCAAGAGACTCTCTCGAGCTACACTACTTCCGTTAAGCTTACATGTGCTAAAAGAACCGTTACCACTTGAGAACACGAGTCCCACGAACCTCAATACACTTGCTCGGAGATATCACACTCCAAGATTTCAACCCGAACGAATATTCCCTTCCTTCGTACAACCAAGGCAACAAACCTCCCTTAAAGTGTTCACAACACTAGAACACTCAAGAACAAGAACTCTCTTAAAGAGTAGAATATGAGCAAACTAATTTAGATCAAGAACACACTCAATTTCTCAAGAAATGACTTTAAAAAGCTATGTAAAAAGTTTATGGAATGATGCAATGTAAAGCTATGAAATGTGTGAGGAATGGTTATAAAAAGTAGACCCAAGAGACCCCCTTTTATACCCAAAAACAACGTGCAATGGTTGGGAGAAGATTGGAGTGGATTAGCTTGATTTGTGGAAACAAAATAAAAGTGGATCTACTGAAATCTGGCCAGACAGCGCAATTCACAAAGTAAACATCATTGTTTTGGCCTTACTTTCCATTAAAAATGGCTAACGGTCATCAAAATATCGATGTCTAGAAGTCTACATCGATGTTGTGGTGTTTGACTTTCAAAAATGGAAAGATTTTGTCTTAAATAGCCCAACGGTCATTTGAAAACATCGCTGTTCAACAATGAACATCGCTGTTCAAAAACCTATTGCCCAGGACTTCTAAATACCAACATCACCGTTGGGAATTTCTACATGCATGTTGGGTTGGTTCGCCAGAACCATGGTTTGGCTGCCAACGCTAAAAACTGATGTCAAAAACCAAAGTTCTCCAAAATGAAAACCAAGTGTTGGAAAATCTTATACAATGTATTTTATGTAGAAACCAAGTATAAAAACTTAAAAACCACTTCATTAAGGTAAAACCACGGTTAGCCAAGTATATGTCGTTTGACATGGTTTACACCAAAATACCAAAAGCGAAAGGTGTTTTTAATATGTTTTGGTTGGATAACTATTTTTACATGCCTATAAGTAAAAAAAATCATAAAATCTTAAAAACCATTTGATTGATTTGGATGCTAAAAACCAATGCCGATAACCAGCACCGAATGCCGATAACCAACGCTAGAAAACAAAGGTTATGGTTTTTGAAAACTAATCATTTTGAAAACCTTAAAATGTGTTCATAATAAAAAACCAAAGATAAAAGCCCAAAAATCATTTGGCTAAAATCAATGCCAATAACCAATGTCGAAAATCGAACGCCACATACGAACGCCAATAGCCGATGATTATGGTTTTGGTTGGGCAAGAACCAGGGGTTTTAGAAACTTAAAACCATTTATGAAAACACTCATTTGATGCATGAAAAACATATTTTGTTTTGAGCCATGACTTAGAGAAATTGAGAGAGGTTGTTACAATAAAAACCTAAATATTTAGACAACGTCTTCAAAACGCCAATCTCGTCATCTTTAGGAATATCAATGCCTTTCTTGTGCTTTTTGTTCCTTCAAAGAGCTTCTGCTATGACTTTGAATCTTTTTCATTTAGTCCCATTTTCGCGACAGTATGTCAATATTAAAAACTAAACAGAAACAAGCATTGTCATTAACAAAACATCGATGTGAAAAATGCTTTATATATAACAGTTATGAATGGTATACTACCTTTGGATTTAAGTGAGCATGTTTGACTTATGATCCCGAAGCGTTGTTCTAAAAACTAAGTCTCAGTTTCTAATCCATATTTCAATTATTGATTCTTACCTTGAAAGCACTTTGATTTCGGATCTTTCTAAAAGTTCAGCAGGCCATGATAATCGATTATCACTTGTTGATAATCGATTATCAAAGTTCAGCAGCCCCTGATAATCGATTATCACTTGTTGATAATCGTTAATCAAAGTTTAGCAGCACCTGATAGTAGATTATCAGAACTTGATAATCTATTATCACAATCCTCGGGTTCTACCTTGGTCTGTCAAATTACGTTCAACCTTTTGAAAATTATAATGACCATGTATGATTTACAAATATATCTAAATATTGAGTTCCTCTAAATTCCAAATGGATTTCTAGATGATTTCTTTTTCAACGAGTTTCATACCATATATCTTTATAGCGAGAAAACTACAATCATACGGATTCAACATAGGTTATGTCAAGTAGTTGAGCATATAAAACAACAAACACACATAAGTTCATACATGTAAAACACATATATTTAGGCATGGATTAACATGTTCATGTAATCGTCTAAATGTAGTCTAGGTGTTTCCCAACTTGTTCATTCACATGTCAAACGTATACACCTAAACGTGTCCACTGATGATGATATTACGATATCTAATGGTATTTTTTCAAGCTTAACCATATTCTTCATAATCTAAATGTCCTACCACTTTTATTTGAAAATCCTTATTCTTTTTTTTGAGTCAAACATCCGTTTAGCCTTTGTATAATCATTCAATTTCATAACGTTTCCTAATCCTCATTGTTCTCTTACGGAACTCTAAAAGATCAAGAACACAACATGGAATAAATCATCAATACACACATAATCATATACACAACAAACGTCTTTGCATATAAATATATTAAAGATTCCTCCGTTATATCTAGGGTGTACATACCTCGAATATGACACAACGTTAGAATGAATCGAATGAATCAACAACATCAACGAACGGTCGTCAAATCGTTAACCTTCTGACATCCAAACAGCTTCTTGAGTTTCAGTTTCTTCTTGTGAATATGTTACAGGGGTTGTGGAGAGTCTGCATGCACCAAACGAATAGCGGATTGGATGAGACGGAATGAGAATGGGGCGGAAGTTGCAAACCTCGCGTTTTCCGTCGCCACTGGATCAGTTTTGGTAAAACAACCGTATCGCCTTTATTACTCATCCGACCGACAAACCGTTTGCGGCTGTGATTCACCGACTCGCAAGGCTACAACTTTGGTGAAGAAACCATGACCAAAGAGTGAGTTGAAGATGGTCAAAATACTGCCCAAAGTGGGCTGACGAGATTTTTGCTTCGAAAATCAGCACCTCCTCCTCCTTCTTCCTCTTCTTCCTTTTGGTTCTCTTCTTCTCCCTACCCTTCTGGTCCTCCGCCTGCGCCACTTCTGTCCGTCAAACCAAGGGAGAGGGAGGGAGTTGGATAGTTGTGTGGTGAGGGTTACCAAAATATGGTGGAGAAGATGGGAAGAGAGAGGGGTATATATTAAAGAGATGTAATTGGGAAATAAAGAAGGAAGTAAATGAGGGTGGAGGTTGGCGTGTGAAGTGAATTTTTGGGTTACCTCCCTAAATCTCATTCCGTTGTGTAAATTCTGACCTGAGCGATATGTGTTTCCCCCCCTAAACTTTCCCGAATGGAAAACTGATTGCGTTTTCGGAAATAAACAGTCAAAACTAAATTTATTATATCTTCAAACTATTTTTCTCAAAACTTTATTCTCAAACTTCTAGGTCCATCCCTTAATTAATTTATTTAATTAATTAATGTTGAGAGGCCCATTATTAAAAATATCTTTTTATAATTAAAATACATTATCTTTTAAAGTCCACCTAATGAGATTAAAATCTCAATATTTATTATTTTAAAATAATGAGTCCTAATAAATGAATAATATTTATTTATTCAAATTATTGGCTAATTATTAAGCCGGTTTGTAGGGCGTTACACACGCGAGGCCCGTGTATATAAAAGAATGGTCCATCAGCTTTGGACTGGCCCGCTAGCTAATCCGTCAAAGGTGATCCCGTTATTCCTATAATTGACCGTGTCTAATCACACACAGAACGAGATTACTTTGCCTAGTGTCAATGGCGGAGAGAAATCATGAGCCGATTGAATTACCTTCTTTATCACTTTCCATGTCTACGCCGGAGTAGTGTATATATCAAAAGTGGCTTAAGAAATTGTAATCCTTAGGCTCAAGATAGCTAATTCAATTTCAGCACCATTTTTTGTTCTCAAGCTCTATGATTTTATCACTACCATACTTATTTCATTATTCAATTCGCTCCCCTCGGGCAGAATCTTTTGGTGGAGTTCTTTTCCGTCACCCTTATATATTTGCAAGCGCTTTCTTTTTATGTTTGCCAATGCTTTGATTAAAGTTGTTGGAATAACATAGTTCTGAGGATTCATTATTGGGATATATAAGGATGTAAATGAACTAAATCCTCATGAGGACAACATAGTTGTGAGGAATCATTCCAACCAATCGTCAGAGGCTTTCTAGGTTAAAGTTATGCATTGCATCCATGTCAATTTCTTTTTTCAGAGAAGCATGACCAACGTTTGTACACGCCCACCAACTCGATAATAATCTTGTATTACATTTCCAATATATTGGTAGAAGTGATTTTGTCTTCTAAGCTTTTTAGGAGGGAGGAGATATTGTTAAATTTGCTTATTTTTATTGGCTTCCTCTTATTATAAGAACTTGAAGTTTATAATTTTGATTCACTATTTTGATTTTTGAACTTTTTTTAAGAAGCACGAATTCAGTTTCTGACCAAGTTTTTCATTACTTCAAATGTGCCCAGCCAGGTTTCGACCTTAATTTTTAAATTTTAATTTTAGCCAATCATAAACAATTTAATCAATACTTCCATACACATGAATAATAATGCTAATGTTTAAAAAAGAAGTTAATGCTTTGAGAACTTAATTTGGATGAATGATTCCTTATGCACTAGAAGGATTTATGTCATTTCTTTTTAAACAGCTCAAGATGATCAGCCAATACCTTTTCATGTGATTGACTACCTCTTTCTTTCCATGTGAAACTATACATACAAAGTAGTGTTTTCATAGTGATTCTGTTTCCTTGCGTACAATGTAGCATTTGACCGTACTGATTTTGGCAAGGAAAAAACTATTCTCTAACCAGAAAAACACCGAAAAGATGAGAAATCTATTATAAGCATTGGAAAGATCCCCAAATCAATAAAACATGCAATATTTCTAAAAGAATTAATTGCTTAAGGTATGTAAGTGAGTTGAACATATAGTGAGGAGATACTTAGGCATAAAACTGAACATTGTGAAAGTGCAATACAAAGAAGAAGTTTGCATTGAACGAATTTTATAAAAGATTAGACATGGTAGGTGTGTGTTGAAATAAATCCAACCATACTTTCAGATTTAATGCATTAATAATACGGAGTAACATATATCACGAGGAAAGTTAAAATATTACAAATATATTATACATCCCTAGTCTTTGAATGTCTTCAAAGACCAAAAGCGTGGTTGCAATCGAATATATCCGATGATAAAATGCAAAAAACGAGAGTTGGCTACAACAAAATAAACCAAAGAGAACGAAGCGTAGAAAAATTTCAAAGAATGAAGGCGTATCATTTATGAACTTAGGTCGGAAAGGTTAAGGAACGGCATGGTTATCAAGCGACGGCGTTTGACCCCTTCGAAAATTAACATCCATTTTCAACGGTAACTTAACAATCGATCGCCAATTTTAATATTTTCATTATATTTTTAAGTAACTGTCACAAACAATGACGTTTGAAAAGGGTTTTGTTAATTGATTGGAAGGAAATTTTTGTCATTTCAACCTAATGAGTAATGAGAGCTACACGCCTCATGCAACTCTTTCTTGCCAAAAGGGGACATCCTCATAAAAGGTCATGCTAGAGTGCCACCACATGGGTGCTACTATAGATGCACTCATACTTTACACAGACAAACACAGATGATAATTATCTATACGACACAGACAATTATCGTCTGTGTTTGTCTGTGTGAAGTATGGGTGCACCTATGGTAGACCCGTGACACCCTAACATTATTCTCCTCATAAATTCTAACCCTTTTCTGCAGAATTCCATAATTTCTGCAGTTTTTATTTGTGCCGCCGCAGTTACCACCACTAGCGGCCTCACTCACAGTTTTTCGCTCTAAACGCTTGCGAGATGACTGAGGAGAATAGCACGAAAGCTCCCAAATTGCCAATTCCAGGCAAAAGAAATATCCTCATAACCAGTGCGCTGCCTTACGTCAATAACGTTCCTCATCTCGGAAACATCATCGGCTGTAATAAACTCGATCTATTCTCTCTATTTCGATGCTTTCCCTGAAAATGAAACTGTTTTAACTTTTAGGGTTTTTTTTTCCATTCTGTAATTGTGGTGTTAGGCGTGTTGAGTGCGGATGTGTTTGCTCGGTATTGTAGACTCAGAGGCTACAATGCCATATACATATGTGGCACGGATGAATACGGGACAGCCACAGAGACAAAGGCTTTGGAGGAGAATTCCACACCTCAAGAAATATGCGACAAGTAAGGATGTTGGAATCATCATTTCACTTCATTTGGAGGGGGTGATGGGAATTGATAATTTATTGATTTGTTTGTGAGTATTTACACATTCCTGTATAAAATTTATACATCTAAATTTTATGATTTTTCATCGAACAACTAAACATACACTTTCAGTTTTTCACAAAAAGACTTCTTTGTCGAAAAAAAATTGAAGATATATTTCCTCCAATGTCTTTTTTAGTTAGTAAATTTGGTAAATTTGTGGGTTTAAGTGAACAATTTTCCCCATATGTTCAAATTTCTTTGTCTGTCCTCCTTTTCCACATTATGTGGTAATCACATGGACAATGGCATTTTTGTTCCTCCGACTATAGGGGTCTGCCTCACCACCTTTAGTTCTCTGCTTCAAAATCAACCGAATAGCCATCGGCTGGTACGTTCACATCAATTTTAGTCCTCTATTTGGTGCCAATTTAGAGGTCATTTGAGTAAGAAAAAGTTGGGTGAATCAAGGACCATATGTCAAAGTTTGGAAAGACTCCCGTGGTCCAGTTTTTATTAAGGGGAACTGCACACTAAAACGAAACAAAAGCAACTACATGGATAGGAAGATGGTAATGGAGTTTTTGAGACTCACATTCAACACCAAGTATAGGCTATCAACTAGGAATCATCGCAAAAGATCACAATATATTTAAGGGATTGAATGAGATTGTTAACAGACACATGTTTAAAAGGACTATGAAAACATATAAGCATTTGTGCAATGGTAGGATGATCGTGCAAGAGCTTGTCCTATGCCTGTTGTTAGTGTTTGTAGACTACTAACAAGAGTGAAATATTTGGAAAAATATAAGAATTACCAAAAACATGATCAGAAGTGTCTGAATCAATGTTTCATACGCTGTAAATATTTGATACACATGTCGTAAACATACATCATGATCTATTAATGCCTTAAATCATAGTTTGTTGGTTAAATCACAATCATAGATGGTAGAATTTGGACAATGTTGACTGAATTTTGATGTCTTACATGTAGCTTCGGGCACATCTTAGCGTGACCAATGCTATTACAATAATCACACTTTTGACTATTTTGGCCTAGGACAACAAAATTAGATGAAATGGTAGCCATTTTAAATGTGTAATGGAGAAGCAATGACCCATAGAAAATTCTCTAGAAGAGGTAATCTGCACCACAGAGAGGTGGCTAGTGTGACGCATGGGATGTCAATTGGTGGCTGAAGAAGCTCTGATCCCTCTGCCAGACTCGCCAAGACCAGACAAGTGCATGTCTGGTGGCGATGTTGTCATCAGATGCTTGGAACATCGTAGGTCAGAGAAAAAGCAAACTATTTTCTTAACGTGTGAATGGCGCCATCTAGATGCGTGACTTGGACTCCGGTGGTCTTGTTGTAGGCATTGAGTTATGATGAGAAACCATGTTTGATGGTGGGTACAAATTCTTACAGAGCACAACAAGCTAATAATATTTTGTTGGAAAGGTAAACTGTTGATGTCAAAATTGGCACTAATAATATGTGAAATAATATGAGAAGGAATATGCTCTCTCCGTCCCATATTTAAGTTGTCATATGCGTTTTTTACAGAGTTCAAGAAGTTGAATTTTTTGATAGAGGAGAGAGAAACAATGCGAACCACTCAACCACACAGTCTCTTCTCTTAAGGAATGTGAAGTTTAGTTTTTGAGTCCCATAATAGGGGAGTGAGAGTTTAGATACGGAACAGAGGTTTTTTTTGAGAATCAGTTGCATAGGATTTCAAGATAGTCTTTATAATACAGAACTCTATCGTAACCTTCCTGATGACTTCATGCTAATGACCCTATTCTAATGATTTCATTGTTGTATTGTCCTACAATAGCCTTGAAATTTGGAAGATATTTTTTTTTTGTAGATGACAGAGAATTATAGTAGTAAACAGGTTAAGAGTGGCAAATAGGAATTTCCATAATAGAACACATAACTCCCCCCCCCCCCCCCCCCCCCGCCCCGGTCCTGTAAAGAACTTCATTTTCTGACTTCATTGAGTTTAAGATAAGTGTTGGAAAGTGAAAAGTACGGTTAAAATTTGTTTAGAAGATTGAAATATTGTGAGCCACATATTCAATTTTTTAAATGGATATGTGAAGTTCTCTATGGGGTGGGAGAGTATTACTGATTAACCAAAAACTTTCATATGTTGTATGAGTTAAGCGTGGATGAGTAGTAATTGTGATAAAAATTATGATCTTAAAGTTGTAAGTGAACCTCTCTGCACGGGAGATCTGTTTATTTATTGTACTCATTGCATGCTTTATGTTTAGATTAATTCTTAATATCTGCATCTACCGTGGTTCTGAATATTTAGATATCACACAATCCATAAGGAAGTCTACAAATGGTTTGACATAAGTTTTGACAAGTTCGGGCGAACATCCACTCCTGAACAAACTAAGGTTTGTCAGACCATTTTCAAGAAACTATTGGAGAAAAACTGGCTTAGCGAGAATACAATGCAGCAGGTATGGACTTTTTTTTATTACTAATAAGTTCTTTTCACTTTTTTGGCTCCAAATTTAACTACTTGTATATCTATTTGTTCTTATATCTTATTCACTTGCTCAGCAATTCTCCATCTTATTTGGCAGTTCCAACAATCTATTTAATGTGAATGCAGCTCTACTGTGATACATGTAAAAGGTTTTTAGCTGACCGTCTTGTAGAGGGAACATGTCCAACACCTGATTGTAACTATAATTCTGCACGTGGGGATCAATGTGAAAAGTGTGGGAAGCTGTTAAATCCTACAGAATTAAAGGAGCCAAGATGCAAGGTGCTGTTTTGTGGGTTCTTTTATTCAATATATTTCTATATTTTCTCTCTGCTGTACCTCATTGAGACCTGCTCAATGCTTACCTACAGTGATATTGTTGCAATTTTCAAAATACAAGCAAAAATTCTTCTTACTCCTAAGGAAATACCTAAGTAATATGCTGGAAAGATTGCTACTTCGCAATGTGCGCGTTTTGTTTTTTTTATTTTTACTCTTTATTTATATATATAGGGTTACCAAGTGGTTTCCCTGCATTTGGAAGAAGAGTTATTGATCACCAAATCACTTGTTTTCGCCAACTCCAATTGTGAAACCCCTATAATTCCTACCACTGAAACCAAACCCCCAGTGCACCTCATCATAACCCTTCTTAGCACTCTCAATTTGACCATTGAAATTGCCTCCAATGATCAATTTCTCTGATTGCAGAATATCCCCAAACATCCCATCTAAGTCCTCCCAAAACTCCCTTTTAACTTTCTCGTTCAGGACAGCTTGGGTGCATAACACTTATGGCGTTGATACTACACCCACCAACACATTTTTGATCACTATAAGTCGATCACTAACCCTCCACATCTCAACCACAAGCTCCTGAAGATCCTGATCAACCAAAATGCCAACCCCATTCTTGGTCCTCAAAGCGCCGGAGTACCACAACGACACAACTTGATCTGTCCCTATAATGCGCTTTGGCACAGTGGTACCCACCCATCTAGTCTCCTTGATGCACACGACATGATTCTTCCCCCTTTTTTAAGGACCTGTACTCTAGTCTTCACCATCAAGGACCACATGTTCCACGACCCAAACCTGAAGCTAGACGGACATTCCACTAACCCTCATCACCTCCCTGTCGCCCAATCAAGCAAATGACCTTACGTCACCATCACTAACCAAAGCCACCCCACCTGCTCACACCTCACCACAAACGGGAACACAAGAGAACCACCTAGTTCTATCTAAAACTACAGTTGGAAACACAAAAGAACACCGCCTGTGACCAAAACACAGGATAGAGACAACACCAAGCACCAACAGAGAAAGGGCAAGTAAAATAGAAGACATCAATAACTACTAACACTAACTAAGGAACACGCAATAAAAACAATAAGGTCCAAGAAGACATCACAAATACCCTCATCAATAATAAAGTGTGGTATGAGACAAATTCATAATTAACATTCCAAGATTTGACCAACCACGGTCCACGGATAAGAAATACAGAAAATTAAAGAGCCAAACTAAGAGTTTCAATAGCTAAAGATTCGATAACAAACATATGCACGACAAAAGTACTGAAGAGACTTCAAAATTGTAACCATCAAATTGACCTATCAAACTTAGATTCATAGATTTTTTTTATCAAGCATGAATCGAAATAAATTTGTGTGGGCATATGAATCAGACTTACAATGTCAGGTTTGGGATTCAGATGGAACCCATGATTCCGTGAAGCACCGACTTAGTAATTCGAATTCAGAATCCGATATTAGCAAACCCAAATTTCTACGTCCTGTTTGAGATAAGATACACAAAGACATAATTCTTACGGGATATGTGAAGACATGAGAAAAGAAGATTTTTTAACTAAGGCACTAAGTGGGACTCATATTGATGATATTGTAACTAGTTGGGTATGATAAAATTCTTCCTTGTTGAAGATAGGAAGATTAGGAAAACTTCTATTATTATTAATATATCTTTGTATTACTCCATTGAATATAACAAAAGATTCTCTATCCTTGAGTTTAGTTACATATATCACTATTTATATGTAATAAAACATAAAAATGGTGGGGTCAGTTGGCCCTACTCAATGTCACATTCAACTAAAGGCATTGCTGAGTTTTTATTGCTACCTTTTTTGTCTAAGAAGCATTAATTTGATTACCAAAAAAGTATTTTCTTTTACTTTCTTGTTTGTATGTTGAACCTTTCCAACAAGAATGAATCAATGATATTCATTGAATATTTCTTTATTTGCATTTATCAGGTCTGCCATACTGCCCCATGCATCCGTGATACGGACCACTTGTTCCTGGAGCTCCCTCTGCTAAATGATAAACTAGAGAGCTATGTAAAAAACATGTCACTCGCTGGTGGGTGGAGTCAAAATGCTATTCAAACAACACATGCATGGCTTAGAGAAGGATTGAAGCCAAGGTGTATCACTAGAGATTTGAAATGGGGGGTTCCAGTTCCACTAGAGAAGTACAAAGACAAGGTTAGCATAAAAGTCTTGGGTGCTTAAAATGTAGGGCTCAAATAAGTAGGTGTGCTTAACTTTACTACCTCGGAGTACAATTTTTTTCTCTTGCTTTATGTGTGTGTGTGTATATGTATGTATGTATGTATGTATGTATGTATGTATGTATGTATGTATGTATGTATGTATGTATGTATGTAAGTATGTAAGTATGTGCATATATATATGTGTGTGTGTGTGTGTATATATATATATATGCACACACATATGTAAGTATAAATTTGAGTGTGTGTGTGTTTATGTGTATGAGGCCTCTCAGTTTGGTACTCCACAATCAGGAGCTCTTCGATTGTTAAAGAGGCATGTACTACGACCATATAATCTTTTTTGAGTTGTGGATTAGGAACATGTTTCAGACTTTTTTTTATAAATTTTTTTCTTCTAGGTTTTCTATGTATGGTTTGATGCACCAATTGGCTATGTATCAATCACTTCATGCTACACCGCTGAATGGGAGAAATGGTGGAAGAATCCTGAAAATGTGGAGTTGTATCAATTTATGGGCAAGGACAATGTGCCTTTTCATACTGTGAGTATTTATGTTTGTTGAAACAATTTTGTTATTTTTTGTTGTTTAATTATGATAAGTTTTGTGCCTAATATAGAGTGGTTTCATTTTTAAGTCTAATTTCAAAGTGTCTCATACTCTAGTTTTATGCTTTTTTTTAAAAATATGTTTTGAATATGTAGAAAAGGTAAAAGAAAACGTATTGACGGGGATGAATAGGGGAGGAAGTGAACGAAAAGGTTTTGGAAATTTGGTCTTTGTAAACATACCATACTATCAGTCCAGTCAAAACAAATCTATCATCCATATATATTACCTAATGGTTGACATGGGCAGGTTCCGGAACCATGGGTGTCATATGCCACTGCAATTTTTCATATGATGTTTCAAAATCGGTATGGTATTGTAAAAATTGGGGTTTGCAGGATCTTATCACCAATATTACGGGATTAAGGCAGCCTCTATGACTTATTCGCTTCATAAGAATTTGTTTCAGTGTGTTGTCATTCGCACTTCTATTACAAAATTGCTGGCTTTGCGACCTCAGTTGTTGTTGAGTGTGTTGCTTCTGGGGAAGACATTGCGTGTTGGGATTTAGTGTAATTGGATTTACTTAGATCTGCCAAAAATTTGAATAGACATCGTTAACGTCTTAACAAGTTAGGAGGTGTGGATTCTTTGGCGGGGTCCATGGGTGGCAGCCCGGTGGCGGATTCCAAGGGGTAGAGGCCCTGACTAGGGAAAATTTTATTTCGGACATTGTTTCTTAAGAAAATCCTTTGGATTTTTGTAAATAGGGTAAAAAGTAAGGAACATTCGGATGTATAAATTATCCATTCAAATCTAGCATAACCACAAGCGCCCTTTGTGAAAAGGTACAAAACATTCGAATGTTTAGGATCAAACATTCAAATGTTCTCGTACAGATGTGACGGTTCGCGCAAAACTGCAGGAGCAACGATTTGCATGTAAACTGCTACAGTACTACATACATTAGAATGTTTTGTTCAAGCATTCTAATGTTTCGCGACGGGTTGTTTACTTGTTTTGTTTCATCAATAGACGGGTTTGATCAGTTTTTTGCTCTATATATGTAAACTCCCACAGTATGTTTCAGGATACAGAATTACACATGCTCATTCAAGTCTTTAGATACGTCTTATTCTGAAAGCATGTTTCACGCAATTCATCAAGTCTATCAAGTCTTCTTCACGTTCATCTATATTCTTGCTGACACTGCAAAGCAGCGTTTTCTCCCCTCCTAATTTTCCAACACATTGGGGTAGCTTTGCACGTAGAAGGTCTTTCTTTAGTAGGACAATAGCAGAGTGCCACAGAGAATTTCTCTCTTATTAGTAAGAATTGATTGTGGTCGCTCAAGAGCTCATCGTTGGAGTCTATGTTGCACGGAAACTCCATATAGGCTGCCGTACCCGTTTCGGACACCTTGGACACGCCGACACGCCACGGACACGTCTCGGAAACTCCACGTGGCGTTTCTGTAATTTTAATTTTTAAAAATAGAAAAAAACGCCAAGGAAACGGCTGGGACACGCGTGTCTCTTTTGGGAAACGGCAGGGACACCTCTTTTAAAAAAATGGGGTTCTTTGTATAAATTTTAAAAGTGTAGGAACTGACTCAAATTATAAAAAGTATTATCTGGCCCTAAATCTTCATCGCTCCTCTATGTTACGCGGCTATCATATTCATCGACAATAGACAGCGGCCCTCGAAGAAGCTTTACGCAGCTGGTTGGCCAACTACTCGCCGACAAAGGGCGCGACATCAGGTGAAGTGTTCTCTCCAAATAAGCTTCTCGCCGACAAAGGGAGAAGCTTACGCCACTAGTCAGTGACTTCTGGATTTTATGTTATGTATTTTGAACTTATTTATGCTTTAATATGTTTTGTAATGACTAAATTATGCTATCTATTTTGAACATATACTTTAATATGTTTTGTAATGACTAAATTATGATATGTCTTGTGAACTTATACTTTAATATGTTTTGTAATGACTAAAATATGTTATGTATTGTGAATTTGTTTACATAATTTTATTTATATATATATAATTTTTATATATAAATTTGGCGTTTCCCCGGCGTTTCGTCTCTTCATTTTTTCAAAATAGCCGTTTCGGCGTGTCCGTTTCGTTTCGTCTCCGTCCCCGTTTCCGTTTCAATGCTACATAGGTTGGAGTCATTATTTATTGGAGGCATTGCAGTCTTAAATCTCAAAGCTAAAAGGATTTCAAACCAGAACATCCATTGGAAACCAACAACTAAAATACCAATTTGGCCACTTATTGGAAATACCAACGAGGTTTAATTTCTGTGCTGCAAGTCCTGCTACCTAGTCATGGGTGCGCCACTGGCACGTGTTCCATGTGGTTGCATTTGTAAAAATATTTCTAGGACCTTTGTGCTTGGTGTATAGGGTTTTTTGAGAAATAATTAAAGATACTTTCATTTTTGTAGTTGTATTATAAATGCTATTGTAGATGACGGATTCTTTAGGGGATCCAAAACAGTGTAAAGGGGAACTTTTGTAGACAGAGGGGATAGAATATATCTGGTCTTTCATGAATGAGCTTACCACTACTAACTTTGTTATTGTAGTCCAACTTTCCTCTTGTGAAGTACTACATGATTGAATAATTGTATATCCTTTATCTTTGTTGGATAAGATCAAACAGATGTTCTACTGCAGTATGTAACTTTGCATTGACTAATTAATAAATATTTTCCAGGTTATTTTCCCGTCTACACTTCTTGGAACCGGTGAAAACTGGACTTTTATGAAAACTATCAGTGTCACAGAATATTTGAACTATGAAGCAGGTTAGCAAAATATCTGTTTGCAAGAAGGTTGATATTTTTCCGGTAGCCAAGATATTAAATATGTACCTAGGAGTGCTGTAGTTATAATTTGCTTGTTATTTATTATCTTCTCTGACTTGATTTCTACTGTTCCTTTCCATGTGCTATCATATGTAGGGAAGTTCTCAAAAAGTAAAGGAGTAGGAGTCTTTGGAAATGATGTAAAGGATACAACTATTCCTGTTGAAGTATGGAGATACTACTTGCTAGCGAACCGGCCAGAGGTAAGAGTTTGTGCTTATGCTATCTTGTTGCTATGTACAAATCTTTCTCTCGGTTAGTGAGAGTCTGTCCCTATGCGTCTATGTGCGTAAATAGATTGTGAAAACGAGGCACTCAATCACTAGTATCTATAATGTATACTGTATAGTCTATCATTTTTTTTCTGTGTTGCCTAAACCTTGTGGGTACTGCCTTGTGGGACAGTATTACTCTGTAGTTGAAACCAAATTTGTTATCTCAATTGTTTCCTCTCCATTCAATAAGCCTCCCATAATTTCAGAGTACGAGTGTGTTAGAGTATATAAAAACTATTCTTGGGCCACAATCATAAACTTGAGCTTTTGGTTGAATCGGCTCCTTGACATGGTGTCCGAGCCTTTATGACCAAGAGGTCACGAGTTCGAAACTCACCGCCACCCAGTTTTTAAAAAATTAAGGTTTCACGTGCAAGGCTCAAAGCAGTCACGCCTGCACGTGAGGGGGAGTGTTAGAGTATATAAAAACTATTCTTGGGCCACAATCATAAGCTTGAGCTTTTGGTTGAATTGGTTCCTTGACAGAGTGTATGACTCATGAGCTTAACTCCATGGAAGTTTGAACAGTCATGAACATCACTTTTACTGTTGTGCAGAGGAATTAGAGACAAAGTACCTTTTCTCCATTCTGTCGGCATCTCACTCACTGAAAATCTCATTAAAGGGCATTGCCAACCCTTCAACACCTGTACTTTGCCACACCTCCTAACCTCACTGGGCATGTCACCTGGTCTTTCAAATTCATCTTTTTGAGGGACTCTCTAACTTCATTTCTTTGGATCCAATGTATGAACTCTCGGTTCACCTCTAACTTCATGTTTTTCATCTGACATATTCCCCTCCTCTTCCGGAGTTAATGACCACCGAACTCTTGAGTGTTATTCTCCTTCAATAGCTTTCCAAACTACGTCTTCCATTTTTCCTTTATTTAGGTCAACATCCTTGATGCATCTTACCATGCCAACAATCAACATCTTCTCTTTCATTCTCTCAAGCAGGCAATCATATATATATATATATATATATATATATATATATATATATATATATATATATATATATATATATATATATATATATATATATATATATCCTTCTCACTGTGTTTTGTATCCACTATGCAATTTATTATGCAATGTTTTATACAGCACTAGTCTTGCCTTTATAAATGGAACAAGCACTGCTAGAAAATAGCATTTGTCAAGCACCAGAAAAAGTTCAATCTTTCCAGAAAAAAACGTGTCGGCTCTAATACCATTTCAAAATTTGTTGGAATAAGTTATTCTTATCATTCAATTTTACAAGGGGAAAAATACATAAAACTTCTACAACTAAGTACAATTACTAACACTACGTGCACTTACTATTGACAAGTTTAACTTCTTTTAGGTATCAGACACATTATTTACGTGGACAGACCTGCAGGCGAAGTTAAACAGCGAATTACTAAGCAACCTTGGGAACTTCATCAATCGTGTTTTGAGTTTTATTGCAAAAGATTCTGGCAAGTAATCCACCATTTATTTTGGTTTGGTTAAACTTCATGGGATGTATGCTATGTTCTTTTTGTCACGGTTTTATGCTTTCTGTGCTTTATTTAGTAAGTTCTCTCTTTTTTCCTATTATCAAAGTTTTCATTATCTTTTATATTAGCTTCTTCCACAAGCTGAAGTATCTTATGTACTAGTATTTCTTAGTTCCTTTGTTGGGTGCAAAGGTTGTTTTTGTGTATTTTGGAACCCGTCATTCTGTTCACTTTAGGTTGTGCTAAATCTTACCTAGTGGAGTCGTTGACTAGTTTCACTTCCCTCATACTCCTGATACCTGAGGAGCTGGAATATTTCTTTAAAGTTTATCATGCCTTCACTGAAAATGTTTGGTACAGCTTCTGGATATGGTTCCATAATTCCTGATTCTGAAGGTGCTGAATCTCATCCCTTGAGTAATACTTTGGGAGTGAAGGCTGGAAACTACGTGGAACAATATATTGAGGCCATGGAAAAGGTGATTGACCAGGCATTAGAGTTTACCCATATTGTTTCTTTTCTGAGTAATGCAATATATATTTAATGATATCAGGTAAAACTGAAGCAAGGCTTGAAGATTGCCATGTCTCTTTCTGGTGAAGGAAATGCTTACCTGCAAGTAAATTTCTTAACAAATTTTTTCTATTTTTTTTATAGTGAACTAGTGATTTTTTTCTTGTCTTATGCATTCTCTTATTTTGTTCCTGCATGTGCGTGAATGTTTATTTTTATAGGATTTTGGAAACGAAGAGACTTTATTTAAATGATATTATTATCACTGTATTATTTTATCTTCATCATCATCACCATCATACTCATTATAATGGCATTTTCATTGCTATGCTGCTGTGTGATGATGCCTCTCCTTTTATGATTCTTCCAGGAGAGTCAATTTTGGAAGCTTTACAAGGAAGATAGGCCTTCATGCTCCATAGTTATGAGAACTGCTGCTGGTTTAGTGTATCTCCTTGCTTGCCTTTTAGAGCCATTTATGCCTTCATTTTCACGTGAGGTAAATAATATTTTCTGTGTCCTGTATGAAATTTGAGGTGGGGTAGAGATAGACCAAAGAAGGGTTGTGGCAAAGTGATTAGACATGGTTTGCAGCTTCAGGAGCTCACCGAGGAGATTACCCTAGATTGCGGCATTTGACTTTCGTGGATTTCAGTTGTAGGGTGACCTAGATAAGGGTGGTTCTCTTTGTGTTGCTCTATCAGGTTTAGTTAGATTTACTTGGAGGTTTGCCTGGTTTACCATTATCTCCTTTGGTTTATCACACCTTATCTGTTAGACTTTGCTACCCTTAGTTTTTAATGTTTTTGTGTTTGAGTCGGGGGTTTTCACAATCTTTCTACCTTTTCTAGACAGGGTTAAGATCTATGTACACCCACCCCAAAGGTCCCACTTGTGGTACTCCCTCCGCCCCCCTAATATCTTCTCGTTTTGACTTTTTGTGGGTTTTAAGGAGAGTTGTAAAAAAGTGAAAGTCTACCAAAATACCCTTAATGAAAATGGGTAGAGTGTATTAATTGAGGTGAGTGAGGTGTATTAAATAAAGTGGGGGTATTTGTGGTATTTTAAATGTTAAAAAGGTAATGAGAAGATCTATGTGGGATAAATAAAAAGGGCTCATGAGAATATCTATGGGGGACGGAGGGAGTATTTTTTAGTGGGTTGGTTGTTTCTGTTCTAAAGATCTTTTGCGGGCTATTTTCCTATAAGATGTTTTGCTGCCTTTTCCCTCTCTGCGTCATAGGTGTTCAAGCAATTAAACTTGCCCGAGAGTCTGCTTTCACTTAGTGCTGAAAATGATGTCATTGAAAGGGCCAAAAGACCCTGGGATATTTTACCCGCTGGTCACAGAATTGGAACCCCTACACCGTTATTCAAAGAGATGGTATGTGGATTTATGCACGTCAGCATTAGTGTCATTATATTTTTTCTTGTACTGGTGCTAGGTAATGACTGGATATTATTGTTTAATGTGTAGAAAGATGAAGATGTTGAATTTTACCGAGAGAAGTTTGCGGGAAGTCAAGCTGAGAGGAGCTTAAAGTCTGAAGCTGAAGCAAAGATGATTACCAAAAGATTGAATAAGGCCAAAATTTCGGGTAATCCTATATTTGCTCTTATTACATTCTTTTAGTGAGTCTCTTAAATTTTACAAGCACAAGTTCAGTGTCCCCTCTCTTTCAATGGCGCAGCTGGGTGAAACCATGAAGGTTATCATGTGATTATATTAATTGTTTTTGAGTTTTTGAAGAGCACACACTATACTGGGACAGAAGAAAAATTAAGACAAAAAGTGGGTTTGAGGGAGTAGTAAGGAATGTCTGCTATTTCCATACTCTATGTATTTAAATTGGGATGGTAGGAATGGTAAGTAATGTTCTAGTATTTGTATACCCTTCATATTAACTTTTGCGAGAGATCATCATTTCTTTCACTTAAAATCTCTCTATCTAATTAACTAGTGCAACATTTTTAGCGTTGATTGGGCTAGATATTATGAAAACTACCTAAATTTATTCTCGTTGATAACAATGAAGACCACACATAGATTCTCCCAGTGCCCAGGAACACTTGAACATTAGACTATGATTCCACACAGATCTATACAAACATTTGGCAATGAATGTCTGGGTGTATCATGTATGTGAAACAGCGGCTTTGCAATCTGTGATTGCATATTGATAATTTCCCACTAACTTGAATCGCGCTCCATGGTTAGGAATGGAATAATACGTGTTCGTTGTTAATTTGGAATCACATCTTAGTGATGCAAATCTGCAATGCTTATGATGTCGTTGTGGTGTAATTCTGTTGACTTAGGATTAGTTATTAGCTAGATATAAATGCTATAATTCACACACTGAAAATTGAAGCTAGATAAATAGATTTTACATTCCATTTCATCACATGGTTTTAGAGCCAACATTTTTCTGCCATAAACATTTTTTAGCCTTAACAGCAGTCTTCAGCACATCAAAACCCACCACTAGGCTTGCTTCCTTTTCGCTGCCCATGAACAGAAACCAAACCGATTGGGGTTTGAGCTCGAGCTCAAACTCTAAATAATTTCAAGTGTCCAAAGACCAAAATTGACCAAAGCACCTTCACTTGTTCCAAATAGCTCTAAAAAGACCAATCATACACACATAGACACACACACATGCATTCATACAGAATTACATACGCGTATATACACATACACATAGATTATGACTAAAAAACGTTGCTTTAGATAAAAAATGAGAATCGATATTAAGTATTTCAGATCCAAGGGTTGTAACGAAGCAAAAATCTATGAAAAATCTTAAAAACTATGATGGCATTGTTGTACATTTACAAAATATTTCTGCAATCAGGAGTAGTGCATCAGAAAGGAGCATAAATGCATAACAACCATAGTCTTAAAAGGCGACCGAGGCGGTCCGCCTCAAAGCGGTGAGGCGGTAAGGCGGTTACATTTTGCCTCTGAGGCTTAAGCCTCAGCAGGGATACCTGAGGCGTACGCCTCACAATGTTGAGGCGGTCCGAGGCGGTAAGGCATAACCGAGACGTAAGCCTCGATTTTAATAAGAATTTCAACAATTATAAGGGTTATTTTTCAAAAGCTATTGGACCTTTTTTACATAAACTTTTTTGGGCATGTGCACTGTATAGTTTCTAAAGAAAAACTTAATAATCCTAGTAGATAGTTTACACTTCTTTCCCAGACTTCAGCGATAACTTCCGTCTCGCCATCTTCAACCGTACTTCTCACCATTTTCAAACTTCACTGGCACATCTTCTCTCTTGCGGAAGCAGCTAAGGCAATTGCTTCATATTTTAATTGCTTATCTTCTATGCAGTATTTCTTTCGTCTTTTACTTTTGACTTTTAATTTTTTCGGTTCTTTTCCAGCATCCCTCTCCCTCTTTTGAATTCAGTTCAAACTTCAAAGAATGACATAACTATTGTTTTGCATGAACTTTTGTTCCTATTTAATATTTATAAGGTTTGAAGATGTATTTGAGACATTTCTGTTTTATTTTACTTTTTTTAATGCTTATAATTCTATTTTTTGTGTTTAATGAATTAAGATATGGTATCGTTTTTTGTAAAATTCAGGAATTATGATTTTATCATATATTTAACATGAAAATGGATTATGCATTTTGTTTTACCTCGGAGTACATATTTTAGCATTGTTTTTTTCATATTGAATTGAGGCTTATGCCTCATTCCGCCTCGAGGTTTACGCTTCAAGGGATTTTGCTCCACTGCGAGGCTAGTTTTCGCCTTTCAAAACCTTGATAACAAGTGGAATTGAAGTGCATCGGGAAAATTTGTTTGTAGGTTTTAAATTTAAAGTTAACCATAGTTGGATATCTGCAGCTTCGTTTTTAAATTTCCTATGTATAACTATGACAAAATTCTAGGCTTAGTTGTGCTGTTTTTTTTATAGATGAAAGACCAAAGAAGGCCATGTCACCTGCCTCTGGTGAAGCAGAAGTATCCATTAGCAGACTTGATATCCGTGTTGGTCTTATCAAGAAAGCCCAAAAGCATCCTAATGCTGATACTTTATATGTCGAAGAGATTGATGTTGGTGAAGCGCAACCAAGGACTGTTGTTAGTGGCCTGGTCAATTGCATTCCACTTGAAGAGATGCAGGTTTTCTTCATTTTCTAATGTTTTTACTCTTTTGACCAAATTTTTTACATAGTTTCGCTAACAGTGGTATCTTTGCCAGAACCGCAAGGTCTGTGTTCT
Source organism: Cuscuta australis (assembly GCA_003260385.1). Taxonomy (NCBI): domain Eukaryota; kingdom Viridiplantae; phylum Streptophyta; class Magnoliopsida; order Solanales; family Convolvulaceae; genus Cuscuta; species Cuscuta australis. Next base: position 554,086 of record NQVE01000083.1, read on the forward strand.
ATGCAACCTGAAGCCTGCAACCATGAGAGGTATTAAATCTCAAGCGATGCTTCTTACTGCCTCAGGCCATGATGACACAAAGGTACACGGCGATCTCTACTTTCACCGTTAAAATACACTGAACACTGTGCACAATTACATGGTGTACTACTTCCTCCGTCCCAAACTTGGTTGCATGTTTAGTATTCATAGGGTCAAACTTTATCCACTTTCTTTTCCTATATTCTTGACTCATTTGATAAATTAATATAGTCATGTTACCTCTTGTTTCGTAGAGTTCTTTAATGTAGTTTTTTAGTATGCCGAGCTTAGTTTTTAATCCCGCTCCAATTCTCTAATAAATTACACTGAAAATAACTTCAGCTAAACAGCGTAAATCAAAACAAACGATTTAAATTGGGATGTTCATTTCATGTCTCTATTCTTGAAGCCACGGCGTTTGTTTGTTTTATTCTTGGTTGTGGTTGGTGGTAGGTTGAGTTGGTTGAACCACCTGAAGGTGCTGCTGTTGGGGAACGTGTTACGTTTCTGGGGTTCCAAGGAAAGCCGGACGACATGTTGAACCCCAAGAAGAAGGTATGGGAAACCCTTCAAGTGGATCTCCACACTAACAGCGACTTTGTAGCCTGCTACAAGGATATCCCATTCGCCACATCTGCTGGGGTCTGCAAGGTTTCTTCCATCTCCAATGGATCTATAAGATGAAGGTTGGCATTACACATATTTGCAATTGTTCTCACACAAAGAGGCAAAACAAGAATCTAAAGACCCACATTTTTGCAATTCTCTCCTGGTTTCATTGTTTGCAAAATAGACTTTTATTGCAAAGCATTTGAGAACATTATGTGTTTGGACAAATGCACATTTTAAATGCCTCATTTTGTTTTGTGATCTAGTCCTGATTGATTCGGATACCATTCAGGTCCGGTTGTGATTGAGATCAAATGGTTTCAAATTTAATTTGGGTGTTCTTTGAATTTGATTAGGTTCTTTTTTATTTGGATAATCTCATATCTTGATTATAATTTTTTTTGTGGATAATTTCATTATTGGTTTGGATTATTTGGTTCCGGTAATCAATTTTGGATTTACTTTGTCACGTCTTGGCATCCTTCAAAATTGTACCCATGCAACTTGGGTATAGACTAGACCTACGGGGCAGGCCAGGTTAGACCTGGAAAAACAGAATCGCAATCAATTATCTGAATCAAATTATTCGAAATCGAAACCAAAATGATTTGAAAAAAGAAGATTCGATCTATGACCGAAGTGATTCAAACCGAATGAAAATTGAACTAAATAATTCATATCCAATTTAAATTTGAAACCGATTAGATCTGAAATCGATCATATCAAAAATGATTAAACTTGAAATAAAAAATACCCGAAACTGATTTGATTCGAAACCGATAATGTCTGAAATCGATTAGAACTAAATCAATAAAATCCGAAATTGACTTTGCCTTTTAACAACCTTTTTATAGTTTTGAATCTTTGCTTTAACTTATGATTTGAACTAAATACATTACTTGATCTTCCCTCATAAAATGGATTCTCATCTTTAAAAAATTAGAAAATCTCATGCCTTAAATTTATTATATTTAGAATTTGAACAAAAGTTTAACAAATAAAATATGGGATGAATAAAGTGAGTCAACTATTTTGTTACTAACAAAATCTCTTTCCATTTCATAAAGAATGCTACATAAAGCAAAACTAATTTTAAGTTTTTAAATTTATTTTATTTAAAGATTGATATAGAAATAAAAATAATTATTTTCATATTTAAAAAGTACATCAAAAGTTTTACAAAATAAGAGGGTATAACAATAATCATTTATTTTATCAAATAATCAATGAAAAACGGTCAAATAAATAACATTTTCATAATTTTTAAATTGTGAAGTCTAATATTCTTTTTAGGACGGAAGGATTATATGATGAACTATGTGGAAAAACTTGATTTTATCCTAATTTCATCCAATTACAATAAATTTTATTTGTTTGGGAGTTAATTTAATTATTTTCAAACCAATTGACTCAATATTACTCAATAACATTAGAGAATAGTGTTAGCATTTTGAAAAAGCTCTGTAGCAGTAAAATTTAGTGTTATAATTTCAAATTTAATATACACCATTAAATTTAGGTGTAAAATTAATAATATTTGACTCTATTAAATTTAATTTTATCTAATTTCTCCCAAATATACTCAAATTTTTATAAATTTTTCACTCAACTGTATGAAACTCATTCAATTCTATCAATTTTTAGGAGTACTATTGAATAAAATTCATTTAATTTCGCCTAATTTCACAAATTTTACCAAATTATATTCAATTAGAGCATAACACTAAATGAATTTATCTTTTATCTTTTTATTTATAAATCTTAAGATATTAGTAGATGTAATAAAAAATTGATATATCAAGACTAAATTTTAAAAATAAATTTAATTTTATTTGACCCATATCTTCCCATACCCGTTGTCCAATAACTCTTTCACCCAAACTCAAACCCCAAGTCTTTGGACGTAAAATGTACCGTTCAATAACCTTTTGCCTTTGTATATTAAATGATGATTTATCCTACAACTAATATATTTATTTCAATTACTTTCATTTTGGTTCAGTTTTGTTCTGAGAAAAGTTCCAGTAACCTTTTTGGAGTTAATAGTCCAACTCCATATTTTAATGGTAGCATAATATTAACTTTCATTGTAATAGTGACATTCTTTAAAAATTGTATTTCTTGTGATACTTTTTTTCACTTTTTAAGAATATTTAGATTGCACATAAATTTTAGTGAGTAACTCATTTTTTGCTCATTAAATATATCGTTAGAAAGTTCTTGATGAGTTCTACCTAATGATACGAATATTACAGAAAACTGCTCTTGGGTACCCCATATTTTGAGAAACTAACTACCGGGTACCTCACATTTTCAAAATATACTCCGAGGTACCTTCTATTTTGAGAAACTAACTATCAGGTACCTCACATTTTTAAAATATACTCCGAGGTACCCTCTATTTTGAGAAACTAACTATCGGGTACCTCACATTTTTAAAATATACTCCAGGATACATCCAAATATACATTTATTTTACGCCATTAATTTTAAGAAATAGAGATTTGGAATTTTAAAAGTAACCAAGATCTTTTTAAAATTGAGTACTCAATTTTCTTCAAATTAAAAAGATCTTGGTTACTTTTAAAATTCCAAACCCCTATTTCTTATAATTAATGGCGTAAAATTAATGTATATTTGGAGGTATCCTGAAGTATATTTTAAAAATGTGAGGTACCCGATAATTAGTTTCTCAAAATAGAGAGTACCTCGGAGTATATTTTAAAAATGTGAGGTACCCGATAGTTAGTTTCTCAAAATAGAAGGTACCTCAGAGTATATTTTGAAAATGTGAGATACCCGGTAGTTAGTTTCTCATAGACCTGGCAAATCGGTCGGTCAGGTCGGGTTCGGCTTCGGTCACCTTGGGTTCGGATTAGTTCGGGTTCGGTTAAGTTCGGGTTCGGGTTGATAACTACATGTTCATGACCCAGTGTCATCGGGTTCGGGTTGACCCAACGGGTTATGAGTTTCATTTATTATTTTGAAATTTTAAGTAATTTTTATGACTTAGTGAAAATATTACGAATAAAAAAAATTAAAAATGTAGAAATTTTGAAAAAATGTAAGATAAGTATGCGACATCATAATAATTTGTTATGATGTTATAAATCTATATATGAAAAATGAGTAGAAAGTAAAGAAATATAATCATAATCTTATTTTTATAACACTATATTTCATACTAAAATGTATGATTCTGAAAAAACCTTAGATTAGCGGGTCGGTCAGGTCGGGTTCGGGTTCGGTCGGGTTTGACCCATTTTTAGCGGGTCATTTCGGATTCGGTCAACTTCGGGTTCGGTCAGCAAAACCTTTGTTCAAAACCCAGTATTTTCGGGTCGGGTCTCGGGTCAAAAACAGGTCAGGTCTCGGGTCTTCGAATATTAAATACAAAATATTGAGTTCCTAGATTTTATAATTTTAGTCTAATCAAGAGTAATAACCTAATATATTCAAACATTTATGCTTAATTTACATTATTTACATTTTCCTTGTTAACTTTTAGACCCGATTCTAAGACGTTGCACTTCCAATCACAAAATTCTTATTTTTCCATTATTTTTATCTCTTTTCTTTTTATTTTTTCTTATCATTTTCTATCAATCAAAATACCTATTCTTTTCTCTATATTTTTCTCTCTTCATCCAAACAAACCATTAGTGGATCTATTTCATTTGATTTTTTTGCAATTAAGAGATGAATTTTTATATTTAATTAAACAAATACTACATGATTTGAACTCATCATATATGATAAATTTCATTTAGAATTTTTTGTACTAATACTCAGAGTATAACTTAAGCAGAAAATTCTATTTCGGGATCCAATTAGGATGTTGTTGATTGTTGTATTCAAAGTATAATTTACTCCATTTGTTTGAGAAGAATCTTATCATTTGATTTTTTTAGTCAAAGTTTGTAAATTTTTACCTCGTTATGGAGAAAAAATACATTGTATTTTGATATATATATATATATATATATATATATATATATATATATATATATATATATATATATATATATAATACTTATTCCGTCCCTGAAAGAATTATCTCTTTACAGTTATGGTCTATGGATAAGTTCTATTTATTTGCATGTATTCATTGATCATTTCATAAAATGAAATATTCTTATTATTTCTTGTTTTGTAGAGTTTTTAAATATAAAATTTTTATTTTTTATTTTTTACCAATTTATAAATAAAATCATTCTAAAAATTACGTGATTTTGCATATTGATCAAAGAAAGTAATTCGTTGAGGGACAGATGAAATATCAATAGGTTTTTTTGAAACATAGTTTTAAAATATTTAATTTTTATAAAATACTCCTCCGTCCCATAATTATCTTTCTTCTTTTGTTTTTGGGTTGTGTGAAAATCTTGTCATGTCAAATCGAGAAGATAATTCCAGAATGAAAGGGTTAAATCTTTATGTGAATATAGATATTAAGGGCACTAGAAATACCCATGAAGTCCCAGGGCTTCGAACCTTCTCTCTCTGCCGTGTCAGTTTTAACTTAATTCACAGTTTCAGTGGAAATGAGTTTGAAGTCCGGGGCTTCAAACTGGGGCTTCAAACCTTCGTTTTTTACATTTTAAATACACATCTTCTAAAATTAAATTAATAAAATTTAAATATTTAATTATTTAAGAGAATTGAAACGAGAATTATTCATTAAATAATAAAATTACATTCATTAAATAAAAAAATTGCATTCATGAAAAAATAAAAAAATACTTGAATAATAATTTTTTTAAAAGATGATAGATAGAGAGAAATTTGTATTTGTATTGAATTTAAAAAAAAATAATTTAATTTATAGAGAAGAAAAGAGGAAAAAAGAGGGAGAAAAAAGAAGGAAGAAGGCATTATCACGCCTTCAACTCACGTCAAAAATTTGACGCATGTTATGTACAAATGTCTTTTGATGTTCTCCATGTCTAAGTTAGACCTTTGATTTTCCCCTTTGTAAGCCTATATATAGAGGCTCCATATGTTGAAATGAGACATCCATATCTTTAGTTTCTCATTGCATTCTTTCTCTTTCACTCTCCATTGCACTTTGATCTTCCATTTGTGTTTCTTATCAAGGTATATCTCTATCATCTTGTTCTTGATAATATTTCTATTATCTTTATTCTTAACACGTTATCAGCACGATACTCTAAAAATTTACTCTTCATATCTTGTCCTTGTTCATATTCATGTTATATATATATATATATATATACATATACATATACACTAATTTACTTTAGTTTTCAAGTGTACTTGTAAATATATTGAATCTAAAACTCCTAAATATATTAGAGAATTGGCATGTGAAGCCTACATTATGTGTTAAAGTTGAAGATTATATGATAAAACTCAACCTAAAGTTTGAGTACATATTATGTCGGAAAAATTTCATTTCTTTAGTTTTTTTTCTCTTTTGGCTAGTGAACTTGAAGTTCATATTCTGATTTCATATGCTCGAAGCATTAACAGTGAAACTCAAACCTGAAGATTTGAGTATGCCACATGAATATATAGGTGACATTATTATTTACTATGCAACAAATAAATAAATAATAATAATAATAATAGTAATATTAATATTATAGACTTATTATTTGTGATTATGTAATGTCCTCTAATTTATCATTATGTCCATAGTTTTGCTCTAATTGTAACCTCCGTTATAATAATAATAATGCATAAATAATAATAATAATAATTGAGACCCTTCAAGTACCTAAGCCGTTTTTTTAATAAAAAACCCTATTATTCAATCAATACACATTAATTTATTTATTTTTCACAATAATAAAAAAGAGTTAACATGTTCATCAAAACACAATATATGGGTATATGAGATACTACCTAAGGTCTTATAATATTCAATTACCACCTGAAGTGGCTGATTTTTAGTATAAAAAAATCTCATTAAAAAGAGACATTTTGATATTTCAAGACCTTTGTTCTAATCTATATATGATTCCTCATCGATTTTCCTCAAGAATGACGTAGTTAATATATTATAATCAAAGGAGTGATTATACATATTATTTTTTTAAGATGTAAAAGTTTTTTCTCTTGTGATAAAAGAAGTTAGTGTGGATATAATTTTCTTTTTATACAAAACTGATAGATAGCTTCAGAAGAGCATTGCATAATAAGAGCTGCATAATAGAAGTAATAAAGGTCTCATAAATATTGAATATTTTGAGAGAATAGTTATTGTCCTTCATTGACGAATATTCTATTGGGTATAAACAATTAAATCCTTATTGTTTATGGTGTCTCTATCAATGTTTAAGATACCAGTGGAAATGAATATTACATGACACTTGATTGAGATTTGTTTTCACGTAAACCAGAAGTTTACTGAATCAATTTTTATTCTAAACATTAGTTTGTGGTGGGAAGAAAAAAATCATTAAGAACTCAAGTGAGCACTATTTGAAGAACACGTTTCTGTTATTATAAGGACCAGAAGATCCTATAGTCTTGTTCTCATTAGAAGATTATTATGAGATTATTACTAATGAAACTTGAGATTCATCATTTCATACATATTAAGAAATTGTTCAAGGATAATTGATTGGGCCCATCAACTATTCGTGATCACAATTTAAATGTTATATATGATGCATTGTTATATTTGTTATATTTGTTGACAATTAACTCGTAACCTGAAGTTTATGATATTTGTCTTATGGACATAATTTTTAGGTTATGCATGTTGAACACCATTAGTCACATAAGAGCCTCTAGTTAATATGCAAAATGCATTGAATTGGTGGCTATACTTTTGATTATGAGAACAAAGCATTTTATACTGGTTTTTGAATCTTCATTTATGTGGTAATTATTTGGAGCAGATGCTTAGTGGGCATAAATTAAAAGAAATTATCAAGGTACCACAATGGTAGGTAGACACTGAGGGAAGGTTTTTGAAGAAGTTGAATGGAAGATAAATTCCATGACATATGCTAGATTATATATATTCTTCAATTAAAGAAGATGTGAACATGAAGTTCAAGAAAGAAGATTGTACTACGATATTGCAAATAAAGTGCTCATTATGAATTTTATGTGTCAATTGTAAACACTTTGGTTAGAAGTGAATTCTAGATATTTTTTCAACCATAAAAAAGTGGTCTTATTATAAGGAACCTGTAGTTCCAACATATAATTAAGAACCTGAAGTTCTCCTACGCATGTATTTTATATACACATGTTCATTTTTATTAATCCTTCCCTATAAATAAAATGTCAAATCTTCAAATTTTTGAGTTTCTTACACTTGATATCTCCTGAAGAGAAACAAGTTTGTCCATTCTCACAATATTTGATTGTTTGATTGTGTGCCTTATATGCTCTCTCTCCCACAATGCATTCAATATAATGTAGAAGACTGTGTATTGACATTGGCTATAACTCCTCGTCTATTGTTAAATGTTTAGAGTTTTTGAAAGGAGAATTATTAACATCAAAGTAAGTTGGTTTGTCAATTTTATGATGAAATATTCCCAGTTTCAGGGGGAGACAAGAATAATGAAAGACTGGTAATACAAGAAATTATATGAAATGCATCATTGTAAATTTTCGACTCCTGAAGTACTGGTCAATATAATTTTGAAGTCTGATTTGCAATGAAGAGCAAATGGATTACTCGATGCATTCACATATATGAGCAGGGTGACAAAGTTACATATACCATCATCTTATGCATCGCTCAATTTAAGGTAGTCCCAAAAGTGACTATTGAACATTTTATGTGGGAGAATAATTGGTTTCAAAGATAAGAACCCACGAAAATGAAGATATTAAAAATGCTATTAGTGAAACCATATACATGATTATGAGTGAAACCCCAGAAAAGGTAATTGTCCCAGAAGAAGACTAATACTATTCCAGAAGAAAATGAAACCCAAAAGAGGTAAATGTCCTGGAAGAGACTAATATGATTCTAGAAGAATAAGTTTCCTAAAGAAACATCGGTACCGAAAGAAAATGAGATCTCTATTAATTATGTACGAGACTGTACAATATAGAACCAAAATGAAACACGTGTTAATGATATTCTTGCATATGTTATGGCAATGGATGTAATCAATAAAAGAGATTACATGCCTAAAACTCAAAGAAGAGTACATGTAGATAGTACATAAATGATTTGCCAAAATGGAAAAAGACCCTGAAGGTCGAATATAAGTTACTCGATAAACGGAATATTTTCAGACCTGAAGTCTGAACACCCATAGACGTCTAACCAATAGGTTTAAAATGGGTGTCTGTAATAAACAGAAATAAAATGAATGAGATTATGCGATATGAGGAAACGTAATTATAAGGGACACTTGAAATCGACATCTGTGTGATAGTAATCTCTGAAGGATTCAAAATGCCAAAAACAATAAAATTAATACATCGAGATATGTGTGAAGAGATCGTGGAATGGTCTTAAGTAATCTGGTCATATGTGGTACAATTGACCCAGTGAATATCTCGAAAAAGAAAGATACAAATTTGAAATCAACCTATGTGTTGTCATTCAAGGATCGCTCTCAATATTCTTTATTATAGCAGTTTACGTCAACGTATAAATATCATTAGATCTCCTGAAGAGATGGAGAAAACAAAAAAAACTGTTGAACTCTTGAAGAGAGAATTTGAGATGGAAGATCTTGACATGACATAAATTATACTTTAGATTGTATTTTAAACACCTATATGATGGCACATTTGTCCATAAGTTAAACTACATCCAGAAGATGTTAACACGTTGAAATATGGATAAAGCTCATCCTTTGAACATAACCATGGTTGTTCATTCGTATATATATTCATAACATTCTAATCGCCTCCCACAAGAGGGCGAAGAAGTACTTGGTCCTGCAATACCAAATTTTAAGGGTGAAATTAGATTGGTAATGTGTTCACATATGGTGATAAGACTTTTTCTTGGAAGTCGACTGAGCGAGCACGACCAGATAACTGAGGCAGCATAACTGATCCTGCAGTATCAGTTAATATAGGTCCTGAAGAACCTAGCCAACATTATCGTGTAGCATAATGTTGTTAGTGTATAATGAACGATGATATATCTTATGGGTAGTGTTAAATATGTCAGATATATTACTCTTATTATTTAGAATATTTGGTTACCTTGTTTACCTAGACTTTACCTCCTCCCTGTGTATAAATACCCCGACATATGATGAATAAAGTACTCAGTTCAAAATTCCTGAAGCATGCAATCAGAAAGCTCGTGAGTTATTCTCAATCAAGTTACAGAGATCATTATACGGATTGAAACAATCTGGTAGAATGTGGTATAACCGTCTTAGTGAATACCTTGTTAGAGAAGGCTACATAAATGATCCAATTTGTCCATGTGTTTTCATCAAGAAATCTGAAGTTGGATTTGCTATCATAGCAGTATATGTAGATGACCTAAACCTTGTTGGAACACCAGAAGAGTTAATAAAGACTGCAAACTATTTAATGAAAGAGTTTGAAATGAAAGATCTTGGGAAAACCAAAATTTGTCTCGGCCTGCAGATCGAGCATGTATCAAATGAGATTTTTATCCATCAATCAACATATACGGAAAAGGTCCTAAAACAATTTTACATGGATAAGGCACACCCATTGAGCAGTCCCATGGTTGTTCGATCATTAGATGTAAAGAAGGACCCTTTTCGCCCTCGAGAAGATAATGAAGAACTTTTAGATCCGGAGGTACCTTATTTAAGTGCTATAGGGGCGCTAATGTATCTTGCAAATTGTACAAGACCTGATATAGCCTTTTCGGTTAATTTGTTGGCAAGATATAGCTCAGCACCAACACGAAGACATTGAAATGGTGTTAAACATATATTACGTTATCTTCGTGGAACAACCGATATGGGCCTGTTTTATTCGAAAGGTTTGGAACCACAAGTTGTTGGTTACGAAGATGCTGGCTAACTTTCTGACCCACATAAGGGTAAATCGCAAAGTGGATATGTTTTTACTTGTGATGGTGCTGCAATATCATGGAGATCAGTAAAGCAAACACTAGTTGCAACCTCATCAAACCACTCGGAGATAATGGCGCTATATGAAGCAAATCGAGAATGCACATGGTTAAGGTCAATGGTTCATCACATTCGAGAAACTTCTGGATTATCTTTTAATAAGGCTCCATCATTACTCTATGAAGATAATGATGCTTGTATTGCACAACTTAAAAGTGGCTACATCAAAAGCGACAAGACAAAGCACATATCACCAAAATTCTTCTATCCGCACAAGCTTCAGAAAAGTGGAGACATTGAGGTTTGTCAGATACAGTCATGCAATAACCTTGCGGATTTGTTCACAAAGGCATTGCCAACCACAACATTTAGGAAGATGATCAATGGTATTGGAATGCGTCAACTCAAGGATCTTTTGCCATGTACAGGGGGAGCATTATAAGCACTGTACTCTTTTTCCTTCGTCCAAGTTTTGTCCCATTGGGTTTTTCTTGGCAAGGTTTTAACGAGGTAGTGTCTTAAGCTCAAGTCTACCTAAATGGTGAACATCCAAAATCCAAGGGAGAGTGTTATCTACAAATGTCTTTTGATGTTCTCCATGTCTAAGTTAGACCTTTGATTTTCCCCTTTGTAAGCCTATATATAGAGGCTCCATATGTTGAAATGAGACATCCATATCTTTAGTTTCTCATTGCATTCTTTCTCTTTCGCTCTCCATTGCACTTTGATCTTCCATTTGTGTTCTTATCAAGGTATATCTCTATCATCTTGTTCTTGATAATATTTCTATTATCTTTATTCTTAACAACACATGAGTTTTAACGCCCTTATAACGGGGGAGGGGGCGATGTTTCACGCCCCCCAGGTGTCAAAACTCTCCTAACGTCCCTTGGCGTTACCAGTGTTTCCACTGCTCTAATGATCAAGATCTTACATTGGATACCCAAAAAAATTAAATTGAAAGATATCTGTGGCCTTGTGGGAGAATGTAATTTTGATTTTTCATTCATCACGTAAAAAATTGTATAAAACTTTTACGGAGCATGCTACATGTAACTCAATATTTGTAAATCATTTGAACACCAAAAGTATGCACTAACATTTTGATGGTTCACACTGACACAAAATATTGATACGTTAACAAAAAATTACACTGACACGAAGTATTGGTGCGTTAACAAAAAATTACACTGATACAAAGTGTTGGTGCGTTAACAAAAATTAATATTAGTGGATCCTTGTGGTGTACAAAATAAGGTACAAATTCTTGGGATACAAATAACATTATCCAACTTTTATTTTTGACCCCTTTGGGCTTGAAACAAAGAAAAATGGTTGTGTATAAATAGTAGTGAGGTGAACCCAGGGAGTCCAGCCTCCCTCCGAAACGAAAACCCTAACTCGCTGAATCCATGGCTAGATCCGGAACTCGTGTTGTGGACCAGCCTCCCTCAGATTCGTCTTTCGACGAAGACGACGATGAGACGTCTTTTGAAGAAGGAGAAGAAGAAGAGCAGCAAGTGTTGGAAGGAAATGGAGAAGATGAAGAAGAGTCGGAATCCGAAGGAGAGGAAGAGGAAAACCCCCAAACCCAATCGTCTCCGGCGACGATTCCGAAGCCAAAGGAAGTCCAGAAACCTGAATCCTCTTCTGAATCGGAAACCGACTCCGAATCCGGGAACGAATTCACCATAAAACCCATTCTCTACCAGAAGGCGCCCGAGGCATCTCCGAAGCCCACTTTAGACGATGTTGGGAAGAAGAAGAAGAAAAACAAGAAGGAGGACAGTCCTAAACCACAGGAGAAAAAGTCTCTGGGAAACAGAATTTTTAGTGACCATGATCAGATTGCACTTCTGCAAGGTATGATTGCATACCAGTCCCAAAAAGGGGCTGACCCTTATTCAGATATCTCTGGTTTTTATGATTTTGTCAAGGATGCATTACATGTTGCTGTTTCAAAAGCACAAGTGAAAGAGAAAATTAGGAGGCTAAAGATTAAGTTCTTGAACAATTGTCAAAAAGGGAATGCCTCTTCTTCTTCTAATCCTACTGATGCTGAGATCTTTTCACTTTCAAAAGAGATCTGGGGACCTGGTGGAGTGGCTGTTGAACAGAATGGTGGAAAGGGGAAAAGGCCTCTGGAGGTTAAAAATGCGAGTGGTTCTAATAAAAAGACTGTTGAGGCCCCCTTGGATTCACCCAAAGATGTGAGTGTGAAGAAGAAAGAAGAGAAGAGAAAGGCACGTAAAGATGAAGAAAATGTGGAGAAGAAAAAGAAGAAGCAGAAGACTGCTCAAGACAAACTTCATATTGCTGCTACTAAAGATATTCAGACCACTGCTGTTGAGAGGGAGGATACTCAGACCACAGTGGTTGAGGGGGGAAATTACCAGACAGATGGAAAGGGAAACGACAAACTGGTTGCTATGAATGGTGTAGCCGAAGTTGAAAGGGAGAAGGGAGGGCTGGATTTCCTGTCCAAATACCCTCATTTCCTCAATTCTTTCACTGCGAAATACTATCCATTGACACCCGAGGAGGCACTGGGTAGATGGAAGGAAAAGGCCACTTTGCTCGATTGTTCGGTGGCGGAGAAGCTCGAGAAGAAATGGGTCAATGTGTGGGAAGAATATTCTAAACTTGGTGGGATGATTGCGGATTTGGTTTCACTGCAGGCTAGGTTGGTGCGTGGCGAAGAGGTAACTTTGTAGATGGCCTCGTGTATTTCTTTTTTTTTGTTGTCGAGCATGATATTAGGCATTGATGAAGACTAAACTCAATGGTGTTGTGCTCATTGACTAAAAAACATGGCTCCTCATGCTCTTTAGGCTAGATGCTTTAAGTTGGATGCTAGTTTCTCTTTTGCTTCTTTTGATGTTTTGGTTCGGTTAGTTAATGCCTGGTGCACTTTTGAACTGAAAATGGCTCATCATTGTAGATGGTAACTTCATGTGTGATGTGGTATTTTTTGGGTACTATTCCAACATCATATATCCTATCAAGAAATAGATATCCATCTACTCCTAAATTTATGTTGTTTTTTTTGAGACATGATAGATGGAAATGCTTCTAAATCTCTACCCTATGTTGGCCTAAGAGTGGCGAATTCTTAACCCTTGTTGATTTATGAACTTTGCTGACATTTTGGGCAATTTCAGTTTGTAAAAGGATTTCGAGGGATTAATCTTTTACTTATGAGGCAAGTACATGATTTCTTTTGTTCCTCCTATGTACTCCGTAACTTCTTGCAACTAGTTTCCGGCCTGTGTGATCCACAGTAGTTAATTTGAGATTATTATCATTTCCATGTTCAAATAATGTGTATATTATTCCATTTAATTTGTGATTATTATCATTTACATGTCCAAATATTAGAACTACAATCATTCTTTTCCTTATCATTAATTTAATAAACAATCTAGTTGAATCCCACAAAATAGGGCCTAGAGGGTGGGTGAATGCGCAAGTAGATCTTACTTATACTCGAAAGTAAATGGGTTGTTTTCAAAGAGACCCACAGCTCAAGCACCAAGGGTGATCACGTACACAACTTGAATCCTATGTTTAAAAAACATAGAACGTCTTTCTCGATGACCCATGATGACTGTCGAAGGTTGTATTGACTAGTTGTTACTTCACTATTAAAAGAAGAGCACATTACTTAAAGAGTCATTTTGTTCTATTTCATCGTACTCCTAAGCCACAAATAGTGAATCTTTGGCTCTATGATGAGAATAATTCAAAAAAAATGTTAATAAAAGAAAAATATTAGAGTCATATGATTCCAAAATGATATTTGAAAAAAAATACATGACATTTTTTTATTCAATTTTTTACTTTCTTTTTTAAATATAAAATCATCTAAGCTTGTGAAAGTATTTTGATCAATACAGAATCTTTTATCAAAATACAAAGAGTTGTAAATTTGAAATTATATTTCTCTTAGATTTTGTTGTAGACAAGTTTGAATCTTTTTCTCTTTTGAATCGTTATCTTTTCCGCACCTCTACTTGTTTACCTAGATCTTGTCATAGATTTTTTCAAGCTCCTCCAGATCCTGATTTTTGTTATCACAATCTTTGTTTCATAGATTCGTATCTCAAAATAGTATCTTATGAATTTTCTATTATTAATGCATAAATGAAAAAGGAGGAAGTAAGACATCTTTCATTCAAAATTTCTTATTTTCATAGATAAAAAGAATTATTACACAATTTAAATTTATGAATGCGAAGTTATATCTTAGAAAAAAATGAAAAGTTATTCTATAACCTTATTTTGATTGTATAATAGGGGAGAACCAAACCAAAGCCCCTCAGGATAGCTACCAATACAAAATTTCTAACCTAAAATGTGGTTGTTTTTTAGAAGCAATTGAGTGAAATATAATTTTTCAATTCTCCCCTAGTGATAGTCGATAATCAACTGCTCGAACTTCACTCAATAGCCTTGAAAACCATCAATGTAATGTATTTATATCCCATAGCCACATTTAAGGATATTCTATTTAATAATTATGAAGTAGCTTTAATGATATGGTCATGGTGCCTCTTCCATCTTGCTTTTGTTGGGGAATTGGGAGGGGAAACAATGTTGAGGAGTAGCGTTCTAGGATTGGTATACGAAGAACGTGAAGAACAACTTGATCGACTTAGAGAATCACGTATAAATGCTTTCAGATTAAAGTTATATCGGGGTATACCAAAATACTTCAATCGGATAAGACGTAAGTAATATAGAACGAGTATGAAATTTCCACTATCTCGAAACATACCCTGCGCCTTGTCTGTATAGGCAAATTTCTGAACGGGCACGTTGGTTGATGAAATAACCAACTTTCGAGTAACAATCGATGACGGATTAGTTCACTACAAGAAAACTGCCGATCTGCCACGGACAATTTCTGTTGCAGAATTTGAAATTCCGTGGCAGATTTAAATTCTGCGACGGATCTGCAACGAAAATGTTCCGTCGCAGAAAAGTTGTGGCAGATTTAAAATCTGCGACGGAATTAAAAATCCGTGGCAGATCTGCGACGGACCTGCAACGGTTTCATCTTTTTTTGCAACCCCAAGAATCTGTAACGGAATTGAAAATCCGTGGCAGATTTGCGACAAAAGCAGCGACAGACTTTTCCGTCGCAGATCACCTGATCACAGACACAGATTTTTGTTGTTTTTAGGCAGTAGCTATTAAAATGGGGGGCAAAACACATTCAAATTTTCACACACATAATTCTAAATAAGATTTCAATACGAAATAGATAATTCAAAACTAGATTAATAAAAAACTTCACGTCCAAATGTAACATAATTCATAATATTGTAAAAACACTAAATATTAAAGTGTTAGTGTCAAATGTCAAAGGTGTCAACAAATCCCAGGCTGCCCTTCCCCTCCCGTTCCATCATCATCACCTCGTGGAGAAAGGTTACCACCATATAACTTCCTTATCTCCTCCTGAATCGTCAGATACAAGCTCGAGGTTAGATTATCAATTTGTTCCTGCAGCCTTTGGTTTTGCTCTTTAAGTGCTGCCATCTCCGCTGCGCTGCTGCTACTAGTGCTGGAATGGCGAGTACCATATTTCTTGGTCGGTGACTTTAAGCCCATTTTGTCTAGCCTCCTCGCGCAGTTCGAAGAATTGGGTCTGCAATATATGAAAGTTAATAACAACGTAACAATAATAGCGTCAAGAACAACAAGAACAACAACATGAACAGCAACATGAACAACATCAACAACAACACAAGAGCAGTGTCATATTGCAACAACAACACCATCAACGCAACAATAAGAACAATGTCATATAACAAAAAAACACCATCAACGTAACAACAAGAATAACAACACAACTAACAATAACATCAACAACAAGAATAACGTCAACAAGAACAATTCAATTACACAAGAAAGCAAGTACATTATCACCCTTTAGAAGTTTTAAGACAAAAACACCAACATTATGAGCATGAACCTAAATTGTTTTGCAAATTACAGAAAGTACATGTAGCTCAGCATGTCCCGGATCCACCCAAGTCTTTCCGTTGTGTTTTTTTGTCTTTGTGTGGATGATAACCTCATCTAACGGCACAGACGCCCCTTTCTTCTTAGCCTTCAAGTTTCAATGAACATTTCCATTACATTTTAAATTTAGTGTCCACCAAATAACAAGTGCAAAGCTATTATTTTATAAAATATATCTTACCAATCGATTCATATTTTCAGAAAATGGAATTGAACCTCCACAGAAGTTGATACGATTTCGTAGAAAAATCGTTACTAATTTACCTTCTTCAGCTGCTCAAATGGCCGATGGTCCTTCTTCTTCTTCTTTAATACTCTCCCCCACCCTAGATGCTATTAACATAATAACACAATAATACATGCATTAAAAAGAGCTATTAACAAGCTTAGACATTAAGTTTTAGTTTCGTGATAAATGAAACATCACTCTAATGGCTTATCCGTTGAAACTTCTACCATATTAGTCTCTAAGAGGAGAGCTGCATACCTGATGTACAAGTAAACCATACTTCTTGTGTATTCGTGTCCCGCAATTCAACCTCGGATCGAACCATCGACATTTAAACAAGACACAACGTTTAAGTGGCAAAGCTGGATACTCAATTTCAAGTATCTCCTCTAATTAAACCACAAACAACAATCATTTGACTACATATATCACAAAATTCAACTAAATTTTACTTAAATTCTCAATAAACGTCAAATTAACTAACACAATTTCAACAAAAATTACACCTTAAGTGCTATGAATTTCACAAAAAAAACTAGTGCAATTTTTACCCAATTTCATGTCAATTTAAACTCATATTCACACAATTTCAACTAAATTTCACACAAACAATTTCAATTTCACAAAAAATTACAATAATAATTGTAACACCCTAATCCGTCCAGGTCTGCAGCCCCTTCCGGACTAAAGTATTAACTTGGTAATCGTAAAAATTTAAAACTTTTCAAACACACTTTATTAATCCCAATAATTTTTCATAACATATACAGTACGGAGTATTCAACAATATTGCGGAAGCGAATTTAATTTTGACATATCATAAATCATTTCAAACTTGTCACATCCATCCCGACAATCTCGCCCCATCTGCCGCCAGGATCACATTAATCTTTCTATTTACCTGCGTGTAGCAAATAAAACACACTACACGCTCAGCGGTAAAGCTGAGTAAGCATATCTAATGCGTCGAACATCCATATAAACTGAATCTAAATTCATAATCAAATCTTTTGATATCATGCACACAAGGTTCGTTTCAGACATTCACAGTTTTGATATTATTCAGTTCATATCAACACATTTTATTCAATTCAGATACTATTTCAATAGTGCTCTTAAATTATTCTTAATCTAAGGCCAGATCATAACAACGCTCTTAGCTATTCTTAGTCTAAGGCCAGATCATAATAATGCTCTTAACTATTCTTAGTCTAAGGCCAAATCATAATAATGCTCTTAGCTATTCTTAGTCTAAGGCCAAATCATAATAATGCTCTTAGCTATTCTTAGTCTAAGGCCAAATCATAACTTCCATAACCAGATTCTTTTAAGGTAATTATTGATCAGACACTTAAACTATCATAAGTTTAAGGCAATTGATTTCGGACACTTAACTGTAGTCAGTTAAGGCAATCAGACACTTAAACTATCATTAGTTTAAGGCAAATGATTTCGGACACTTAACTGTAGTCAGTTAAGGCAACAACAATATAGCGATTGATCAACATTGGATCGGGCATTTCCAAACGAGTAATCCTCTAGCTTGGTCTACGAATCCCGTTTATACATTTTTATCTAATTCATCGAATATTCATGTTTCACAAATCCATACTAATATGAGATCTATTCTAGAGGTTTTCTAGATAGCCTTAACATCAATTTTTTTAAATGTGTATACCTTAGAGTTCTTCTAGATACCCTTAACACTAGAAATCATTTCATAATTATAAATTTATTCATTTTATTCATGATTCAATCATAAATACTTATTTTAATCAGTAGGTTCAATACTCATAATCATTCATAATATTCATTTATCATAATCATCAATTAACACAACAATTGATAATAAATAGCGTCCTAGCTTCGAGTGTTAACACCCGAACTTACCGTCATGCAACACATAACATTTTTAGTTGTTAAAAACCTCATTTTTATTATGGTAAATCATTTTTATAATGGTCATAATCCATTGGTATCAAAAATAGGATTTTAGAGCTCAAAAATAGCAATTTCGGACAAATTTTCATATCAGAACTTCGGGGGATCGATCCAGCCCTTTGGATCAATCCATATGTAGAGAGATTATGCCCAGGTGATCGATCCATCCATTTGGATCGATCCAAACAGCCTGGTTTTTGGTTACTGTTCATCATCTTCTTCGTTCGGGTCCAATTTCGAGAATACCGTTTTTAGTTACCGAACTTCAACAAAACTATATAGAGATGTTCTCAAAGGTTCATATATCATTTTGGCATCATTAATTCATAGTTTTAACATCAATTTAATGGTTTATGATTCTTGGTTCTTTAAGCATGTCAAACACAAAACTCAACCAAACGACCGTTTATGAACGTAGAAACGATCTATACGAACATTCTAGTCATTAGATATATCTACGGGCTTACCTCGAAGCTTAACGAAGGTTTTGGATATTTTCCGGCGAAACTTCCGGCGAGGATTGTAGCTTGCTCCGGCGACTTCACACCAAATTGACAGCACCACTGCGTTCTCCTTACTTTGAGCAACAGAATAGAACAAGGAAGTATAGGTTTTGGTGAAGAATTGAGAATGCTTAGATCCCTTTATATAGTATATTTGAGGAAGAAGAAGACACTGGTTGCTGAGCGTAGGAAGATTCACAATCGGCTTAGTGCGCTGGGAGGCGCCGTTCGCACAGTGTCCCTGATTGGGACCAATTTTGGTTCCAGTCGGGGTACATTTTTTTGGTCCAACTTTCTCCGAATTGAATTCCGTTTGCACCGTTGCGATCGGGCAGTTAAACTCTATCTAACGATATAATTTTTATATTTATTTGTAATACTTTTTCCGACATCATATTTTTGGGTGTTTGACCTTAACAGAGTCAAAATTGGTTTAATTGACCTTTCTCATAAAAGGTTCTCTCATTTAATTCATATCAATTATTCTAATGATTTATTTCAACAAATCAATTCAATATTTACATTCTAAACAAATTCTTTATTTACTCTTGATTTGGGTTTGTACTCGTGTTCTCAATCAAGACCACACAAATAGTCCACATATTGGATTTATCTCTATGAGACTTATCCAGATTTTGATATTAGATGTCAAAACAAATTTCGTATCGGCCCAAAGCCCAACAATAATTTATTTTAATCAAAACAAATTTGATTAATTGATTATTTATTCATTAATAATTCTAGGGTATATTTTGGGGCGTTACATTTCTCCCCCCCTTAAAAGGAATTTCGTCCTCGAAATTCTTCTTAGGTTCAACGTTCAACGTTTTGTAATGATCTCACTGATCATGACTGTTTCATATTCATATGGTTATGTCGCTATCTTTCGGATACGTATTCTCAAGTCATTGATTTCACCACACTCGTTCAATCTTCGAGAGATTAACAATTTTCGATTAAGTAAGGTCTTCACTGATCCTTTGACGACAAAAGTTCCTTCATAGTGTGTAGTATTGCATACTTGACATACATAACTTCGTTCAGTTACGAGTCTTATCTGTACGTCCTTGGTTAACAGAATCGATTGAAAATTTCTTCAATACTCTTGAATGGTCTTTGATAAGCACAATTGCAGTTCGTTTCAATTCATACGTCGTAACGTAGTCTTTCAATTACTCAAGGGGTCATTGTCTTCAGGGCAGTAGCCATTTGACTTTTCATCTTGGATTTGAACGTATTTCAGGACAGCGAATCTAACTGTTCATGAGTCTTGATATGTCATATCGTCAGCAGACTGTATTATTAGCGAATACGTCATTGTCAGTAGGTAAATTGAATCCATCTTTGCTGTACAAATTTCGACTAAGGATACTACCCTTTTTCTCAAAGGTCAGGTTTTCAGAGCCTATATATATCACGATTGTGGCCAGAGCATTTCACATTCTCACATTATGGAAGGAACATCTCGAACTTTTCCTTACACCATAAAATTCGTTGGTCTACTTGGTAGTCATTCTCTTGGTAGAAATCCAAAGTTCATGGCTACGGCGGTGGATTTAGGAAGGGAATTGGTAAGGCGAAAAATTAGACTTACCTATGGAGGAGGCAACGTTGGCCTTCAAGGAGCTGTTGCTTCAACAGTCTATACCAATGGTGGTATAGTTAGAGGCTTCATACCAGGGTACATAGCAGCACGACAGGTCTATGGTCCTACATACGGTGCAGAGTACACCGTTTCCAGCAATTACTATAAGTATTTTGAGATGAATCATGTGGTGGAGGCTTTCATCATACTTCCCGGAGGAATTGATACTATGGAAGGTTTGTTCACTTTGATCTCATGGGCATCTGAAGGGTTGCACAGTAAACCCATTGGTCTCTTGAATATTGACGGTTATTTTAATAACCTAATCAAATTTCTGGATGACGCAGTGAGGCAGAACTTCATGGCTTCTAGTCAGAGAAAACTTTTCATCTCTTCTTTCTTTATTGATGAGCTTTTAGACAAGCTAGCGTTTGCTAAAGCTTTTCCGGGTCCTGGGGCTAGTTATGACGAATTTGTAAATCTTGGGGCATTGGACTTAGACTTGCATTTGTAATATTAGTTTATGTAATTTCAGTTGAATTTATGTTGAAATAATATTGTCCATGAACATTATGAGTTAATCATAAATATTATTCTAAGCTGCATGGCCAGTGTAAGTCAGAAAAATATCTATTTTCAACATCAGAATGCATCATGTAAATATCAAACATTTTCTCAAGATGGGTCAAATGAAAGATTTCATTATACAATGGTTTCAACACACGTAGGTTCAAGAAAATATGAATATTCTTGAGATTCAAATCGAAAGATAATTTCTTGTTTACATAAGGTTTCTACATTATTCAATATATCCTCGAGCCCTTGTAGCACTTTAGGATCTTTACAGAGTATCATCCTTGGGTTGGACTCTTTGAATTGCTTCGTGTTTTAGAGCGTTGACTTGTTCCTGAGTGAACAGGTTGATTTTGGACAGAAGTAACTGAATATGATTCAGGGTTAGAGGGACATTCTCTTCGGAAATGTCCAGGTTCACCACAAATTAGACATAATCCTTGTGTAAGCCAGCAATCTCCCGGATGGTGTCTTTTACAAACATTACACTTTGGATGTTTCCATACCCTCATTTTGTTCATGGATGACGTCGATTGAATTGTCATTGATTTTCCCTTTTTCGAGTGAATGGCACAATCAATTTCTTGCAGGGGTCTCTTCCCATTTGAATTTGGTCGTTCATTTGGATTGACATTCTTATTCTTCAGACTTTCATAGTAATCACTTAGATCTTTTTCGGCTTTGGAGATTAGATCGTATGCCTCAATGAAATCCATAGTTTGAATAGTAGATACGTGCAGCCTGAGGTCAGATCGAAAACAGGATAACCCTATTTTAATTAATTATCTGCAACGGAAATAAGTCCTTTGCAGATGCCGTCACAGATCTGCGACAAAAAAAAGTTCCGTCGCAGATTCGTTGCAGATCTGCTACGGATATGTGTCCGTAGCAGATTTCCGTTGCAGACCAGATAAATTCTTGTAGTGGTTTGAACAGTTACTTTTGCTGTTAAGCATGAACCGTTTCAACTTATTGCAAAACATTCGAACATTTGGGTTTAGACATTCGAATGGATCGAGTAATTTCACGCAGGATAAATATAACATTCGAATGTATTGATTTGTTCGAATGTTCATTATTTTGAACTCCATATATGAAAATCCAATTGGTTTCATAAAGCTTGACCCCAGCTACAGGCTCTGCCCCTTGGACCCTGCTCCCGGGAGCTCCCGTCCCCGGACCCCTGCTATAAAAATTTTAATACCGTTGAACGAGTGTGCACTCCGCACCTCCGAACTCATTAACAACGTGTATTACAATTCTCGTCCATATTAAGTAAATCCTAATTACATAAAAAACTGATAACACTAAAATCATCAATAATTTGTTTAATGTTCCTTTGAATGCTACAAGATTCAAGTTTTATTTTGAAAATGATTTACTCCTTTTGTTCTTTAGTATTTGCCTATTTTTAACATTTTTATTAAAATTGGTAAACTTTAGCCATAATTTAATTAAAAGTGATAGATATTCATACAAAAATGATTTTATTATATTTTTTTATAATATATTTTCAAAATTCTATTTTATCTAATTAATATATGATACATATTTTACTTAATCCAAAAACCACAATCTACACTATGATCCCAAGAAATCAATCTTATTCGTATTGGATGGTCAAGAGATTACTGTCAAACCCATTTATGACCCTAATATATTCAAAGAGATGGGGAGGGTGCTTACTTTGATAGGCAAATACTTTCATGGTACTTAGGTCCATTCTAATTATATGAACATTGCTGATATGAACACCTTAATATTAGTATTAGTATTAGGATTAAGATAATTGATGGGTATAACCAATACTCCGCTCGAACAGGCGCAAAGCGACCAGTCAAATGAGACCGGTCAATAAATTAAGAGGCGTTCAAGGTGACGAAAAACATTTTGGAAATGATCGGTCACCTCCTTCTTGAAATGTGACAAGTCATGTTTTCAGCATGGTCATTTTCTTACAAGGCCGTTACGGGAGTCGGCTCGGGGTTTAGCTCATTATATTGGTGCGGTTAGATTCTACGAGTTTAACTGACGAACATGATGCTAGGCGAGGGCATGTGTGGAGCCAACACGCTGTGCTCCCCTGCTATCTTCAGGATTTAATGACGGAGCGAGAATTGCGCTAAACCACTGGACAGCATAAACAAGGGCGAGATTGACGCTCATTGACGATTAGGCCAACGAGCAACGGGTCAAGGGGCTATTTCCTTATGTAGGTACTGATTGAAGCTAAATCTATGCCCGAGGAAGGGCTTGTTACCTTAATTGACTTCCTCCACCCAATATAAATAAATTGTAAGAGGTGGAGGAGGGCCATCCATTCGTTCATACACATCTTTGAACACTCTTGAGATAGAGTAAGAAATACAGTTTCGGGCGCAAGAATTCCTTCCCAGTCTAGGTCATCTTTTGTGTTTTTACTTTTTGGTGTGTTTGGCTTACTTGGTAGAGTCTGTTGGACTTGGTCGTACCCAGTCAAACTTACCCGGTTAAATTTACACCATCATTTGGCGCCACCCATGGGATCCGAATTGTGAAAAAGTCAACTTGTCAATTTTTTTCACCTAGCGAAAATATCCATGCCTAAGTCTTCCATTACTCACCCGATGGTTTGCGGCCCGATCATGGCAGAATCCTACACGCCCACCACTCCGGTGACGATGATGAGTGTGGGCACAACTTTTGCTCCAGTCACGTGTGTTGGATGTGTGGGGATAATGTCGATCATGTCAACCCTAACTCCGATGCCTACAACGACCATGATGTTCCCAGGATCATTAACCACATCAGAGGGGTGACACCGCCTATGTTGTTCCCACCAAGTTTGGCACAGTTTGTCGTCGATCCAGCAAACGCCCATGCCTTACAGGGTATCATCAGGTGATGGCCATGATGCAACAAGTTGGGAGTTATACGCCATTTGCATACCTTGGCATGCTTCCGCCAGGGTTGAGTCCCATGTCAGTCCCAGGGATTACCCCATCAACTTTCGTACCAAGGATGGTCAGTTCCGTGCATCCCATGAATTTGGCTCCGGCCATGGATGGAGATGGACCTTCACATATCCCAGGTACCTACAAAGGCTGTGATGTTGCGGATCCAGAGGAAACACGCCAGAGGAAAGGGAAAACTATCACCAAACCAAGCAAGACTCGAGACTCGGCATTCGAACGGCTAGGAGACTAGGAGGACGGACCCCACAAGTCAGCCAAGCTATGTCTTAGGCCTGAGACGGCTCGGGCTAGCGCTTTTGATCGGATTGGTGGGGGACGGGACCCACATCCTGCTCCGTCACGACATTCCATGGAAGCTGAGGCGATCCACTTGGCAATTGGCATATACTCGACTCTCATATGAGGATCAGGAGGAGGACTTTAATAGGATCGGAGCATGGTGCGGAAACTGCAGGCTTTGGAGGACAAGGTGGATGAGAAGAGTGGACGGAGGAAGCATACCCTTTCGAGGTCCCCATGTTTCCCACAAGTCCATGCCCAAAGGTTGAGGAGGAAGATCAAGCTTGACGTAGAAAAGTTCACCAGGAAGGAGGACCTACCCGAATATACATCTAGACACCTTCCATAATTCCGCACAGATTGTAGGGTGTACTGATGCGGAGGAGTGCCTCATATTCTTCTCATCACTCCAGGGGAGACCAGTGGAGTGGTTCGACAACCTTCCTCATGGGAAGATAAATACTTTTGAACGCCTAGCTGAACTTTTCCATGCGAAATACCAGGACAATTGTATCAAAATGAAGAAGTTCACCTATCTTAATACGGTAGGGAAACGAGAGAAGGAATCATTGACACAATTCTTCACCCGCTAGAGGGAGGAGGTCGGCAAGGTGGAGGAGATGGACAAAATGACGGCCATGTCCCTCCTGATGAACACTTTTCGAGCAGGGGACCTTTACATGGAATTTTGTAGGAGACTACCCTCATCCTACCAAGAAGTCTACAACACCGCTTGGGAGTACGCAGAAGCAGAAAACTTGAACCTGAGTAAGCAAGAGTTGGAGGAGGGATACACAAGGATTATGATGGGATGGTGCACCAGATTCAGGATGAGCGAAAAAGGTGATCAGGCGAAGAGGTCCTGGACGGAAAAGTGGTGCATCTACCACCAGTTGGATTCCCATAATACGACTGATTGTAGGAACGTGAAGACAGAAAAGTGGTGCAGGTGCCCAACCGAACCGGGCCCAAGATCTATTGGGACCCAATATCTTTAATATATTATTATATATATGCAATTTTTTAAATATTCTATAGCACAAATCTTGTTTCTTCTATTTTAAAAAATGAAATGTTGTAGGTGGGGATTGAACTCAAACACCTTTGGATAATAACACATAAGTTGATCATCGACTTGAACCACCAACCTTGTTGTTTCAAGTTTGCGCATAAGATTATATATTTACTATTGATTTCTATAAAACTCCTATTTTTTATTTAAAAAACACAACTATATAGCATAATTGTTTTATAAACTTTAAAAAATTGTTCAATAAATAAATAAAAACTATTATTTAATCTAAAATAAATATGAATACGTACACAAAAGAACTTATTGTCATCATTAAAAATAAAAAAGTATGAGTACTTTTTAAATAGAAATATTTTTAATTATATCTTAATTGGTCGGAATTAAGGGCCCTTTTCCTGGGTGCCGGGCCATAGAAGTTTCATGACCGGCCCTGCTTAATGAACATTGTATTCTATTATTAAAAAATCTACATATATTGGATATAGGGCAATGCTATGAATACACCAACCATTTGTACACCAAATTACACAGACAGACACATAATATCTGTGCAGGCACAAACATTATGTGCCTGTGTGTGTCTGTGTTAATTTGCTGTATAAATAGAATACTCTATGTTGGTGTACCCTTAGATTAATTCTTGGATATACTCTAGCTAGATTGGCAATCACGTATGTATCCAAATAAGAAATACTCCCTCCGTCCCGGAGTATTCGTCCAGTTTTGACTTTTGGAACTGTTTATCTAAGCACTTTGACTCATCAAAAAACTCTTTCAATGTGTAAGCCTAAATGTAGTCTTGTGTGATCTTGTTTGATTTGTCTTAACATATAGATTATTAATATATAATTTCTATAATTTTTTAATATACAAATTACAAGATTAAATAGATTAAATAAGTGTATTGGATGATGTTTAAAAATGAAAGTGGACAAATACTCTGGGACGGAGGTAGTAACGACTAGTGTTGTGTATAGCGAGTCCATGAAGACCTCCCGGGGTTTAGGCTGCCATCCCTTAACCACTAAGTAACAATCTCTTTCAAATCTTTTACGGAGTATCTTTTTAGTCATCAAACTGTTTTTTTTAAAAGCCCGGCCCCACTGGCGCCTTTTTGCCCTCTTTTCTTCGCTTACGTACTCCGTATAAAAATTCCCCTCTACTGCTGAATTGAATTCTGTAATAAGCAGAGAATCCGAACTGAAAGCAAACATTAGATACTCAACAAAACAAGAACAACAATCCAGTCTACAGTAGGGTCTGGGGAGGGTGTATATACGCAGACCTTACCCATATTCGGAAGTAGAGAGACTGTTTGCAAGAGACTCCCGGCTCAACCTGCACAAAATTATGGAAGGGAACACAGTATAGTACGGGTAAAGCACCAAGTACAAGCAACAAGTATAAGCAATAACAAAAGATTCCAAACAAACACAACACACTACAGACAACCTCTACAGCACCGAGCTCCTATCCAGCTACTCTAATCCTAGTTCTCCAAAGGTTCCTATCTAAGGCCATATCCTCAGTCAGGGTGAGAAGTCCTAAATCCTGCCTAATCACCTCCTTCCAATTCTTCCTAGGTCTACCCCTTCCCCTACTTCCCCCGATAATCGTAATCCTCTCGCATCTTCGTACAGGGGCGTTAGCATCCCGCCGTCTCACATGACCAAACCATCTCAACCTCGCTTCCCGCAACTTATCTTCCACCGGCGCCATGCCTACCTGATGTCGGATAACTTCGTTCGAAATCCTATCCAACCTTGTCTTTCCACACATCCATCTTAACATCTGCATCTCTGCCGCATGCAGACGACGCACATGAGTTTTCTTAACCGCCCAACACTCTGCACCATACAACATAGCTGGTCTGACTACGGATTGATAGAACTTACCTTTCATCCTGGGTGAGATCTTCGGATCACGCAAACATTAGATACTCCTGCCTGTTTTTCTTTTTCTTTCTCGGTTAAGTGGATATACTACTCTCTCCGTCTAAAATTTAGGCTCTCTTTGGTACATCTGATTGACTAAATTGGAATTGAATTAAAATTAGAATCTATAGAATTAAATCCTCCAATTTTAATTTATTTTTACACTACTTATTCGGAATCTACATACTTTTGCGTTACCAAACAGCAGAATTGGAATATACTTGAAGTCTCCAATTTTAATTCCAGGACTTAAATTTTGCGTACCAAATGGAGCCTTAGTGTTAGGATATTTGACTAAAATTATTTTAAAAACACTTTATATGAAAAATCATGTGAAATTAAAAAAAGAAAATTGCGTATTTAATAGTTACATTAAAAGATACGGAGTATAAAAATAGAAATGACATTACCATATCATTATTTTCAATGAACAATGAAAATTAGTAATATAAACCAACAATGACACTACTTTCCAATTTCAATATAAATATGGAAAAAACATTTTATACACAAATATAAATACAAGTGATGAGTGGAAAAATCTTAATATAAACCAACAATGACACTACTTTCCAATTTCAATGTCAAAAAAAAAGATTTTCACCCAATTATATTTTCATCACCAATAATATTCAGTAACAAAAAATGATTTGTGACGGATGATGGAGTATGAAAAAATATGAATTGTAATTTCAAAGAAAATACTTTTTTTTTCAAAATAACATTCATTTTCTCTTTCTTTTTAGAAAAGAATACGTGGTTAAAAAAATGTTAATTATTGCTCATTATTGCATTACAACCGTTTTCCCATTATATTTTCAACAATTTCTTTATTCCTGTGAACTCAAAGGAAACAAATTAATTTGAAACCGATAGAGTATTTTTTTCAAAAAGGGAGTGAAAAAATGGTTTTAAAATGGTATTTTAATGAAAAATCACTCAAAATAAGATTAAAACATAGAAAAGTATCAAAATAAGACTTTCATGTTTTTATTCCCGAAATAGGAGTTGACACTGTATGTGGAATTGTGGCAGTGTACACATGCACATTATTATACTTTTTGATAATGTACATGATCACGTTTGGTAATGTAAATGCATTTTAACTTGTATTTTGAGGAATAAAAACATCGAAGTTCAGATTATTTGAATTATTACCATTACTCTAATTATTTGAATTTAAATTAAATCCATTAAGATCAGATCTGTTCTATTAATATTAGATCAGATTCATTCAAATCAGATCACTCCACCAGCCGAAGAGAATGCAGCCTAATAATGTCTACCCTAAGAGATATACTCCGTATTTATGTAGAAATCTTGAATTGCATGGTGTATGTATATTCCAACTTTTTTGATTCACTAGATGAGAAAGAAGATGCATATATGCATCAGCAGCGATAGCCATCAGAGAAAAGCTAAGGAAGCAAAGTATATATATGTCTGCCTGGCCACTTCATAAAGCACTACTTTTGCATCAGCACAGACGAATCAGCTAAGCTAAGGGAGACCCAAAAAAAGGGATGCTTTTTTCTCCTATAAATAACAACACAAATGTCCCATAAAATTTGTGCTTTTTATTCACACATCACAAGTTCACAACACAAACAAAACATATATTATATGCATATTAATTATATATATATATATATATATATATATATATATATATATACTCCGATTTCGGATCCTTGTAGAAAATATTCATGTTGAAAATGAAGCTGCCGCAGGCGAGCCAACTCAGCTCAACGCCGTTGTGCTCCTCTATGAACTCTCATCATCACAAGAAAAGGCTTCTCCATGATCAATGCCATGCCGGTGCCATGACTACTTTATCCAACGCCGAACAATCGGAAAAGACTAAATCACCGAGAATATGTGAGTTTTTCTTTTTAGTTTGGTCATCGTTCCTTTTATATCGAGCTTTCGATTAAGTTATAGGTCCAGTTAATAAGGGGTTTGGTGATCGAATGGTCCTTACTACGAGAAATGAGAATGATGCATTTGCAACTTACACCTGTAATAGTACATTTTCGGCACTGAAAAAAGTTCAATTTATTTACAAAATTGCCACCTCAATTTTTTTCATTTCTTTCCGATTTTTAATAGTCCTTAGATCTTAAATCTAATGTATCGTATGTGTTCTCATCTCTTTCATGGTGCATTATTGTTAGAATATGAAATAAATTTCTTGGACCACAACCACAAGCTCGAGCTTTTGGTTGAATTGGTTCCTCTTAGTCAAGAAGGCTCTGATACCATGTCAAGGAACCAATTCAACCAAAAACTCAAGCTTGTGGTTGTGGCCTAAGAAATGTTTCTTATATTCTAACACAAGGCTCGAAAAATGTGTTATTAGAATATACTAGTATCACACCCGTGCGTTGCACGGATCATTTTTATGTTATTAAATCCAAATCATTTTTCAATGATAAAAATGAGATGAAATAGAATATGGAGATTATATTATGTTAAGGTAAAAAACATCAATGCTTTATAAATTTCGAAAGACTTATTCATAGACTACATTATAGGCTATTATAATAAGAAGGGTTAAATTTTTATGAAAATGGTGTATAATTATTCTTACCATAAATATTATTTTTTTTGTAAAATTGGGCGTATAATTGTATAACTTACCTTTTTTTTTAATTATTTCCAATTAATATTACTTACGTTAAATATTAAAACTTACCCTTTTTAATTATTATAACTTACCCTTTTTAATTGTCATACTTTTTGAGCGGGAAAACCATATGTGGACTTCATGTCTTTTTAAATAAAGTATTAATTGATTATGAATGCATGGGCACAGTTACATTTGGGCGAAAAATAAGAGACAGCGTGAAGGGAAAGCTGAGCCTGGGGGCGAAGATTGTTCAGGCATGGGGAGTGGGGAACGTGTTCAAGTCGAATTTCGCATTTGAGGACGGCGAAAAACTGGTGAAGACTTTGCGATGCTGTTTATGGACGACGGCGGGACCCATAGGCGGCCTTCTATTTATATCAACAGAGAAGGTTTGTTTCTACAGCGAGAGATCCTTCAACCTCCGTCGTCGCGTCGTCTCCTCCCCGCCCCCCGTTACGCCGATTCGTTACAAGGTCACGATCCCGCTGTCGAAAATAAAGTGCGCGAACGGGAGGGGGGATGCGAAGAAGCCGACAAAGAAGTATGTTCAGGTGATGACTGAAGACGAGTTCGAGTTTTGGTTCGTGGGATTCATGCGCCACAGTAGAACGTTGAGATGTCTCCAGGAGGCAATAGTATCATCTCGGAATCAGTGTCAGCTTATTGTGCCCCAATCGCAAATTCAATAGGCTAAGATTGCTTAGTTTTATGTGCAGGTCTTTTAATTTGTATGTATGATGAATTATTATATATACTCCTTTACAGTTTCATTTAATCTTCTTATTTGGCTTTTCTTTGTCAGAATTATTTGTAAATTTTATTCCCGATATTTGAAAAAATATTCTCTCCGCGACTCCGTCCCAAAAACTCTAATCTCTTTCTTTTTTCCCCCACAAAATCTCTCTTTTCTATTGAAAATCACTTTTATTCCAATTAATTATTCTTAACCTACATACCACATCATACTTTTACCCATCACATCAAGGATATATTTGGAAAGTCAACACAAAATTATCTCTCCCTTGTATTCCTTAAGAGCACCCACATTGGTAGGACTACTAAATGGAGGACTACCTTTTACTTCTCTCTTCCATATCAGATTTTGTGGACCCAACCTACAACTCCTCCATTACTCCTTTTCTCCTATATCAAAAGGACTACGAAAACAATATTATATGTATAACTTATTTTTATATAATTAAGAGAATAATTTTAATTTTAATTTATACAAAGCTTCGTAAAAAGTGTGTGGTTAAAATTTACTGAGTATTTAGAAATAAAATAAAATTAAAGATACACGCATATTTATTTCCCTAAAAAAGAAAGTGAATAAAATTTACAAATTAAATTTCTAGTTTAAAAAAATAAAAAAATTCATTTTAAAACTATTATTCAAGATTAAGTAACCAAGTTCATTTAAAAAATCATTACAATTTTTTTTCTAGTTTATACGGAAGCACCTTGGAGTAGAAAACAAAACAAAATATTGGAGTTATTGCCACATGTCAAGCAACTATTGGATTTTGGCTCTTTTTTTTCTACTTCTCCGCGGAGAAGCTCCTCTCCTTCTCTCTCTTGGAAACTGTGCAGGAGGAGTACTTCTCCATCTCCTCCGGCCTCCTTCGGATGCAGCTTCTACTATACTCCACGAGAACCTCCGTCTTCTTCTCCGCCAGATGCGGATGCTCTAAAGGTCAAAATGAGAACATCTTTATGGGACGATGGAAGTATTATGTTTCGATATAAATGTAATATCAATAGTTTTAATTCAAAAAGTGATTTTAAAATACTAAAATTGTATATAGGAAGAACTTACTAGATAAGAGTGAAAAATATAAAAATACCAAAATAATAGTTATAAGTCTTTTAAAACCAAAATTATAGTTTATATTGTAACACTCACCACATTATCAATCTGGAAGTGCCACATTATCACGGTCACACTCTCATCTGTTGCCACCGGCAACTAAAGTGTCATCGTCGATCACCGGTGATTGATTGATCACATTCTTATATTATGTTGTCATCATTTTTCATCACACTGCCAACATGTATTCTTATATCACACTGTCATTAAACTCATATTCTGGTATTAAATAATTTGGACTCCTATTTTGATATTTTCATACTTTTTTACACTTATCCATGTAGATATCTTTTTTTATAAAATAAACGTATGGATAATTAATATGATTAATTGTCAATGTTAAATATATTCTATATTTATGTTAAATATATATTCTATATTAATTGTACAAATATTGTTTTCTATTGTAGAATCCTACCATGATTAGGATTAGGAAAAGGTTGTATATATAAACCCATGTACTCCCACTTTATGGTTCAAGGAAATTCATAATTCTTTATGGTATCGGAGCTATGGGTTTGTGGAGCCATAATTTCTCAACCCAAAAACCCTAACCATACCCGTGCTCTCTCCCTCCCTCTCGGCGTGCTTTCTCCCAGCGTAGCACAGCACCCGCCGTCCTCTTCTCCTCGACGGCAGCAGCGACGCAGCACAGCCCCCCCTCTTCCTCGGCGACGACAGCACCTTCTCCTCTCAATATGGCTTCCTCTGATAAAGCCTCAGAAAACTCAACCTCTTCCTCCTCCTCGAATGCTCCTCATCTTGCCTTCACAACAATCTCCAACGTCAAGCTTCATGTCCCGATTCAGCTCAGCTTTTCTCAGCCCAACTACAAAAAGTGGAGTCGGCTATTTCTCCTCCTGGTGCGCCGATTCACCCTACACGGCTTTTTCTCGGGTTTTTCATCTCCCTCCTCTACTGATGATGATGAATGGTTCCAGCTCGACGCCTTGATCCAAGGATGGATTCTCTCTACTATTTCTGACGAAGTCTCAAATCTAGTCATCTCTACCACCTCCACCGCTGCTGAATTATGGCAGGTTATTCATGCACTATTTCATGACAACAAGCATGCTCGGGCAATGCAACTCGAGCATTAGTTTCGAACCACTGTCAAGGGTACGATGACTATGGCCACGTATTTTCAAACACTTTGGAACATTGCTGATTGGTTGGATGACGTCGACGCCCTGGTCTCTGAGTCTCAACTCGTGCTCCAAATGCTTCGGGGGCTGCCCGAAGATCTTCATGCTCAGACGTCGTTCCTACAATTCCAACAACCGCTGCCCAACTTTCTTCAGACCCGATCCGCCCTCCTACTCCTAGATCGGAAATGGCAAAGCATCGCGGACGACGCCAGGACAGCCCTCCTGGCCGGCAGAACCGGCGGCCCTCCTTACGGCTCCAGCAGCGGCAGCTTCGGGCATGGCAGTGGAGTGCCTGGCAGCGGGCACAGCGGCGACAGTGGTGGCCGCGGACAGCAGGGGAGCAACTACGGTCGTGGTGGAGGCGGTCGTGGACGTGGACGAGGAAGAAACTCTGGCTCGCAACGACACCCGCATGACGGCTACGTACCTTAGAACAACTCACCGCAACCCAACCCCAGCTCGGGTCTCCTCGGCCCGCGCCCACCCAACCCTACTCATCCCCAATGCCCACGCCTACTACACCTACAACCCTAACCCTAACCCTCCACCCCAACCCTACGGCCAAACAACCTACCCAGCCCCAACCCTACCCCCTTACCCAACAGCCCCCCCATACCCATCACCCTACCCGCAAACACCACCCCCCACCCGCAGGCTCCCAACCTCACCTACACCGCCTTAGCACACCAATTTGATACCATGACCCTACGGGAACCCACATAGTATTTTGACACGGGAGCCACGCATCACATCGCCTCTAATCCAGGTACTATTTCCCATGTCTCTTCTCAATCATTAAATTCTCCATTACATATTATTGTTGGCAATGGTTCTAAGGTTAGCACTATGGCGGTGGGTACCCACACCCTCCCCACCAACCCCCCCTCTCCCTTAATAATGTCCTTATCTCCCTTCATATCATCCATAACCTCATTTCTGTTCGCCAGTTTACGCGTGATAATAACTGCTCTATTGAATTTGATGCACATGGTTTTTCTGTGAAGGATCTTCAGACGGGAACCGTGATGCATCAGTCCAATAACTTCGGCCCACTCTACCCTTTGCTCCCTGCGCCCCCAGCTCAAGTCCACAGTGCGTCCGTTGACATCCACACATGGCATCGGCGTCTTGGACACCCCAGCCCGGCAGTTCTTCGTGGTGTCTCCAGTGTCTCCAGTCTTTTTAAATTTTTTCCTAGCAAAAATTTATGTCATGCTTGTCAGTTGGGAAAACATGTCCGTCTCCCATTTTCTTCTTCTTGTCGTATTTCCTCTTTCCCCTTTGAATTATTACATACTGATTTATGGCAATCCCCTATCCCTAGTATTACTGGTTTTAAACACTACATGTTATTGCTAGATGACTTTTCACATTATCTTGGGTGTTTCCTTTAAAACAAAAATCTGATGTTTTTACTCATCTCACTACTTTTATTAACTATGTCAAAAATCATTTTAACACAACAATTAAAAATGTTCAATGTGACAATGGCACTAAATATCGCAACTCTCCCCTCCGTACTGTTTTTAACTCCTTAGGCATTCTTTTTCGTTTTTCGTGCCCATACACAAGCCAACAAAATGGCCGTGCCAAGCGGACTATCCGCACCATAAATAACACCATCCGAACACTTCTTTTCCAAGCCCACCTTCCCCCTGAATTTTGGGTTGAGGCACTCCACATGACCGCCCGCCTATTCAATCTCCTCCCGACCACTACCCTCAATAACCAAATTCCCCACACCACTCTCTTCCGCACCCCACCCGCCTACGCCCACCTCCTCGGCACAGTGCATTTTTCTTGGTTACTCCTCCCACCAACGCGGTTATCGCTGTTTAGATCTCCACACTAACAAAATAATTGTCTCCCGTCATGTTATTTTTGATGAAAATGTTTTTCCCTACGAACATCACCCTTCCGCCGATGATTTTAACTTCCTTGACACCACGGAGGACGCCCCACCCCACCCCATCCACCACCTCTTTTCCCACACCCCACCCACGGCCCAAAACAGCCCCTCCCCTTCCTTCTCTTCCCCCTCCCCGGCCCAAAACAACCCCCCTTCCTCCCTTCGGCCCAGCCACTGGCTACATCCAGCCCACAGCCCAGCGGCACTGCCGCGTCGCCCAGCCCCAGCCCACAGCAAACCCAGCCCAATTCTCACGGCCCAACCATTCCCACTCCTCCCTCACCTCCACCCATCACCACAAACCAACATCCCATGGTCACGCGTTCCAAAACTGGCATAACCTGTCCCAAACATATTCTCAATCTCAACACCACTGTACCCATTTCCCCCCTGCCTCTCACCTACCGTAGTGCTCTCAAAGATCCCAATTGGCACAATGCTATGTGTGAAGAATTTAATGCATTGATGAAGAATGATACATGGGAATTAGTACCCCCTCCCCCCACCAAAATATCATAACCGGAAAATGGCTTTTTAGGCACAAACTTGGCCCTACAGGTGAGTTAACCAGGTACAAAGCCCGATGGGTTGTTCGTGGCTTCATCCAGAGATTTGGAGTCGACTACGATGAGATATTTAGCCCTGTGATCAAGCCAGCTACTATACGCATCATTCTCAGCCTTGCTCTCTCTCGAGGATGGCCGATCCATCAGTTGGATGTCAAAAATGCCTTTCTCCATGGCCATCTGCAAGAAGTAGTCTACGCCTCTCAGCCATCAGGATTCCAGGATATCCACAGGCCCAACCATGTATGCAGGCTGAAGAAGGCTCTCTATGGCTTGAAACAGGCTCCCCGTTCGTGGTACCAACGATTTGCTGGGTTCATCTCCACGCTGGGTTTTCGAGGATGTAAGTCAGACACCTCTCTCTTCATCTACTCTCATGGGACAGACACTGCCTACCTACTCCTTTATGTGGATGACATCGTCCTCACAGCTTCCTCTGACTCTCTCCTTAAGCGCTTGACAGAGCGACTTAAGGGGGAATTTGCTATGACTGACATGGGCGACCTTCATTTTTTCTTGGGCATCAATGTTCATCGGACGGCTCGTGGTCTCTTTTTACATCAGACACAGTTCGCGCATGACATCCTAGAGCATGCCGGCATGACCACTTGTCGTCCCATCTCCACTCCAGTCGATACGAAGGCCAAACTGTCTGGCACATCAGGCTCGCTGGCGACCGACCCAGCTCTCTATCGCTCCATAGTTGGTGCACTCCAGTATCTCACATTCACCAGGGCAGACATCTCCTACTCTGTTCAGCAGCTTTGTCTCCATCTACACGCCCCACGAGATGCCCATGTCACGGCCATGAAGCGTGTCCTACGCTATCTCCGTGGCACCTCCACTTACGATATGACTCTCTTTCCCTCAGGCAAGATTCTCTCCAGGCCTATTCTGATGCTGATTGGGCCGGGTGCCCTGATACTAGGCGATCCACATCGGGCTACTGTGTATTCCTTGGGGACAATCTCATCTCTTGGTCCTCCAAACGCCAGGCTATCATTTCCCGATCGAGTGCTGAAGCTGAATACCGAGCCGTTGCGAATGCCGTTGCCGAAACCAGCTGGATCCGAAATCTCCTCCTAGAGGTTCAACAGCCCCTACGCCGTGCCACACTCATCTTCTGCGACAACGCCAGTGCTGTTTACCTCTCCACCAATCCGGTCCAGCATCAGCGCACCAAGCATATTGAAGTTGACATTCACTTTGTTCGTGACAAGGTAGCCCTTGGCCAGATTAGAGTCCTTCATGTTCCATCCTCATCACAGTACGCCGACATATTTACGAAAGGCCTCCCGTCCATATTATTTCAAGATTTTCGGACAAGCCTCGGGATTCGCCCACCTCCGACACTGACGTAGCTGGGAGCATGTTAAATATATTCTATATTTATGTTAAATATATATTCTATATTAATTGTACAAATATTGTTTCCTATTGTAGAATCCTACCATGATTAGGATTAGGAAAAGGTTGTATATATAAACCCATGTACTCCCACTTTATGGTTCAAGGAAATTCATAATTCTTTAGTCAAAGTGTTGCATCAAAGATGATCCTGATGAAAAAATAAATCTAGGAGGGAGTATATATGTGCATGTGTGTTTATATGTGTGTGTGGGTGGGTGGGTGGGTTGTAGAGTTACACGATCATGTGGTGACGCCATTCGTTACATCATCGCACTAGGGGCACCTACGGTGTGACGAGGGGCACCTACGGTGTGACGATCGTAAAATTGATTGTTCTCATCCACACTAACCACCCCTAAACATTTCTCCCATCGTTTTCCCACCCCTCCCCCCCACCGTAAATGAGAGCCGTAGTGTTTGGTTAATTGATAAGAAATCTACATACGTTAATCGGACTAGGCAAATACTTTGGTGAACCTTAGGTCCACCTTGGTTTTGTGAACCTTATTGAAATATTTAACCTTTTGCAATGTCGATGAGCCTTTTCAAGTTTTTGAGCCTACCAAATTAAAGTTACATGAGTATGTCCACACATTGGATGTAGATTTTAGGACCATAATGCATGTGTTTATATATACTAGATTTTACTCATGTGATGCACGGTCAGAATAATGTAATAATAAATTATTTTATTTGTGTAAAGAATAACTAAATTAGAATTAATTAATAAGGTAAAAAATAAAATTTAATATATATCACATCCAAATACCGTATATTTCGAACCACAATGCACTTTGTATATTCCTAGATCATATAAAAGTGCATTGCACACAAATAAATTTTACATATAAGAATGCATTATAAATTCTGGAAGACTTCTTTATAAACAACATTTGAAGTGTAGTTCAAAGCATTGTTTTCTTCGTCACAACATAAGATCTTCAGGCCTTCCTGATTTGTCACACGGGACATAGAAACATATAGCTGACCATGACTAAAGACTGATTTTTTAAGTAGTAGCCCAACATGCGATAAAGATTGACCATGACTTTTGTTAATGGTCATTGCATAAGAAGTCATGACAGGAAATTGTTTCCTTTGAAACTTGAAAGGAATCCTTTTATCCGATGGAGTCAATGAAAGTCTTAGGATAACAACTTCATGCTCGTCATTTTTCCCTCCCATAACTTTTCCTTGAATTAAATGCTTCCCCGGTTTTGTCACTGTTAATATTGTACCATTGCACATGCCCATAGATTGATCAATATTTCTAAGAAGCATGATTGGGGTACCAACCTTCAACGTAAGCACATGGTTTGGAACACCTGAAGCTCGAATGCCATTTAAAAATTCTGGTGAATGTAATGTTAGTTCCATCTTGTGTTGGCATTATTTTTTGACAAACGAATAGATTTACCTAGGATTGTTTTAGATGTTTTATTTAGACTTAGAGTCCTAGCATGTGAAGGAAGAGAAAGAGGAAAGAGCTTGAAGAGAGAATTCTAATCCTACTTGGTTTGCTATTCTTAAGGAGGAAGACATGGTTGAGACTCCTAAGCACACTCTAACAAGGCTATTCTATTCTATATAATATCTTCACCCTCCCTTAGGGTTTTGGGCATGCAAAACTACGTAAAACCTTAAGCAAATCCGATCAAAAGAAAAACAAGGTGTAGAGTTTGACAGTGCAAAGTTTCTGGACAGCCGGCACAGATTTGATCATCTCCGGAGAGTTTGACAGTGCAAAGTTTGAACGTGTTCAAATTTCACGTCAATCGGAGTTACGAATCTTCTGTTATCGAAGTTACAATCTACACATTGTTGCTGATTTTTTGCAGAAAACGCAGCCCTGGTTTTGTTGATGATCGGAGTACCAAATCTTGTCCGATCGGAGATCGAATTTCAACGGTTCAATCTTGATTTATGAGCTTCGGAACAGCCCACATATTTTTGTAGATCAAGGAGGATCTTTATTTGAAGGTGTACTGGAATCTACGTCCTTGAAGAAGATCTTTGAGAAGGTGTAACAAGCCGTGGAGATAGACGCAAACCGAGTTTGTTGTCAAGTCATTCGTAAATAGACAAATCAATACATTAGAAGGTTCTGTTGTGACTGATTGTGTAATTCTTACGGTGATTTAGTGGAAGGGCTATTACACGGACGTGGGCCTTTTAGAAATAATTTTAGACAACCTAGAAATGACTCTAGGAAATTTAAAAATGATAGGATGAATTTTAGACAACCTAGAAATGATTCTAGGAATTTTATAAATGGAAGGATTGATTTTAGACAACCTATAAATGAGTCTAGGAATATTAATTCTAGGAATAATGATTTTAGATCACCTAGATATTATTTGGCTCAACCTAGGCATATGCACAACCCGAACGTAATATGTAACTATTGCAATCGGGTAGAACACATTGCACCCGTATGTTTTACTAAACGTAGGGATTTATGGTATGATTATGATTATTTTTCTCCTAACCATCAAGGACCCAAAAGTGGTTGGGTACCTAATTTTTATTTTTAGATGCCCATGGAAGATGTGCTTGAAGACTACAAATTTGTAGTGGATGCTCCAAGCACTTAGCCAAAGAGATTGCATCAAAGGGGAGTGATTACATTTCTTTTTAATGAAATGTTATCTATAAGAATTATTTGTTATAATTGTTATTTGGGGAATATATATAGGTTGTTTTGCATATAGTAAGGGGGAAGTTTTTTTTGCTATATGTGTTAATCTTTTTGTATGCTTTATTTTTTTAAGGGGAGATGGCATACATTTAGGGGGAAGTATTTTTATTTCCTAGAAATGCATGATTTTAGGGGGAATGTGACTTTTCTTAATTGTTTAGAATTTGTTTCTTTCTTTCTCTCCTCGGAATGCATGAGTTCTTTTGTTGCATTATTTTTTATAATGCCAAAATGGGGAAGAGTATAGGAGTATATGCTTTATTTTGTTATTTGTTGGTAGCATATCCTCCATGTGTTTGTCATTATCAAAAAGGGGGAAATTGTTGGAATACATGAGTTCAACCCTTTCTCTGTTGTTAAGTGTTGACTCACGGATTTTGATAATTGACAAACACACTTTATTCTGTTAGACAAGGGGTGCAACTTTATAGGGGGGGGGGGGGTGAATAGAGTTGTTGAGAATGTTTACCGATTTTCACAGGATTAATAATATAAACGTAAGTGCAGCGGAAATAAAAGAGAGAAGGCAAAGAGCACACCGATGTATACTGGTTCACCACCTCGTGGCTAGTCCAGTTCCCCGAGAGACTCTCTCATAGATACCACTACTTATCAAGCTTCAACGGGTGCTTGACAAACTGTTTACAAACTGAGAGCTTGAATCCCACAAGCCTCAACACAACCGTTCGTAGATGTGCCCTCTACAAGACTTCACAACCAAGACTTAAGTCACATAAGTCTTGAACAACAAGAAGAACAATCTTCTTCAGCCTCTCAACATAAACTCTCAAAAGAGTAGGAATGAGAAAATGTTTAGCTCTAATGGATGACAAGAAACCTCTCTAAAAAACAACTAATTTTCTCTCAAAATGATATAAATTTGAGGAAAGATTGATGGAGGATTAACACCTCAAGAATGGGGAGTATTGGAGTGTTTCTTGTAATGAAAAATGACCAAGGAAGTGTGTTTAAATAGGAGGTGAAGAAATATATCCGTTAGTCCAAGAAAAGAAGCAGGGATGAAAAATGCAGCATAATAATCGATTAATGTACTAACAGTAATCGATTAATGCAGTCTGCGAAAAGAAGGATAATCGATTAATGGAAGATAAAAAATCGATTAGTTGGCTCTGCCAGCCTTAATCGATTAAATGAAGAAAGAAAATCGATTAATGTTCCAGCCCAGGTAATCCAACGATAAGCAATTAATCGATTAAATGAAGACGAAAAATCGATTATTAACGAAATAATGCGCAAACACAAAGGGCCCAAGCTAGTTGCGCTTGGAAGCCTATTGGCTTGATACTCGTTGTTTGAGACAACGGGAATCAATAAGCACGCTCCTAAAAAAATCTCCTATTCAATGAATTTGAATAAGGGAGTAAAAGTGAGTCCCAAAATTATTTTGTGTGTCAAACGATGTACACGAAAAATATTTGAATAAAATATTTTTTCATACCAAAAATATTTTAGAATATCAAAAAAAATATTTGATAAATGTTTGGCACACCTTTTGTGACTGACTCAATAAAACTATTTTGAACAATTAAAAAGATTTTTCAACTGACTCCAAAAATAAATATAATTTTTATTTTAAGTCTCATAAAAATAATTTTGGAGAGAAGATATTTTTGTCATCCTTACAATTATTCCTACGACTCAAATAAATAAAGTCTTCGGAAACCTTCTACTCCTCCGAGTCCTCCGTTAGGCGCTCCGGACGCGTCTCGGACTTCAACAAAATCCTGTGCACCTTCTTGAATACTTCAAGGAATGGCACTTCAAGTCTTCGTGTTTGTCGTTGTAGCACTTTAATCTTGACTTGAATAAATTGTGTTTGTCAATTATCAAAACAGGCGAGTCAACACTAAACAACACAGAAATGGTTGAACTCATGCATTCCAACAATTTCCCCCTTTTTGATAATGACAAACACATGGAGGATATGCTATCAACAAATAACAAAATAAGGCATATACTCCAATACTTTTCCCCCTTTTGGCATTATCAAAAATAATGCAACAAAAGAACTCATGCATTCCGGGGAGAGAAAAAAAATTTCTAATCAAATAAGAAAAATCACATTCCCCCTAAAATCATGCATTTCTAGGAAATAAAATACTTCCTCCTTAAAGTATGCTATCTCCCCTTAAAAAAATAAAGCACACAAAAAGATTAATGCATATAGCAAAAACAAATTCCCCCTTACTATATGCAAAACATCCTATGTATATTCCCCAAATAAATTCATATAAATCTCAAAGATAACATTTAATTTAAAAAAGAATTTACTCCCCTTTGATGCAATCTCTTTGGCTAAGTGCTTGGAGCATCCACTACAAATTTGTAGTCTTCAAGCACACCTTCCATGGTGCGTCACGTACCCGACCACCCATCTTGTTCTTCAAGAGCGATGAGGCAATCGTCTTTGGAAGGTTCATCATACTTCCACGAAAAGTATGCGAATTCATCTTGTTTGCTCATCTTCTTGAGCTTTGGGTACTCAAATTTTCGGTGGCCAAGCTTTCCGCACTTGTGACATTTTGGGGTGTTTTTCTTCTTGCTCTTGTTTAGCTCATGTTTCAAAAACTCGTTAAAACATTCAACCAAAATATCACAGGAAGTGCTAGAATCACTATCACTATCACTATCCGAATCCGAATCATCAATCTCTACTTTTTGAGAAGAAGAAGCTTTAAAAGCAATTCCCGTTCTCTTCTTAACGTCAAGAGTATGAGAAAGATGATTTGTTTCGTAAGTGATAAGGTTACCTCGAAGACTGTCGTATGTGATGACGTTGTAATCTCGGCCTTCGTAAATGGAGTTAACCTTCGACTCCCATTCCTTGGTAAGACTTTGCAGAATTTTTCTCACTAACTCTAGAATATTTTAGAATATCAAAATAAATATTTGATAAATGTTTGACACACCTTTTGTGATTGACTCAATAAAACTATTTTGAACAATTAAAAAGATTTTTCAACTAACTCCAAAAATAAATATAATTTTTATTTTAAGTCTCATAAAAATAATTTTGGAGAGAAGATATTTTTGTCATCCTTACAATTATTCCTACGACTCAAATAAATAAAAAGTCTTCGGAAACCTTCTACTCCTCCGAGTCCTCCGTTAGGCGCTCCAGACGCGTCTCGGACTTCAAAAAAATCCTGTGCACCTTCTTGAATACTTCAAGGAATGACACTTCAAGTCTTCGTGTTTGTCGTTGTAGCACTTTAATCTTGACTTGAATAAATTGTGTTTGTCAATTATCAAAACCTGTGAGTCAACACTAAACAACAAGGAAAGGGTTGAACTCATGCATTCCAACATATTCAAGTCAAGATCAAAGTGCTACAACGACACACACGAAGAATTGAAGTGCCATTCCTTGAAGTATTCAAGAAGGTGCACAGGATTTAATTGGAGTACGAGACCGTTCGGAGCGCCTAACGGTGGACTTGGAGGAGTAGAAGATTTCCGAAGACCTTTTTATTTATTTGAGTCTTAGGAATAATTGTAAGGATGACAAAAATATCTTCTCTCCAAATATTATTTTTATGAGAGTAAATATAAAAATAATATATTTTTTGAGTCAGTTGAAAAATCCTTTTAACTATTCAAAATACATTTATTGAGTCAGTTACCAAAGGTGTGTCAAACATTTATCAAAATATTTATTTTGATATTAGAAATTATTTTTGGAAAGCAAAAATATTTTGTTCAAATATTTTCATGTTCATCGTTTGACACACAAAATATTTTTGGGACTCATTTTCTACACCAAAAATATATTCTCATAATTCAAATTTTGAATTTGAATTATGTATGTTGATTGGGGAGCCCATTGATATGATTTTCATTCCCTAAACAAGTGCTTAAATCCAAATTAGCACTTCACCCCGCACACATGATTGTGTCCTTCATGTTTGGGCACAATTGCTTTAAAAATCGATTTTTACACTTCGGGAAAAATCAATTTTCATTTCGTCTACTGAAGGAATTTTGCTCAGAAGCAAAAAATCGATTAATAGGGTAGAAAAATCGATTTTTTATGTTAAAGTTCAGCAAACTCTTTTTTCTCAGCTCCAACGAACATATTCCTTCAACTCCTTTATAAACTCCTTTCCTTGGTCATTTTTTTCAATGAACAAGAACCCCAAAACTCCCCTATCTTGAGGTTATAATCCTCCATTCAATTATTCCTCAAATTTATATATTTTGAGAGAAAACTAATTGTTTTTCAGGAGAGTGTTCTTGTCATCCATAGAGCTTAATCTTTTCTCAGTTCTACTCTTGTGAGAGTTATTGTTGTGAGGCTTAAGAAGGTTATTCTTTTTATTGTATAAGACTTATGTGACTTAAGTCTTGAGTGTGAAGTCTTGTAGAGGGCATATTTACAAGTGATTGTGTCGAGGCTTGTGGGATTCAAGTGCTCGAGTGTTAAACGGTTTGTTAATCACCCGTAAGCTTAACGGAAGTAGTGGTAGCTTCGAGAGAGTCTCTCGGGGAACTGGACTAGCCACGAGGTGGTGAACCAGTATACATCGGTGTGTTCTTTGCCTTCTCTCTTTTATTTCCGCTGCACTTTCGTTTATCTTTTTAATCCTGCAAAAATCGGTAAACATTCTCAACAACTCTATTCA
Organism: Cuscuta australis; assembly: GCA_003260385.1. Lineage (NCBI taxonomy): Eukaryota > Viridiplantae > Streptophyta > Magnoliopsida > Solanales > Convolvulaceae > Cuscuta > Cuscuta australis. The sequence goes on from NQVE01000083.1 coordinate 598,660, forward strand.
CCCCCGCTCTAGAGTTGCACTTTTGTCTAACAGCTCTTAATTGGTGATTTCCGCTGCGCCCCCACGAACTTACATGTAAATCAGATAAAACATCCACATTTGAGTCTGACTTACAAATGTTATCCGAGCTTAAGTACGTTTTGGACTCCTCCTTCACATTCTTTGATGTCATGTAATCATTAACAGCATCTATCACATCTAATGTTGGCGCTATAATGGTTCTATGTTGCAAGTACGATGGGTCATTTGCAATGATGTTAAAATCTAGGTATGTTGATTGCACAATTACCTCGATGGGATCATTAAAGTATTTCAAAATAATATCATTAGGAAGAACAATTTTTGCACACCCATCCTTTTCATCGCCTACATTCCCATCACCAATATTATCAATCCATTCCGCGAATTCAACCAAACTATTATAGTTTTCTGCTTGCACCATAGATTGCAATCTCATATTTTCTGTTAAACGCAGAACTGTAAAATGTTCCCAAAGGTATGATAAATTGATTGTTGCATTAACAGTATCCTGTCTGGTTCCCTTGGGAATTACTGGTAAGATTTGACGAAAATCACCGCCAAAAACAATTTTTTTCCCCAAAGGGTTTCTTGTCATTTGAAGGATTAATCAAACGCATAATGTTCCGCAAGCTTCTATCCAATGCTTCAAAGAAATGTTTATGTGTCATCGGTGCTTCATCCCAAATGATATGTTTTGTGCGAATTAACAATATAGCCAACAGAGTACCTTGCTTGATGTTGCAGGTGGAACTCTCGGAAAATCATAATTTTAAATAAATAATTCGATGTTTTTATTAGGATTTTATTATATTTTTTTTAGATTTCAAAAAGTTAGTAGATCTGAAAAATTTGTAAAATGCATGTAGAGTTTGGTTGATTTTTTGTAAAATCAATGTAGAATTTAAAAATTTTGTAGAATCCGTGTAGAGTTTAAAACATTTGTAGAATCCATTTAGAATCCAAACATCACTTATATTCACTCGCGAAGGGAAGGACGGACGATGACATGAGGATAGAAGAAGATGACTTCTGTTCACTCGCGAAAATTTGTAGAAACAAACAAGCTGGTGGACGCTGATTCATACCTCTTAAACGATCTTGTGCGAATTCAGCAGGCATCTCAGCCAGGGGCGGCTTTGAATATGACAGGTTTTGGGTTTTCCTCTTATTGGGTTCCTTAGAATTTAAATAAGAGCCTGTTAGAGAATAACGTTAGAGATTAGTGTTAGTGTTTTTAGATAAAATTTTAACGGTATAGATTACTTTGAAAATGCTAATGTTAAACGTTGTCCGTAGATAGCATTTTCAAAGCGCAAATGCTATTCCCAAACCTGCCCCAAGAAGACATGAGAAAAAACTCATCAACCAAAACTAGCACTAAATATAGGTAGATGACGACACTCTAATTCTTCTTAGGCCCTATTCCGTTCAACTTTTTTTTCCTGCTTTTTTCTTATTTTTATTAAAATCAGATCAGACTGGATCAGATCATGTCAGATCTAATCAGATCATATCTAAACATATCAGATCAGATCTAAACAGATTAGATCGATCAGATCCAATCAGATTAGATCATATCCAATCAAAAATTATTATTATTATTATTTTAAATTCCATACTTTTTACGTATTTCACTTGATACGATTCTTTAAAAAATAAATTTAATTTCTTTTGAAAAAGTATAAGAAGAAAGAAAATGAAACTTTTGTGCGATTATAGTTTATGTAGAGAAAAATAAAATGATATGAAGCACAATTTTTTTTCTTAAAAATGAAAAAGAATAAACTTTAGACACAAGTTAAATAGAAAACTGAGAAAGTAATCCTTACTTATTAGACATCGGAAAAATTATTTTTAAAATATATTGACAATGTCAATCTAATTCTACTTTTAAAATACATTTTTATTGCTACAAAAAATGTGAGTTCAAATTTTGGTTCTTTCTATATGTTTTAGTGAATTTCGTTCATTTTTCCCTTGAGTTTAATGACATTTAGATCTTAAATCTAACGGATCGTCGGACCATATGTATTTTCACATTTTTTTACTATGCATCATTCTCATTTGAATCAATATATTCCATTCTTCTATTAATTTATTTCTCTATGATTATTCTGGGTTCTCAAAAAGTTTTGTTTATTTATGTATTTTTATAAATAATTTGTAAAATTAAATATTTTTGTCACATATTATTTTATAGAACTTTTAAAGTGGTTTTTGAAATACTTCTTCTGTTCAGGAAAGAATTAAACTCTTCACTATTCAAAAGTTACGAGAACTTTTGTTTAGTTGTGCATTTTGATTGGTAATTTGATAAAATAAAGTATTCTTGTCACATCATGTTTATAGAGATTTTGAAGTATCTTTTAAATATTACGTATGTATGTTATGTTTTTAATTTGAGTAAATTCCATAAAAGGTCCCCAGTTATAGGTCGTTTTACATATTTAGTCCCTGCATATCAAATATTACTAATTTAGTCCCTAATTATTATATTCATTTCCACGAATGGTCCTTTGTTAACATTTCCGTTAAGAACATAGATAAAATTATAAATTCACACTCCTTTCTCTCCTCAATTAAGCTTCCTCCCTCCCCTCTTACTCTTTTTCCAAACCTGTCGCTGAGTTTGAAGCTTTGAACCCAAAACCGAAATCATCACTCTTCCCTCAATTGTTTGCCTAACTGGTGGAACACAAATTCGAAACTAGTAACCTTCATGGATGAGTCTTAATGTTTATTTTTTTTGCAATTTCTTGAGACTAACCGATAAAACTCATCCATAAAGCTTATTGGTTTTGATTTTAGGTTCAACAGGAAGACTAATAATTGAAAGAGGAATGATCATTTCAGTTTTGGGTTTAGAGCTTCAAACTCATCGACGAGTTTGGGAAAGAGTACGAGAGGAGGGAGGAAGCTTAATTGAGGAAAGAGAGAAGTATGAATATACAATTTTATCCATGTTCTTAACAAAAATATTAACAAATTAAAGGACAATTTTTGAAATATGATATAATAATTGGGGACTAAATTAGTAATATTTGATATGTAGTGATTAAATATGTAAAACGACCTATAACTGAGGATCTTTTATGGAATTTACTCTTTTAATTTTTATACAAATCTAACAAAAAATGAATTGAAAAAGTTGAAATTTCATTTTATTTTCCATAAAAGGTAAAAAATATTTTGGGAAAGATAAACATGTAATTATACCTTAAATCCATTTCACCTCCTTCCTTTGTTGTTTAGATGTCGGTGGACGTTGCGCCGTTGGACACAGGGAGTGCCAAGGTGTGCACCCGTTTTCGATTTCTGAGAGACAGATATGCTAAGCATAAGACCTCTACAAGTACTAAGTGCGACTCTACTTTCGGTCACCAATCTTACTATATACAATGCTAAGAGGACATTGTGAACAGTGTTCCCGCCCATTTTACCTCTACAGTGTGGGCCGGCTGGGCTGCGTATATTTGGGCCGAATATTAGTCCACTTTTGGCAGCTATTTTTAGGGTCTATTCCACTAGGTGTGAGGCTCTATAAAGTAAACAAATGATGCTTTATTGAGCCAAGTGACACATCAACTTTAAACCACACTTTACATCAAATCAAATACTTAAATAGATTTGCACAATCTAAGTATTTAATGTGCTTTCAATTACTTGATTCACAAAGCCATTATATATTCACTATGCCCGAATACTTTTGAATTCCACCATATAAACACACCGATTCCTTCTTCCACCATATTTGACTTCTTTTGCTTCCTTGAGATAGCCGAAAATTCTAAAAGAAATTCTAGGACAATGTTTACTCCGATTTCCGATCTTGACAACAACCGTACATCTTGGATTCTCAAGTTAAGGGCTATTCGTGTTTACTTTGTTCCAAGGTGGGCAAGAGGCGGAGATTCCATGGAGATCGTCTTTCACGATGAGCATGTATTGTATTCACGAACTTATTATATTTTTTATCAATTGTATCACTTACATTGTATCACTCAAATTGCAATTGTGTGACTCAAATACTCATAATATCTACCTTTTCTACAGGGAACGAGGATTCATGCACATCTCAACCGGCCGGAAAAGAAGAAGTTTGAAAACCAAACCACTGAGGATGGTGTTTATGCCATTCGAAATGTGCATGTTCACGACAACTATCAAAGTTTGAAAACAACCGCAAATGATAAGCTCTTGGGTTTTTTTCAGAGATACTGAAGTGAAAACTTTGAATCGGAGTGATTTTCCACGAATCATGTTTGACTTAAAACCATTTCCAGTTCTTCAAAGTCAACCATGTATGAATGATCAAGTTTTGATTGGTATTATTTCATTAAGAAAAATTTTAAAACTTCTTCATTTCTTTTTCAAAGGTTAAGCTTATTAATTTCTTTAAAATTCGTACAAATGAAACAATAAATGAATCTGCCACCACACGTTTTTTTAAAAATATTTGTGCCCTTAAAAAATCTGTTCAGTTTTTTAAATAGTTTCATACATACGAAAATTTATAATAAGACTCCGAGCACCGTTTTTTAAATCTGTGCAGTACACAAAAAATATTTTCCTTCTTCTCAACTACTTTTAAAATATCTTGGCAGTTTGCACTAAAAAAATTCCAACCCATATTATAAAATATGTCTCAACATCTTTATGGCAAAAACAGTTTTAATATCAATCATACAAATGTGTAATATTAAGAGCTATATTTATGCAGACGTGATTGGAAAGATTGTTGCCCGGACCAAGGTTCAAACAAACATTAATAGAGCCGGAGAACAAAAATTCATGGAAGTCACACTTAAGGATCATGAGTATGAATATAAATAAGAGAATAATGTCATTTAGTGAAAAATAATTTATTCAGATTTGAGCAATGAAATGATATTATAGGGGAAATCGATTGGGATGCACTCTATGGGGAGAGTATGTGGATTGTTTTTTGGGTTGTTTGACCCAAAATGCTCAAGAACCGGTGATCATGTTGTTGAGCTTTTGCAAACCAGTGCGTTATATGGGTAAAGTATTTCTTTTATTTTGTGATTTAACTACTTTAATGACGGATATATAATATTTACATCGTATGTTTATAGGTACTGTGACCGTCTCTTCTGCGTTTCATGTTACGAAGATGCTTTTCGATGGTAACTCCCAGAGGTCAACGAATTCAGAGCAAGTTATATTTTTTTTAATATAAATACTGAATTAATCTAAATTTTTTTATGTATCCAGGTTATATTTTTTTTAATCTAAGTTATATTTTTTTTAATCTAAATTTTTTTAATCCACGCGATTGATCCAAGTTATATTTTTTTTAATCTAAATTTTTTTATGTATCCAGGTTGCCTCTGTTAGACGCATCGCACACCTCTAGAGGGAGGTGAATGGAGGTGTTGCCCAAAAGACCAGTTTTTTTGCGTGGAAACATTCTTCACGAATATTCAATAAAATCAATGCACCACAAACAAAGTAAAGTGAAGGATAAAAGCAATGCACACACGATATATACTGGTTCGGCCTAAATGCCTATATCCAGTCCCCGAAGCAATCGTGCCTAGGCCTTCACTAACCCGTCAAACTTAACGGAGTTTGACAATCCGAATACAACTCGAGAACTTGATTTCACAAGCCTCTTATCTTACCACCAAAGTTTTGATTTCACAAAACTCGGGATTTCTTCCACCTAACGTTTGATTTCACAAACCGTTAGGATTTCTACCACTTGGTGTAATCCCAACACCAAGAATACAAATCCCTTACAATAAAGTAAGAAAACAAACCGCAACCGAGTAATTCTCCCAACACAAAGTAGATTGTTGCAAATACAATGGAGTCCTTTAGAATATGGCAATATCTCTCAAAGACTCAAGCAATGAGGAAAAATTCAAGCAAGAAATGATTTAGCAATCAAAACAATTGCCTTGCTTGGATATAAGGAGGGGATTGAGTAGAATCTCTTTGGATATTCAAAGGATATGTTCTTCAAAGTGTTCTAAGTGTTCTCTTCAAGATAATCACGAAGAGGGTTGTTTATAGAAGTTAGGGAGTGGATAGAGATGAAAAGAATTCAAAAAACTAGCCGTTTGGTAGTTGAAACTGTCGACTTATTCGAATAACTCAAGAACTATTCGAATAGTTTGGATCAATCGCGTGGCTTGAAAAACCAGTTCCTATTTGAATAAATTGTAATTTATTCGAATAAATCAGGGTGAAAAGCCAGGACTTATTTGAATAAATGGTGATTTATTCGAATAAAGCAGGTTTATTTCAGTCACAGGAAAGATCACGACTTATTCGAATAAACTAAAGATTATTCAAATAGAAAGGCAACTTCCCCACACAAAGGCTGATCTAAAATGAGTTTTAAAGGTAAGATGATAAGGGAATGAACCTTATAGATGCCATACTCTTTAACACATAATCTAAGACATAAAACACTACCCAACTAAGGAAACAACCTCTTTGGTCTCGTTCCTTCCACCGATGCTCAAGTCCCTTCTTCACGGACGGATATGAACTTGTTGTAGCTTTGATTCTTAGCCTTGATGCACAAAATGATGATGATATTTTGTCACTCTTTTGTCATTATCAAAACCTAAAAAACAATGGGCAAAGGACAATGCAAAAATGCATATTCATGATAGCACATTGTCCAACAGCCTCTACAAGTGGATGACGTTGGAACAATTGGAAGTATCGTTCTAAGCGGTGGAGCTGATGGGGATGAAGGTGTCATCAAGACTACCACGATCAAAGCTCTCTTGGTCACTACAAAGGTGACGTGTTAAAAATTCTAAATTTAATGTTCAAAAGTCTTATAAAATATATATTTGGTATTCCTCACCTTTTATTTAATCACATTTAATTTTTTGTGGGATAAGCCTTTTTTTTCAAATATCTATCGTGTGATTTATAGCATTTAATGTCTAAAAACTCTTATGTAATATAACTCAACTCTTATGTAATATAACTCAGTATGTACATGGTTAAAAATTGTGTTTGATGTTTTTTAGCCCGGTCCCTACTGGATTGTTGGAAAGATTGCTTCATTAAATGATTCGGGCAACTGGTGCTATTTGGGATGCACAGACTGCAACAAAAAGGTCATCCGTGATGGTGATAAGTTCAGGTGTTCAGTGTACGTGGGTTGTTTCATGTCGTTTTGAAAGCCGAACTTGGGAGTCCATACTGGACTAGACCAAGAGCCTTTGGAGTTAGATCGTTGGTCACGGATGCAAAGATAATGAGCAGATTTGAAGAGTTGATTTGAGTGAAGAGGAAGTATTTGATGAAGAAAGTGAGGGTCTATGGGCATCTCTTGAGGATTTAAGTGAGAAGGTTCATGAGGTGGTATATTACGTATTCGATATATCCAACCAAAAGATTTTTAACATTTGTAAAACATTACTTAATTTGGTTAATTTTTTTTAGATTGCCTCGAATGACCCCCAGCTAGAGTGTGAACCAGAAGCATAGAAGGATTGATGACTTGGACAAGTCTGACTCGGTGAAAAGAGAGCTTTTTGATGACATGTCAACAACTCAATGCAAGAAAAGCAAGAAGGATAATCCAAGCCAGTGAACATCGATCAAATGTTATGTGTTTATTTTATATGAACTGCTTGTGTTTTTGGTTGTTTTTTTGTTATTTCGTTGGTGGTCTACTTTTCCTAGGCGTCGTCCTAGAGTACTTTAAATGTTTGTTTCTATAAACCGCCTTTGTTTTTTGATTTTGTTTTGTTATTTCGTAGGTGGTCAACTTTTCCTACGCGACGTCCTTGAGTACTTTAAATGTTTGTTTCTTCGTGTTAATGTTAGTGGTGACATTTCAACACTTTTGTTATTTGATTTACGGTGAAGTTTATATTTTCTACTTTACATTTAAGTTTATATTTTCTACTTTACCTATGCATCGTTGAAAACGGTAGGAAATAGTATATTTCTATATTTGCATAATCGTACGTGAAACTTTCATTTCGGAACTTATATATAATAAATTTGTTATTTATCAAGAATGAAAATGTCATACATGTACTGCATAGAGAAAATATTAACCACTTTAATTATTCAATTTAAATATGCAAATATACATTTTTTATACATTCATAAAAAACGTATATAAGTGACATACGATGTGAATTTATTTTGTAGATATTTAATGTTTTTCAGAATTTAAATTATTTAAAAGTTGTTTTTAGTAAAAGACGTCTGAAATGTCATTGAAATAGGAAACACCATCAATAGAATATGAAAATGTATATTTTCATCAAAATTTTAATTCATTCCCTATTTTTTCGTGTTTAATTAATATTTATCAAGGCCAATTATTGTGTAGTCATCTATTATTAATTGAACATAAAGTTAAAATATTAATTAACTTTAAACGAAAATAACATATATTTTGATTAAAATATATATTTAATTACGAAAATAGATTATTTTTAGCAGCATATATATCAATTTAATTATTAATTATATATCCACACATAAAGTGAATTACTATAATATAGTGAAAAGTGAAGTCAAGCATACATTAACTTTAAAATTGCCTACAAGTAGTGATAACTTCGTAATAAGTGTTCTCATTTAATGTGAGTGTACATCTAAGTGATAATGAAGATATGCAAAGAGACTAGAATATATAAGTGTGTGTGGCCCAAGGTATGGGTGGCGTGCAAAACTCAGTGTGTGGCCCAAGGTGTTATAAATATGGTAATTATCACATTTTATTTAAAATAAAAAGATAATGGCTGAAAAATAAAGTTGGGTGCCGTCTAAAATGTGTTGAGTTAACCAAAGCCCTACCAAACATCTATCAAGAAAAAGTAAGTTCATATCACCCACCTAGAGCCACACGCCTAGCGTATTAATGGTATTTAATGTGATGCACAGGCTTCATTTAATGTTTTGTACGGGCTTTCATTGCTCAACTAATACTTTATTCTTTAGTTTTATAAACACACTTTTCTTAAAATTTAATTATATGAGAGTTAATGGCAATTTTTTAATTTAATTATTCAATTTAAATATGCTAATATACACGAAATCAAAATACCGTGTAATGAATAACAAAAATTATACTTTAATCAAAATATTAATATATTCCAAAATGCGTGCATGTTGCAATTAAAAAAACTAATTATAAAAAAAATGTTATTTTTTGTTTAAAAAATTATATATAAAAAGTATGTTTTTTGTATAAAGAAGATATCGTGGGTGTGTACATTTATATCTGATAACAACTTCGAAATTAATATTTATCTGATAACAAGTAGTGATGACTTCGTAAAAAGTGTTACGGAGTATCATTTAATGTGAGGGTACATCTATTCCTACTAAGCATTCTTGACCGCTTCATTAATGATGAAGATATTTAAAGAAACTAGGAAATCTAAGGGGGGTGTATTCAACCTAGATTTCTAAAGATTTTGTCAGATTTTTTATAATTCATGGATTATGAAAAATCTATTGATGATTTTAATTCTACATAGAATTAAATAGATTTTAATGTATTTCATTATTCGGATTAGTTCAAATTCTAAAAAATCCATAAACTGCAATATTCTTACATTATTCGGATTCATCTTTGGCTATAATTCTTTTTTATACTCTCAATAATGAATGCATCCCATACTGAAGATAAATTCATGGTTTCGGCGATTAGAGCAAGCATGCCTCATACTACTGGACACAAAATCTATGGACTATATTGCCGAATCTCACCTGGAAGTATAAAAACCCTACCCGGCGATTCCAGTGAGCATTCCTCAAAATCTGTGGTCAAAATTACGTTCTCTTCCCACATTAATATGAGTCGACTTCTGATGATATGGTTTTGATTAAAAAATATGCAAAGATCATCCAAAAAAAGTTGCGAAGATAGAACCAACGAAGGAAGTGGACTGCGGAAGATGAACGGTGAAAAAGTTCTTGCGGACGCTTGGAGAAGACAAAATCTCAGGTTTTGAGAAGAGATTTGTAAATGGATTTTTATTTATACTAACCACGGTAGAATCCAGCACAATCCATATTCAAAGGATTTCTTTGAAAATCTATTGAGTTTAGATGGATTTTTAAAAGTCTTAATTGAATACATCAAGATTTAGATGTATTTATAAAAATCCTAATTGAATACATCAATATTTTAAATGACTTTTTTATATCGTAATTGAATATCCACAGACTTTCAGAATACAAAACAATCCGGTGGAATCCTGATTGAATACACCCCCCTAAGTGTGTGGCCCATGGAGAATGTGGCGTGCAAATCTTATTATGATGCCCAAGGTACAATAAATGTGGTAATTATCACATCTTATTTAAAATTAAAAAAATAAACGCCGAAACTTGAGATGGGTGCCGTCTAAAAACTTATGAGTTTACCAAAGCCCTTCTTTTAAATGACATTTATTACCCAAACATATATCAAGAAAAAGTCATTTTATAAAACCCACCTAGAGCCACACGCCTCTAATGATAGCCTTTACATTTATAAACACAATCTTCTTAAAATTTAATTATGTGAGGATTAATACGAATTGTGAGGTTCAATGTGATTGTATTTCGTAGATATTCAATATTTAAAATAATAAAAAATCTTTAAAAGTTACCGTGTAATGAATATAAAAAAATTATACTTTAATCAAAATATTAATATATTCCAAGATGCTTGCATATTCCAATTAAAATAAATTCCTTTTTGTTTAAAAACAAGATTTATCTATAAAAAATATATTTTTTTATTTTTTGTGTATATAGAAGACATTGTGTGTTTAAAGAATTTATATCTGATAAAAACTTCGAAATTAATATTTAAAAAATACGAGTGGCCCAATCCATGATTTAATACATCTTACAAAGCCCAATATGTAATTTATGTGATATCAATCAAAGCCCATATTTCATAAACCTTGAAAAGCCCATATCAGATATCTATCAAAGTGCATGAAATCATAACTATAAACTTTTAAATTTATAAAATTAAATTAAAAAGCATATGAAGCATTCAGATATTAATAAGTATAAATTTTGGTCAAAAATGTGTATATTCATTTACAAAAATAATGATGTTATAATTATGTTACTGATTAAATTAATAAATACGTTATATATCCCTGTGTGTGTGAATGTGTGTGTGTGTGTGTGTGTATCTGTGTGTGTGTGTGTGTACACCCACGTTTTATTAATAACATTTGTACACTGTGCAGTAAATAATACCCCATTCCTCCTTGAGCCACTCACCTATCCTAATAGGGTTTAGTTTCATTCATTTAATGCACTATAAGGCATGCCAACTATATTAGTCTTTCCCTCTAACTTACACATTTATTACTCTACCTCCCAACAAATCTCCTCTTTGAAGTTGATTTTGAGCATTCAAAGCTAGCATTAAATTCTTCCTTTCTAAGGTAAGTAAATCAGATCCACGTAATTTAAATTGTTCTTAATATAACAAGCATGTTATTGAAGTATTATTGTTAATGTTCCAAAAATATTTTTTTAGTAAATTATACAAAAAAGCCGTGGACCGAATAAGCTACCAAAATTGAAATTTTGTTTTTAAAAAATAACACATTTAAGTTATACACTTAAAATATACTGTTTCGAGATTTGAATCAAAAAATTTCATAATGACTGTTATAATATTAATTTGTTGTGCTTCAATTAATGAGAATATGTGATTGAAAACAGGATACCTGAAGTCCTCTCTCCCGCGCAATGAGAAAGCTTACGAAAAAAAGAATATGGTCAATGCATGATTTAGAACAAGAATCACACAAAGGTACAGATCTGAAGTTTTAAGAACAAATTTACAATAATCCTAGAAGGAAGTTTCCTCGAATCATATTAATAAAAAACAAATTTTACTTTTTAAAATAAAATTTCTAATAATACACATCAAGGAACATGCATGTGGGGTGAAGATCTAAACATTAAACAAAGAAGAAGAAGGGAAAATATACGGATCTAAAATTTACAATAATCCTAGAAGGAAGTTTCCTCGAATCATATTAATAAAAAACAAATTTTACTTTTTAAAATAAAATTTCTAATAATACACATCAAGGAACATGCATGTGGGGTGAAGATCTAAACATTAAACAAAGAAGAAGAAGGGAAAATATACGGATCTAAAATTTCATAATAATCTGTGAAAATAGGGAGTATTTGGTCATGAAGAAATTCTGATGCAATAATTGTAGGATCGTTTTCTGGAACTTTCCAGTGGGTCACCCATCCTGGGACTACTCCCGTTCCAACACGCTTAACTACAGAGTTCTGAAGTTAAAGAGGTGCCAAATGCTTCCTAAAACCAATTGGTGATAGGAAGGTGGACACTTGTATTTAACCACATCTCTCTGTAGCCCCAAGCCAAGGTAGATTCCTATAGGGCACCCCCTATAGTTCACTATGGCAGTGCGGAGCCCCACTACTGAGCGGTGGATGGACAGGAGGGGCTTCGCAAGATACACGACTCGTGTACCTCGTCAGGTTGGGCTGTCAGTACCCGATACCGTGACTAGCACAGTAGCGAATCCCTAAGGGTGATCGATGGTCCCCCATAAGACCAACAATAATAAAGTGATTTTCTCAGAGATTACCCCATATTTGAAATAACATGCCGTCGATTAAGGAGCAAAGATTCAAATCGCCACGGTTTCCATCCAAATAAATATTTGTGGTATCCTTTTCTAGATAGATGTTCTGAGGCGTAGGAGACGGTGGGAAATATGTATCGCCGGCAACTGGAGTACTGTTAACTCCATCGCCGGCGATTGAAACTTTTCTAGAGAGATGAGGGTCGGCGTAGGAGACGGCGGTAGATAGGGTAGATTGTGTGGTTTGGAATGGCATTCCCGATTATAAACCTACGTTGGGCCTGGACCAGTTTTTGGGCTGATTGTGGGTTTTTTAAAAATGTTTGTTAAGGCCATTTTAAATATTAAATTTTTAAATTGGGCCAAAACAGTGGGCTGATAAATTACACTTTGGCCAAATTAATAAATAAATGGTTGTGATATGTGAAGAGAATTCCTTATCTTTTATTAATAAATAGAATTTTTATTAACAAAATATTGGAGATGTGTTGGATTTGCAAAAATTCACCAACTTATTACATTTTTTTTCGTATGTGAAGAAATTTTTTATCTTTTACTAATAAATAAAATTTTTTATTTACATATATAGGAGGATTTGGAAGTTTATTTGAACCATGTTACAAGTGCAAGAGTAACAAAGATTCACTTGATATGGAAATGTGTTGGATTTGCTTTTCTGTTTCTGGTCATCTTCGCTGCCTACAAATTGGTGATGTTGGATGGGGTTTATATTTTATTTGTGATGTCTGTGCCGTTTTTCCACCTCCACCAACAACTTCCCTACCAATGTTGACTACATCAATTCCTCCGCCTTTGCCACTTTTGATGCCTGTACCGCCGACGATGGAAATGACACCTACACCGCCTACACTGAGAAGATCTAAACGTCTTAAAACAGCATATAAAAAATATTTTAATGAGACGTATGTTACTTATTGAAAGACTAATTGTGTATTGGATTATGTTCGGTGTTTTTGTTTTTCGTACTAAATTCCATGTTAGCTACCCTTAAACTCTCTATTATGATCTTCAATGAATGTATAATGATCTAATTATTGTATGATGTATGTCACTGTTATTGACTTCAATGAATGTATTTCAAGATATAATCTCGCAATGGCTATTACATATATTGCTGATTTTGGAATGAGTTTTATTCGTGTTACAAATATCTTATATTCACTTATTAAGAATTTATTTATGTAAGTCACTAAGAGTATTTGACTATTTTATATTTCTATTATAATTACCTACATAGAAAATGCAACAAGTAGCCCTTTCAGAGATAAATCCAGATCCTTGCAAAGAGACTCGAATATCTACACTCCATCCCCTCTTAGCAACTTAAAAAATGGTATATATTTCTATTCCATATTGGTTGTTATATATGAGCTAAATATTAATTTATAATTAAACATATCCGTTCATTTTATTTTAATAACAGTTAGAGTTTGTACGCCGTTTGATCGCTTCTCTTCACCTTCGTCAAGCTCTATTAATGCATCCAGTGAGGTAGTACGTAACGTTGATAACCTTAATCTACCTCAAAGTTGTATTACACAAAGAAAGGTTTGTTCTATAAGAAAACGACCAACGTAGGTATGTTTCATTTTACCTTTGAAATCCTATCTTCATTGTTTTAAGTACATTAAGCATTAGATACTATTCATATCTTTCAAATTAAAAGCTTATATGCCTATTACATTGCACAGTGAATGAAGAGATCAATACTCCTTTACCTCAAACTGCTTTCATAAACGACTTTGTTACACAATCTTGGGCGGTAGATTCAGATTTGCATCGTGATAATAACAATATGATTCATGAAGAAATTGTTCGAGATTTGGATATGGACTTTATTGATTCAATAGACACTAACCATTCTGTTAGAATAATAGACCAACGCTAGAGGGGGGGGGGGTGAATAGCGTTTGATCAAGAAATCGCAGGAATAAAACTGAATAAGCGAGAAGTAAAGAGAAAAGAACGAGGCACACCGATTTTACCCTGGTTCACCACAACTTGTGGCTAGTCCAGCCTCCCGAGAGACTCTCTCGAGCTACACTACTATCTCGTTAAGCTTAACGGTGCTTAACAAACCCGTACAACTTGAGAATTCGAGTCACACGAACCTCAACGAACCTTCGAAGGAAACAACCCTTCCTTCGAACAACAAGAGAAATACCTTCTCTTGTCAAGTGTCTAAGAACACTAAAAACACTCAAGAACAATACTCTCTTTTAGAGTGGATAATGAGTAAACTAAGAACGCTCAAGAACACAACACAGGCTTCACAAAAATGGCTCTCAAAAGCTATGAAAAATTGAAGAATGATTTGCAATGAAAGAGTAGGAGTTGTGAAGTAATGTGATGTGTAAAACAGACCCAAACACCCCATTTTATAGTAGAAAAATAGGCTCCAACGGACCAAAGTATTTAAGGGGTGATTGGCATAATTTGTAGGATTTGATTAAGATTGGATCTGCTGAAATTCACCCAGACAGCGCTGTCCTAGGCTTGGACATCGCTGTTCTAGGCTTGATTTTTAAAAATTGGGAAGCAACGGTCATGCCAACAGCGATGTCCAAAACCCCTACATCGCTGTTTTGGCTGTTGACTTCCAAACAAGGAAAGTTTTAGCCTTAAATTCTTTCCAACGGTCAGGTCTCTACATCGATGTTCTATACTAGAACATCGCTGTTTAGGTTTGCCTTTGGAGATGGAAGTTTGGCCTGACAGCGTTGTTGTTGGGTCAACATCGCTGTCCAAAAACTTTCTTCCAATGCACTATATTTTTGGCTTAGGTTGGACAGCGCTGTAGGGAAGCCTACATCGCTGTTCCAGAAGTTTCTGGAAATCCAACCTTGGCTCAACAGCGATGTCTAGTGTCCAACATCGCTGTTGGAAGACTTAACGCCAAACCATGTTTTTAGCTACCCAGTCCAGACAGCGTTGTTGATTACCTCAACATCGCTGTTGGGCTGGTTTAGCCAGACCCATGGTTGGTTTAGTCACGCCGTTAGCCGATGTCAAAAATGCAAGTTCTCCAAAATAAAAACCAAGTTTAGAAAACATTTGTTTATTGCATTTTTCTAAGAGAACAAGTAAAACATCTTGAAAACCACGTCATTTAGTTGAAAACCACGGCTAACCAAGTTCGTGCCGTTTCGCATGGGTTTTACTAAACGACAAAAAACGGAGAGTGGTTTTTGAGGCGTTTTTGTTGGAGAGCTAATTAAATATGCCCAGAAGTAAAAACCAGTCATAAAAAGTTGAAAACCACTTGGTTGGTTTGAACGCCAAAAACCGAAAGCCGAATGCCGGTTTCTGAAAGCCGAACGCCGGATGGCTTGGTTTTTGGCTTGGGCGAACTCCAAGTGTTTTGACCCAAGTTTAAACTTAAGAAAAATATTTTTGAACATGTAAAAGAGATTTTTATGAATTGAGTCTAGAGAGCCAAGATTTGGAATTTTGTGCCGGTCTTGATCACATTAAGACCGACTCAATACAATTTTAGTTCTTCGTTCTCGATTCTGGGTTCTTGGTTCTCAAGTCATCATGCCATGTTCCTTCGCCTTAGTTTTGCTCACTTTAGCTTCGATATGTCGCGGCGGTTTGGCATTATCAAAACCTATCATAAAAACCGAACACAGTTTAGTACGACGTAAGGCGTAAACCCGTGTTCCAACAATTTCCCTCTTTTTGATAATGGCAAACAAGACGGGGATATGCATACTAAGGGATATTTGTTTTTCAAAAGTTGTGAAAAAAAAAGTTCCCCCTTAATTTGTGCTTAAAAAAAAATTAGTTGGATTAAAATCAAACGGTCTCGTTTATAGAGACGTTCCCCCTTAGTATATGCATAGCCCTTTTCTTCCCCCTTTTGACATTAACAAAAAGATAAAAGATAATTTTTATTTATTGAAGATGGGAAATAGCGGAGTACAACGGAAACATTAAGAGACATGATAATTAAAACAAAAGAGATAGAAATTCTAGGGGCGGCCTAGTCTTCGTCTTCGGTTTCCTCCTCGTCGTCGTCGACGTCCATCTCATCACCGTCAACGGCGTCGTCAAACTCGTCCTCGTCCGGGGAGCTTGACGGGGCGTAGGAGCTATCCTCTTCGTCCTCGTCACCGTACACTTGCCCAAAGAACGTGCCATGGTACGGTGGGGGGACGTAGTTAACGCGTTGGAAGTATGCATTCATGGCGTGCCCTTGGCGTTGAACAGCCTCGTCGAGCCGCTCAAGGTAGCCATCCATCCCGTCAACTTTGAAGTGAAGCCGGTTGAGGGAGTCGGTGATGGAGGCAAGGTTGGCCCGGGCCTGGGCTTCGGCTGGGCCAGCAGCAGAACGGCGCCGTTGCACGGCAGTGGCAAGTCCGGCGTTGTCCGACCGCTTCTTGAAGGTTTGGGTGCTGACCGCCCAAATCTTCGTGGCTTTTGTGAGTGGGCCAACGGTGGTGGTCACCTTGAACCGTTCAAGGATGTCCATCACCACGAACGGGTACGGGAGGAGGTGGTCGTGGTCGGTGGACGCGGCAATCGTCATGTTGATCATGACAAACTTTGCCCAATTGATTGGGGCCGAGTGCATGATCGCATGGATGAGCTTGAGATCTTCACCGGACATGATGGTGTGGCTGTGCTTCCTGGGTTTGATTATCTGGGAGACGATGTAGGGAAGAAGACGGCCATCGGGGTTAGCGGAGTGGATGGTGGGGCGGCCCGAGGCATGGCGGATGAGCTCGGTGATGCCAAGCTCGTTGAGGATAAGGCCCTCGTTGTTGAGCACCCAGTCCTCTCCGCCATAGTGAGACACATCGTTGCCTTGGAAGGGGAGGCCGGCGATGCGCCCAAGCTGCTCCACGGTGAGCTCAATCGGCGTGCTCTTGACAAGCGAGTAGAGCACGTCGTCCTCACGCCGGAGGTTGGAGTAGAAGGCCCGGATCAGCGCCGGGTTGATCTCCTTGCGCGCCCGGGAGACGAACGGCCAAAGGCCGGCTTGATGAAGTTGTGCGTCAAGGTCGTCGTAGCCCTGCAGCTCCGGGTAGCGCTCCGGGATGATCCGTGGGGGAGCCACAACCCGTTTAGAGAAAAAGGTGAGGAAACGGGTGCGCTCCTCCTCGGAATCAAACCAAAGGTATGACCCGTCGCCATAGTTGAGGCGCTCCTCGGAGGATGATGTAGGCGCCCGGGATTTGGACTTTGATTTCCCGAAAGTGCCTGCCCTGCTCTTGTAATCTCAAAAAAACTAGAGTAGAGAGGACGAAATATGTGAAGATATTGAAGGAATATGTGTTTGTGTGTGTAAAAGTGAGGAGAGGGGGTCCCAATTTATAGAAAAGGTGGTCTCCAACGTCCAGATTTTCAAAAATATGGCTGTTGGAGAAATTAATGCTGCTGCCAACGGATATTTTTTTTGAAAAATTTGACCTGAACAGCGATGTTCTCTAGGCGACATCGCTGTTGAGACAGCGCTGGTAGAATGCTGAACAACGCTGTTGTGCGTTAAGTTTTTTTTTTTAAAAAAAATAAGTGTCAAAGGGACAGCGATGTTGAAAAGTACCCTACAACGATGTTCCAAAAGTTTCTGGAATTGTGTAAGGGTGTAAACCCATTAGGACAGCGCTGTTGGGTTATCCTACATCGCTGTTATGCGATTGGAAAAAAAATCTGTAAAAATGGACATCGATGTTGAAGGTAAGACATCGCTGTTAAAAAAGTTTCTGGTTTTGGTTGAAAACAAAAGTTTTGGGAAGACAACGATGTTTGAAAGGGAACATCGATGTTCAAAAAGTTTCAGGAAAGTGAAGATTGAAGGGACTTCCTGGGACAGCGTTGTTGGCTTGATGGACAACGCTGTTGGAAACTTTCTGGTTGACGGTGTTTCCCTCAACAGCGATGTTTGTATGGTTCCCCCTTGATTTCATGAACGGGGTACCTGCAAAAAAGAAAAAGTTCTCCGACGCTCAAGTTAGTAAATGTTTAAAAAATTTAGATGCACAACTTAGATCATCGTGGAGTCAAGGATTCCGAGTTCACTTCGAATGCGGAGGAACGACTCTTTCTCTAAAGGTTTTGTGAAAATGTCGGCTAACTGGTTGTGTGTTTCAACAAACTCAATTTCGACATCACCTTTGAGAACATGATCTCTAATGAAATGATGCCTAATGTCAATGTGTTTCGTCCTTGAGTGAAGAACGGGGTTCTTTGTCAAGCTTATGGCGCTAGTATTATCACAACAAAGAGGAACGTGATTGATACTAAGGCCATAGTCCACGAGTTGTTGCTTCATCCAAAGGATTTGAGCACAACAACTACCGGCGGCTACATACTCCGCTTCGGTTGTGGATAACGCAACACTGACTTGTTTCTTGCTAAACCATGAGACTAAGGAACTACCAAGTAAGTGGCAAGTCCCACTCGTACTTTTACGGTCCAATTTGCAACCGGCAAAGTCCGAGTCGGAGTAGCCGACGAGATGACAAGAAGAGCCTTTTGGATACCACAATCCAACGTTAACCGTGCCGACAAGGTACTTCATGATTTGTTTCACCGCGGTTAAGTGCGATTCCTTCGGACATGATTGATACCTCGCGCAAAGGCATACGCTAAACATGATATCCGGCCTACTAGCGGTAAGATAGAGAAGGGATCCGATCATACCTCGATACTTTTTGACCTCTACTTCCTTACCTTTCTCGTCTTTGTCAAGATGGTCAGGCGTGCTCATCGGGGTCGCCATGGCTTTGGCGTTGTCCATTTCAAACCGTTTTAGGAGCTCCTTGAAGTATTTAGCTTGGCAAATGAACGTTCCATCTTTCATTTGCTTAACTTGGAGTCCCAAAAAGAATGTGAGCTCGCCCATCATTGACATTTCAAATTCGCTAGTCATTAGCGTCGAGAATCCCTTGCACAAAGACTCGTTAGTAGCACCGAATATAATGTCGTCTACATAAACTTGAACCAAAAGGATGTTATTGTTTTTACTCTTGATAAAAAGTGTAGTGTCAACCTTTCCCCTTTGGAAACCACTATCCAAAAGAAATTTACTCAAACGTTCGTACCAAGCACGTGGTGCTTGTTTAAGACCGTAGAGCGCTTTCTTGAGTTTGAAGACGTGATCGGGAAACTCAAAGTCCTCAAACCCTGGGGGCTGGTCAACATACACTTCCTCTTGAATAAAACCATTGAGGAAGGCACTCTTAACATCCATTTGATAAAGTTTAAAATCCATAGACGAAACAAAAGCAAGAAGTAAACGAATAGCTTCTAAACGTGCTACAGGTGCATAAGTTTCTTCGAAATCAATGCCTTCTTCTTGATTGTAGCCTTTAGCTACGAGCCTAGCTTTGTTTCTAGTGATTATTCCATTTTCATCAAGTTTGTTACGGAACACCCATTTCGTACCAATGATCGTTTGATCATCGGGCCTTGGCACCAATTCCCAAACGTCATTCCGTTTGAATTGGTTTAGCTCCTCTTGCATAGCCAAGGTCCAATGTTCATCATTTATTGCTTCGGAAATGGTTGTAGGTTCAATTTGAGATACAAAAGCCATGTGTCCTACGGTGTCCCTAAGAGAGTTACGAGTACTTACCCCGCGGTTGATGCTGCCGATTACCTGGTCAAGTGGATGGTTCCTGTGCGTTCTCCAAGCGATGGGAAGCTCGGTCTCCTCTTGTTCTTCTTCGTTTGCTTGGTCTTCACTTTCGACCATCACTTGAGGTGTTTCCTCAGGTTGTGGTTGCGGGTTGGTGTATAATGGTGTGTCTTCTTCATCTTCTTCAAAGTGTACTCTCTCTAATGAATCTGCAAGATCATCACAAATAGCCTTTCTTGCCAAGCGAGTATTATCTTCGGAAAATACAATATGAGGGGACTCCTCAATAGTCAAAGTACATTTATTAAATACTCTATAGGCCTTGCTGCGAAGAGAATAGCCAAGAAAAATCCCTTCGTCCGACTTGGCATCAAATTTTCCCAAGTTATCTTTGCCGTTATTATGAATAAAACATTTGCAACCAAAGACTCGAAGATGGGAAAGATTTGGCTTTCTCCCTTTGTATAGCTCATAGGGCGTTTTCATGAGTATCGGTCGAATAACGGCTCGGTTTAACACGTAGCTCGCGGTACTCACGGCATCCGCCCAAAAATACTTAGGGATTTTTGCCTCATTGATCATAGTTCTAGCCATGTCTTCGAGACATCTATTCTTACGTTCCACCACTCCATTTTGTTGTGGTGTACGTGGGGCTGAGAAGTTATGATCAATGCCAAGTTCGTCACACAAATCTGAGAATAGATTTCGTTCGAACTCTCCCCCATGGTCGCTTCTTATGGCTACTATGGTTGTTTCTTTTTCATTTTGAACTTTCTTTAGAAAATTTTTGAAAACATGAAATGCTTCACTTTTATGAGTAAGAAACAAGGTCCATGTAAACCTAGAGTAGTCATCGACAATCACAAACGCAAAGTAATTGCCACCAAAGCTTTTCGTTCTAGAAGGACCAAAGAGATCCATGTGCAAAAGTTGAAGCAGTCTAGACGTTGAAACAACGTTCTTAGACTTAAACGAAGCCCGGACTTGCTTCCCCTTTTGACATGCATCACATATGGCGTCTTTTTCAAACTTAAGTTTTGGAATGCCAATTACTAAGTCTTGTGAAACCAATTTGTTCAAAAGGTTCATGTTCATATGAGCTACCCTTCGGAGCCATAACCAAGTGTCTTCCTCTTTACTCATGAGGCACTTAGCAAAGCCGGAAGGAGATTTGTCTAAGTTAACCATATATATGTTATCGATTCTATCACCACGTAGAATGACCTTATTATCACTAAGGCGTTCTACCGTGCATGATTTTGAATCGAAGGTCACACGGTTTCCCTTGTCACATAATTGACTTATGCTCAAGAGATTGTGTTTAAGACCTTTAACAAGCAAGACATTATCTATAGAGGAGTTTTCAGATTTACCTACTGAACCAACGCCGATAATTTTTCCCTTGCTATTGTCTCCAAAAACTACGTTTCCTCCTTTAGCGGGTTTGATTTGGAGAAACTTGGATGCATCCCCGGTCATGTGCTTGGAGCATCCGCTATCAAGGTACCAAAGTACACTCGATGCCTTCAAGCACACCTATAAAACACATCAATGAGTTTTAGGTACCCAATTTACGTTGGGTCCTCGGATGTTAGGTGTGTGATGGTAGTGTGCTTGATTTTGTGACAGGTGCCTATGCCTAGTGTAACAAACGGGAGCAATATGGCCTATCCGATTACAATAATGACAGACTACATTGGGGTTGTACATGTAACTAGGTTCATAATAGTTTGAAACTGGCCTCTTCTAGGTGTTCTAGCATCATTTCTTCTTATTTGAGAAAATTCATTTTTATGCACAAAATCATTTTTCTTAGGTTGTCTACCATGACCGTTTTCATTCCTAGGTTTTAGTCTAGGTTGTCTGGAGTCCTTAGGTTGACTAGATTTTCTATTATCTTGATTTTTAGGTTTCTTATGTTGAACCTTAGATGATTGTCTATGTGGTGGCTCAACATTATCTTTAGCTTTATTTTTATCAAAACCTATTCCTTCCTTAGAAAAATGCATAGTGTCAAGAAGTAAATTTTAGTCTTTATGAGGAGTATTAAATTTCTTGACCGTGCTCTCAAGTTT
The DNA here is from genome assembly GCA_003260385.1 of Cuscuta australis. Lineage (NCBI taxonomy): Eukaryota > Viridiplantae > Streptophyta > Magnoliopsida > Solanales > Convolvulaceae > Cuscuta > Cuscuta australis. The sequence goes on from NQVE01000083.1 coordinate 620,964, forward strand.
AGCGACTTGCTCTTTTAAAGTTTTGCAAGACCCACATTCACTTGATGAGCTTTCTGGTTTGTCAGCGCTTCTTTTTCCAAAAAATTTGTTTTCTTGTTTAAGTGTTTCATTTTCTTTTTCCAATTTTTCAAAATCGTTTTCAAGTAAAGAAAGTCGTTTTTTCAAAGATTTATTTGTTTTAGAAGCGCTAACAAATTCCTCAAAGATTTCATGAAGTGCTTCTTGCATTTCTTCAAAAGTATAAGAGTCGGAAGAAATGTTACATACCTCTTGGACGTCGTCGCTTTGATCTTCGTGTGCCATGAGGCAGAGATTTGCAGCTTCGTCCTCCTCTTGGTCGGTTGATTCGTCGCTGGAATCGCCACCCCAAGAGATGTAGGCCCTTTGCTTCTTGAAGCCAGGCTTGTCCTTGCCGTGTTTGGCCTTTGGACACCTTGGCTTGATGTGGCCAATCTCGCCACAGCCGTAGCATTTGGGAGGACCGTCGTGCTTCCTTCCCTTTCGCTCAAATTCCTTCTTCATGAGCTTGTGGAACTTTTTGATGACGAGCCCGAATTCATTGTCGTCATCGCTTGAAGCCTCTTCCACCGGTTCCTTGGTGGCTTTGAGAGCTATCCCCTTTTTCTTTTGTTCATCCAAAGACGGGGTTAGAATAGTAGATTCATAGGTTTTAAGATTACCTCTTAGCCCGTCGATGGTGACGTTGGAGACTCCGATGGATTCGTAGATTGCATCGGCTTTTGACCTCCATTCGGGTGTGAGACTCCGCAGGATTTTCTTCACAAGATCCTTGTTGGTGTAGGTCTTTTTGAGAGCATGAAGATCGTTGATGATCTTTGAGAACCGGTCGAACATGTCATCAATTTTCTCACCTTCTTTCATCCGGAACATTTCGTACTCTTGGGTGAGAAAATCGATCTGGGCTTCGCGAACTTGATCGGTACCTTCGTACGTCACTTCAAGCTTGTCCCACATCTCCTTGGCGGTTGTGCAACGGGAGATCTTTCGGTAGTCATCGGGGTTGACCGCGCAATATAGCATATTGATGACCTTTGCATAGTTTTCGATCTTCTTGATGTCCTCGGCATCAAATTCGTCTTCGGTCTTTGGGACCGTGGTTTCTCCCACTTTCTTCATAGGGATTTCTTTGCCATTTTTTATCACCAACCACAATTGGAAGTTGGTGGAACGAATATAGATTCTCATCCGTTCCTTCCAATAAGAGTAGTTGGTGCCATCAAAGAGTGGTGGCCTAGAGGTTGATTGACCTTCTCCAATTCCTGCATAGAGATTTCTAGAAGAAGAGCCCATGATCGCTTTACACTCAAACGGTAAAGTTTGGACGCGAGTTAGGCTCCGATACCAATTGTTAGAATAATAGACCAACGCTAGAGGGGGGGGTGAATAGCGTTTGATCAAGAAATCGCAGGAATAAAAATGAATAAGCGAGAAGTAAAGAGAAAAGAATGAGGCACACCGATTTTACCCTGGTTCACCACAACTTGTGGCTAGTCCAGCCTCCCGAGAGACTCTCTCGAGCTACACTACTATCTCGTTAAGCTTAACGGTGCTTAACAAACCCGTACAACTTGAGAATTCGAGTCACACGAACCTCAACGAACCTTCGAAGGAAACAACCCTTCCTTCGAACAACAAGAGAAATACCTTCTCTTGTCAAGTGTCTAAGAACACTAAAAACACTCAAGAACAATACTCTCTTTTAGAGTGGATAATGAGTAAACTAAGAACGCTCAAGAACACAACACAGGCTTCACAAAAATGGCTCTCAAAAGCTATGAAAAATTGAAGAATGATTTGCAATGAAAGAGTAGGAGTTGTGAAGTAATGTGATGTGTAAAACAGACCCAAACACCCCATTTTATAGTAGAAAAATAGGCTCCAACGGACCAAAGTATTTAAGGGGTGATTAGCATAATTTGTGGGATTTGATTAAGATTGGATCTGCTGAAATTCACCCAGACAGCGCTGTCCTAGGCTTGGACATCGCTGTTCTAGGCTTGATTTTTAAAAATTGGGAAGCAACGGTCATGCCAACAGCGATGTCCAAAACCCCTACATCGCTGTTTTGGCTGTTGACTTCCAAAAAAGGAAAGTTTTAGCCTTAAATTCTTTCCAACAGTCAGGTCTCTACATCGATGTTCTATACTAGAACATCGCTGTTTAGGTTTGCCTTTGGAGATGGAAGTTTGGCCTGACAGCATTGTTGCTGGGTCAACATCGCTGTCCAAAAACTTTCTGCCAATGCACTATATTTTTGGCTTAGGTTGGACAGCGCTGTAGGGAAGCCTACATCGCTGTTCCAAAAGTTTCTGGAAATCCAACCTTGGCTCAACAGCGATGTCTAGTGTCCAACATCGCTGTTGGAAGACTTAACGCCAAACCATGTTTTTAGCTACCCAGTCCAGACAGCGTTGTTGATTACCTCAACATCGCTGTTGGGCTGGTTTAGCCAGACCCATGGTTGGTTTAGTCACGCCGTTAGCCGATGTCAAAATGCAAGTTCTCCAAAATAAAAACCAAGTTTAGAAAACATTTGTTTATTGCATTTTGCTAAGAGAACAAGTAAAACATCTTGAAAACCACGTCATTTAGTTGAAAACCACGGCTAACCAAGTTCGTGCCATTTCGCATGGGTTTTACTAAACGACAAAAAACGGAGAGTGGTTTTTGAGGCGTTTTTGTTGGAGAGCTAATTAAATATGCCCAGAAGTAAAAACCAGTCATAAAAAGTTGAAAACCACTTGGTTAGTTCGAACGCCAAAAACCAATGCCGAAAACCGAAAGCCGAATGCCGGTTTCTGAAAGTCGAACGCCGGATGGCTTGGTTTTTGGCTTGGGCGAACTCCAAGTGTTTTGACCCAAGTTTAAACTTAAGAAAAATATTTTTGAACATGTAAAAGAGATTTTTATGAGTTGAGCCTAGAGAGCCAAGATTTGGAATTTTGTGCCGGTCTTGATCACATTAAGACCAACTCAATACAATTTTAGTTCTTCGTTCTCGATTCTGGGTTCTTGGTTCTCAAGTCATCATGCCATGTTCCTTCGCCTTAGTTTTGCTCACTTTAGCTTCGATATGTCGCGGCGATTTGGCATTATCAAAACCTGTCATAAAAACCGAACACAGTTTAGTACGACGTAAGGCGTAAACCCGTGTTCCAACACATTCCTCATGTGTGATGACCTCAAGCAAAAGGGTTTTGCAAGAAGTCAATTTTTGGGACATTGATGATTGTAGTTACAAATGTAAATGCTGCAATGCATTCTTTTGGCTAGAAGAGCGTTTGATAAGTCATTCTACCAAAAAGGATCCTAAGTATTCCCTTTGTTGTAAGCACGGAAAAATTAAATTAGCTCCAATCAAAGAAGCACTGATGCCTCTAATGCAATTCATATCCGGAAGGGATGCAGAGAGTAGGCACTTTCAAACAAATATTCGATCATATAATTGTACGTTCCCTTTCACGTCTCTTGGTGGACGTATTATTAGAGATGAAACTCCGGGTAGAGGACCTCCAGGTTTTAAGCTAGGCGGGCAAAATTATCATCGAATTGGAAGCTTATTACCAACTGCTGGAATTGTTCCGAAATTTGCGCAGTTATACATTTATGACACGCAAAACGAAGATTCCAATAAGATCATGTCTGTGAGGTATATATTATGTGAAGCTTAATTTTACACTATTTCACGTTGGACACAATAGTCGAAATCATAGTTTATTACCAACATAACAATTTTTATATTTCCTTTATATATTAATCTCACCATTATGTATAGGAAAGAAGAGAATGTGCATTCATTACATGTCGAGATTGTTTCCAAGCTCAGGGAAATGTTGGATACTCACAATGTATTGGTCCAGTCCTTTCGGATGATTGGCCAAAGGATGAGTGAATCCACGAATTTAGAATTCAAATTGAAGTTAATTGGGAGGAGAACTTCAGATCCAAGGGTTTACAATTTACCGTCTGTTGGTGAAGTGGCAGCTTTAATTGTAGGAGATCTTGACCAGGCTCTAGGAGAGAGGGATATTCTGGTCCAAACTCATTCTGGGCCATTGAAACGGATAAGTGAGTTGAATGCGGCATATCTAAGTCTTCAATATCCACTATTGTTTCCGTATGGCGATGATGGATATCGAGAGGATATCCCTTTTGTTGAGAATACACTGCTAAAGGTTGGGGGTCGTACAAGTGTTAGCATCAGAGAATTCCTCTCTTATCGTTTACACGAAAGGGATGATGAAAGTTCATTCATCTTGCAATCACGACGACTTTTTCAAGAGCTTTGTGTTGATGGTTATACGATGGTTGAGTCATTTAGATTCACATACATTAGCACGCACTAGAAAAAGTTACGTTGTGAGATGTACAATAGGTTTTCAGATTCGTTGGTGCAAGGTGACAACGATACGTCTACCAAAGGAAAAAGAATTATTGTACCTCCTACGTTTGTTGGCGGTGCGCGTTTCATGATTCAAAACTATCAAGATGTTATGGCAATATGTCGTTGGACTGGCTATCCAGATCTCTTTCTAACATTCACTTGCAATCCAAAATGGCCAGAGATTGAACGTTACTTGCGTGGAAGAGATTTAAAGGCTGAAGATCGTCCAGATATTCTTTCTAGGGTCTTCAACATGAAACTAAATGGATTAATACGAGACTTAAAGAAGAATAAGATTTTTGGAAGAACTAGAGGACGTAAGTTCTTTTTTATCTACTTTATACTCAATCTAATTTATTATAATTACATTATCCAATATAATTCGTGTCCCCTCTTTTAATTGCAGTTGTTTATACTGTCGAGTTCCAGAAGCACGGACTCCCACATGCCCACATCTTATTGTTTTTGGGTCAAGAAGATAAATTCTCCACGCCAAAAGACATTGATCAAATCATATCTGCTGAGTTGCCTGATGAATTGAATGAGTCAAGATACTTTAATGTTGTTCAAGATTTTATGATTCATGGCCCGTGCGGCTCGAATTCACCAAACTCACCTTGCATGAAGGATGGAAAGTGCTCTAAATATTTTCCAAAGGAATTCAACGAGGAAACTAATATTTACGAGGATGGCTACCCAAAATATTGAAGAAGGAATAATGGTCGGACCATAATGAAGAACAATGTTGAGTTGGATAATAGGTTTGTAGTCCCACATAATAGATATCTGTTGATGAAATACGGTGCTCACCTAAATGTTGAATGGTGTAATCAATCGCGGTCCATCAAATATTTGTTCAAGTACATCAACAAAGGCCATGACCATGTCACTGCATGATTTTATGCTAGCACACAAAGCGGAGAGAAAGAGCAGACAGAAACTCCAAATGAAGTTAAAATGTATTACGATTGCAGATATATCTCTCCTTGCGAGGCAACATGGCGAATATTTGGATTTCCAATACAATATAAATGTCCTAATGTTGAACGCTTAAGCTTTCACCTTCCTGGTGAAAATTGGATTTTCTTTGAAGATGATGATGATGCAAGTGATGTTTACACCCGAGAGAGCATAAAAGAGAGTAAATTTCTTGCTTGGATGAAAGCAAATGACAAATATCCTCTTGCAAAGACGCTAACATATCCCGAGTTCCTGCAAAAATTCGTTTGGAAGCAAGCTAAAAGAGAGTATGTACCTCGACTAAGAGGCTTTGCTATTGGACGTGTTGTATACGTCCCACCAGGCTCTGGTGAGTCTTATTATATGAGAATTCTCCTAAACATAGTTCGAGGTCCGACGTCGTACGAAGATTTGAGAACTGTCGATGGTGTAATTCACAACACATATCGTGATGCATGTTATGCTCTGGGTTTACTAGATGATGACAGAGAGTACATCGATGCTTTTAAGGAAGCAAGTTTTTGGTGTACAGCCAAACAGCTGAGATTCTTATTTGTAACACTATTAACAAACGAATCAATGTCTAGGCCAAAACATGTCTGGGAACAATGTTGGGAATTCATGGCTGATGATATTCTACATCGTCAAAGATGTCTTCTGGGTCATTAAGGTATTATGCAACTAATATTATTAGTATTTTAAAACATACTCTCTTTGATTAACTGTAGTCATCTCATTCACAGGTTTAGTCTTAACCGAAGATCAAATAAAAAATTATGCCTTGATCGAGATAGAGATGTTACTTAGGATGCGAGCTAGGAGTCTTCGAGATATTGTTGACATGCCTTTTCCCATTCTAGACGCAGCTTCAACGACTCGCAACAGATTAATTCTTGACGAATTACAATACGATTGGCATGCATTGAAAGATGAACATCATATGATGATGGGACAGTTGAATGAAGAACAACGACACGCTTATGAAACAATAATGGAATCCGTCGATTCAGCTCAAGGGAAGATTTTTTTTTTGTTTATAGTTATGGCGGGACAGGCAAGACTTTCGTCTGGAAAATATTGTCTGCTTGCCTACGTTCAAGAGGAGATATTGTGCTAAATGTTGCTTCGAGTGGTATTGTCTCATTATTGTTACCCAGGGGAAGAACTGCTCACTCGCACTTTGGAATTCCTATTAATCCCCATGAAAATTCCACATGTAACATTAAACAAAAAACACCTCTTGCAGATTTATTGGTTATGAGCAAGCTTATAATTTGGGACGAAGCTCCAATGACCCATAAATACTGTTTTGAAGCCGTGGACCGAACTCTGCGTGATTTAATGAGTGTAGTTTGTCTGAAAAATTCGAGCCTTCCATTTGGAGGAAAGATAATTGTGTTTGGAAGAGATTTTCGACAAATTCTACCTGTCATACCTAAAGGAAGAAGGCAAGACATCGTCAATGCTATGATTAATTCTTCGTATTTGTGGGAATATTGCACGGTCTTGTGCTTGACAACTAACATACGTTTACAACACATGTCTCGCGATGACAACTTTGACAGCATGAGAGAATTTGCTGAGTGGATTGCGAGTATCGGGGATGGTTTTGCCGGGGGGAGAAAACGATGGAGTTGCTGATGTTATTATCTTAGAGGATATGTTGTTAAAAACTATGGATGATCCAATTGCATCTATAGTAAAAGCAACTTATCCAGACTTCCACAATATTGCAAATGATCCAACATATTTGCAAAGTCGAGCAATCTTGGCACCAACGCTAGAAGTCGTGGATGAAATAAATGAATACATGACGTCCTTAAACAACGTCGGAGAAGCAAAAACTTACTTGAGTTCTGATGCAGTGTGTAAATCTGATTCAAACGTAGACTTCTTGACGGACATGCATTCTCTTGAGTTTCTGAATAACATACGAGCTTCTGGTGTGCCAAACCATGAGTTGAAGTTAAAGATTGGAACACCAATCATGTTGCTGAGGAATATTGATCAATCTTCAGGTTTGTGCAATGGGACCAGGTTGATTGTTACTCGACTGGGCAATCATCTTATTCAAGCTACGGTGCTTACGGGGAAAAATATTGGACAAGAAGTTGTTATCCCACGGTTGTTGCTTACACCGTCAGATACCAGGATTCCTTTTAAGTTTCAAAGGAAACAATTCCCAGTAATGATTTCATATGCAATGACAATTAATAAAAGTCAAAGGCAATCATTGTCGCATGTTGGGCTTTTATTGAAAAAGTCAGTTTTCAGTCATGGCCAGCTTTATGTAGCGCTTTCACGTGTCACAAATCGCAGAGGTTCAAAGATCTTGATATGCAATGAAGACCCAGCTAAGATGAACCAAACCACCAATGTAGTTTATAAAGAAGTTTTCCAAAACTTATAATGTAATAGTTTCACAATCTATATCATTCATATTTCCTACACTGAAATATTTCATTCTATAGTCTTATGTTAATTTAATCATATCAAATTCCAACGACAATACTTTCACTCATTATTTAGCTTTTAATTGGGCCGTGCAACGCATGGGTTCGAGTATAGTTTTACTCAAATTTACCTCTAGGAGGCAATAGGCTCAACCTTTTTTGTGGGTTGGATGAACAGAGATTCTGACTGTCGGCAGTGATTTGGATTCTGCCAAAGGATTACCACGTCACACTTCAGTCTTCCGAGGCCGTCTAGTTGTCAACTACTTTAAAAAGTCCCAGCATATCTTGATCTCTATGTGTACCCCAATTTGTACCCCGCAGTTTTGCACCAACATTTTGTGTTGGTGTAAAACTAATTTTTGTTAAACGCACCAACATTTGTGTCCGTGTGAATATTTATTAACGCACCAACACTTGTGTCGGTGTAAACCATCGAAATGTTTGTGCAAACCTGTGGTGTACAAATGGGGTATATTTGTTGGTGTAAGTGTAGCATGGTCCTAATATGAACACTCAACATTATCTAGTCTGTTTCGGGAGACTAATGATTTATCTTAAAATCACAGCATTTGATACTTTGCTGGTAGACGAAAGCTAAGGACGATGGTTTTGGGGAGCATCTCCCGAGGAAGCGGGGGGAGATCATCCCAATGTTTTCCAACAGTAACTATTGTGAATCTGCTAGGAGTCTGTTTGATTGGGATTTGGATGCTGATGTCTTCCTGTAGTAGTATTCCTCTTCAAGATATTGAGCAACCTTCGGCAGAGATCGGGAACGAGGTCAAACTGGAAGTAACCAAGGGTTTCAAGGGACGATTTGCACTCAGTTTAGATGATTCGCACACAGATGCCGAGTCCAGCTCCACTGGCAATGATGAAGAGAGTGAAGATTCGAGTCAAGTGGGCGGGGATTCGATTGAAGTTCAAACGTCAAGTTCGGATGGTTTGGAACAGGCAGAAGAAACTGAGCTTTCAGATCAAACAGTGCAAGCAGAGGCAAGTGAAGATGGTAAGTTTAATGCCGAGACTAAGCAAGATGAAGATTCAGATGACCATGTAAGTGACCCAAAAAGAGACGAAGTTTTTCCATCAGGAGAGGAGTCTGAGATTTTGAAGGAAACTACAACTCAAAATGGCCCTTGGTCAACCCAAGCGGCCGAGTCTGCAAAAGAGAAGGAATCACAGGAATCTGAACTCTCCATTGGTCGTAATCTGTATAAGTGGAAGGTGTGTAATACCAGTGCCGGGCCAGATTATATCCCCTGCTTGGACAATTTACAAGCTATAAGAAAGCTTCCAACCACAATGCACTATGAACATCGCGAGAGGCACTGTCCAGAAGAAGCTCCGTCTTGTCTTGTTCCACTGCCTAAGGGATACAAGCAGCCCATTGCATGGCCTAGGAGCAGGGAGCAGGTATACGTTTCCATGCCACTATGGGACCTGGTTTTCTTCTCGGTTTGATTGCAGTTTTTTTTCATCTAGTGACCTCTGTTTTTCCTTTTTTCTGTTCTTTTTTTTCTCTTTTTCAGATATGGTATTCTAATGTACCTCACGCCAAGCTTGCCGAGGTTAAAGGGCATCAAAATTGGGTCAAAGTTACTGGCGACCATCTTACTTTCCCAGGTGGCGGCACGCAGTTCAAGAATGGAGCTCTCCACTATATTGACTTCATCCAAGATGTTAGTTCTTATGCTCCCACCATCCCAAATTATAAGGGAAATTTACTTAAGTGCTCGTATTTTTTCAAAGTATTCCCTTAAATAGGAATAATGGATCTAGACGTTCAAATCATTTTAAATATGAAACGGTAGAAATGATGAATTGGAAACAATACAGTGTTAGTCATTTTTAAATTAGGAAAGCAAACATTACTGTTGAACATAGTCAAAATGAACATACGGAACGTCAACATAGGACAGAGAGAACGTGCTCTTGAAATTTTCCTTTCCTCTATTTTTATGTACAAGGCCTAGTATCAACAGGTGATTCGTAAATAATAACGCTTTACGATAAATCTTTTCTTTTTTTCTCCTTTTCCTATTTGCCTTCTTTGAACAGACAGATTACTGAAGTCATAATGACTTCTATGTTGGGGTTTTTTTACACGCAGGAAGGGATATGGGCTGCACTGATTCATCTAACAAGCTATAACTTTGTCAATGTTTTTCCACAAAACACTGAATTTATTTACCAAATGGAAGCATACTAAAACACACATGATAAAACACATTCAAGAATATTTCTGACATTGCTATCAGAATGTTGATTTTAGGCAGTAATTTTCATGTTGCCTTTGTGTATCCTCTTTGTTGTCTCAGAAAGTAATTTTTTAAGACATTAGTTACATAGCCTATGATTATCTTATGACCATTTCCAACATAATGATTGATCTGAAGCTTCATAGAACAGAGTGTTGCTGGATAACTTATTTCTGGCTCATGTCTTGAACCCAAAGTTCTTTCTGGCAATGCAGTCACTCAAAAACATTTCATGGGGAAAAAGAACCCGTGTTATTCTGGATGTTGGTTGTGGAGTAGCCAGTTTCGGGGGGTACCTTTTTGAGAGAGATGTACTTGCAATGTCTCTTGCTCCAAAGGACGAGCATGAAGCACAAGTACAATTTGCGCTTGAAAGAGGTATTCCTGCTATATCAGCAGTTATGGGCACAAAGAGAGTACCGTTCCCAAGCAAGGTGTTTGATGTCGTCCACTGTGCACGCTGTAGAGTTCCATGGCACGTTGAAGGTGAAGCTTTTAGTGGGTCCCTTCTTTTTTCATGTCTCACGCGACAGTTTAATGGCGATTAATGCATGTCTTAGAAAATTGCAGGTGGCAAGCTTCTGTTAGAGTTGAACCGTGTATTGCGGCCTGGTGGTTACTTTGTATGGTCTGCGACTCCAGTGTACCGGAAGGTTCCTGAAGATATCGGCATTTGGGAAGGTGATTTTCATTACTTCATCATTTTTCTCCCATTCGCTAGCAAAGTCCCAAGTCATGAATTGATTTCCCATCCTCTGCCGATTTTTGTGCAGCTATGTCAGAACTGACAAAGTCAATGTGCTGGGAGCTAGTGGTAACTAATGAAGACTCATTGAACGAAGTAGGGGTAGCAATATTTAGAAAGCCAACTTCCAATGATTGCTATGAGAGTAGAACACAGAACGAACCACCAATGTGCAAAGAGGCTGATGATCCAGATGCTGCCTGGTAAAATCTATTATCCATTACCTACTTCGCAGTACTCTTTTTGACACATTTTCAAGTGCGTTGCATTTACATGTTTTTGAGTAAAAATCATTCTAGAAGCAACTATGCCATATAATTTGGGGCAAAGGGAGTAATATCACAATCGAGTTGTGATTTCAACAAAAGAAAAAGAAGTCTACAGAAGCAACGTAAGGTGTGTCATAGGTTTAGTTATTGAATTTTACAACAAGAAAAACGATCAAGAATTCTTGTTGAGTGTAGTTTACATAATGCACTTGCGGACATGATGGACATCAACCTTCACAAGTCCTTTCTCATACCTAAAGTAGTGCTGAATATATTGACCGGTCAAACCAAACTAAGCTTATGATTTGTGGATCAATCGACACCATTTGTTCTTCTCAAGAGCTATGATGCACAGCCACTTCTAATGAGAAAAGATGCAATGTTTCTTTAGGAATGACTTCTTGAAAAAACCTCTAAAATATTGGGTTGAACTATTGAAGTTCTAGAAAACCACTCTTGGTCTACCTCTCTCTTATCTTGCATGTACCAACAACTTTTTCTAAAAGTGAAAAATTATTGAGATTCTCTCTAAACATCATATATGTGCATGCCTGCGTGGATGTGAAAGTATGTTCAGAGACTATTCCCATATAGGAATCATTTGTGCAAAGGACCATACTAAAATTAGCTAAATACAAGTCCTTGAGCCAAAACTTGAGGACAAATGGCATTGACGTTAACTATTCTTGATGGCCTTTTCTTTTCCTTGAAGCATACTTTCCACCCTCCCCCTCAATCCGAATCTTATAAATCTTAAGAACCAAGGGTATTTTATTCTAGGACCTCTAAGAGATCTTGTATGGATATACGAAAGTTGATTATGTGTGCTTCCATAGCTAGTGACATTGTGTCCGAATGCAATCAATCTTTTGGCTCAGGAACGTCGAGATCCAGGCATGTATGCACAAAATTCCTACAGATCCATCAACACGTGGATCAAGTTGGCCTGAGGTATGGCCAAAGAGGTTGGAGAAACTGCTTTATTGGTTAAAAAGTTCCCAAACAGGAGTTTATGGTAAAGCAGCTCCAGAAGACTTTGTTGCTGACTATAAGCATTGGAAAAATGTAGTGTCACGATCATATCTAAAAGGCTTTGATATTGACTGGTCATCAGTGAGGAATGTCATGGACATGAGAGCTGTGTATGGGGGGTAAGTTATTTTTTTTTCCTTTGTTTTTTTTTCAGATGCAGAAATTGGATGACCATTGTATGATAATACAAAAACTTACACTAACTGATGAACAATATCTTCTTGTTGAGTTGTTGTCACACTTTGAGAACAGAGGGATATAATAGTTTATAGGTAATGGATAGTATACAACTTAGGAAGAAAAAAAAAGAAGAAGCAAACCTGAATTCCTCTGCCAAAAATGTAAGGCTTGGTCCCAAAAATATTCATCATCCATTCTTTTCTGCTAAAAAAATGTACTTTTTTGTTGTTGCTACAAGTCAAAACAAATATTGTGTGAATCCGAGTCTTGATTGCCGCAATTTTAGAATAACGTTCTTTGCACACTTCCTTAAGCCCGCTTACCCTATGTAAGCATATACATCAAAACTCTTATCTGTATTTTACTCCTTGGAATGGATTGGATGCTTCTTCAATGAAAACTAACTCTGGGGTTCTCTCTCTCTCTCTCTCTCTCTCTCTCTCTCTCTCTCTCTCTTCAATGTTGCAGATTCGCGGCTGCTCTCAGAGACTTGAAAATCTGGGTCATGAATATAGTTCCAATTGATTCGCCTGACACACTTCCTGTAATATATGATCGTGGGTTGTTTGGGATGTATCATGACTGGTGTGAATCATTCAGCACATACCCGAGATCTTACGATCTTCTTCATGCGGATCATCTTTTCTCTAATATCAAGAACAGGTCAGGCTAGCTTTTAACACTACACTACTGCATCTATCTTTGCTGCTGTAAAACCTCACTAGTTATGTGAATCTTTTTTTTTTTTGGGAAAACTGTTAGAGTCTATCCCACATCAGAAGTTGAATAGAAAGTAATCGGTATATAAGCTCTTGAGTTGAGCTAAGTAATCGATTGGATTCAATCTTTTAATGTGGTTCAGCCCAAGTATCTATTCCAGTGATCTCTACCCCATCTAAAAATTCTATCAAAAACAGGTGCGGCATTGTAGCGGTTGTTGCAGAAGTGGACAGGATTCTGAGGCCAAAGGGAAAACTCATTGTCCGAGACAATGCGGAAATGATACTCCAACTGGAGAAAATTGCTCGATCACTCCATTGGAACGTGAAATTTACTTTCTCAAAGGACGGCGAAGGATTGCTGTGCGTGGAAAAGAGCATTTGGCGTCCAACAAAAACAGAGACTGTGCTCTCGTCCTTCGCGTAGTTGCTGCTTCTTTGTTGCCATTGATGGCTGCTACGTCTCGGCGAGTTAGGTATGTTGAATTGCCAGATTCAAAAGTTGTTTGTTTCTGAGGATATGTAAGTACCATAGTACCCCTACACACATTTACACAAATGTTTCATATCAGAATTACTAGCTAATGGTTCTCCAATAGTGATATCTATGCAAAATGAACCACCTTAGTAAGAACACAACATTGATTTTGATTCATATTTTTATAGAGAATTGTCAACGTACACGGACAAAAATATGGAAAATTGTCTTTTCATATTAAATACGAAGATGCAGCTCTTGCTTATTACTCCCTCTGTCCCAGAGTATACGCCTGTTTGACTATTTTGAGTCAAATTCGGTTAATTTCAATCTATTATACTCTCCGTCTTCAAAAGTCTTTCTTCTTTCTTTTTTTTTCTTGTCCCAAAATATCATCATTTCTATTGAAAAATCACTTTTACCCTTATTAATTATTGCCCTATTTATCACATCAGACCTTTTTACTAATAGTTTACCTATCACATTCTATTTTGTCAATCACATCTAGGGTAATTTTGGAAAGTAAACAAAAAATCTCTTTCTTAAATTACATAAAAAACAAACAAGGAGATTTAGGGAAGGAGGAAGTGCATTAAATTTGTACAGGAAAATGACCAAAAAAAGACTAAAAGATAGCACATAGAACAAAGTACTCCGTAAGAAATTCACGTTTTTATAGCCAAAATTGAAGCTATAATAAATGTCAATAATGCCAACACATAATACCAAAAACATTGTGGAATGTCAATATGCAGTATCACATTGTTGTAGTGTAGTAGTTATATTTTTATATAAAAATATGTCACTCTTATTTTGGGATGAGAGCTATGTTTTGGTCCTACTTTATGTGATTTCTTAATTTGCACTCTGATTTATATATTAATACCATATAATAAATTTCTAACGAGAATTGTGAAGACAAGCGGACGCAGCGTTGCCAGAGTCCAACGAGAACTGTGAAGACAAAGGCCTCCGATTAGGGTGTGTCTCGGCTCGCGCGCCAGCAAGCTTTCGGCCGTGGCAGATCAAAGCCTACAACGGAACGACGGACCCCAAAGATCATCTGTTTAAGTTCTATGCTTCGATGGAGGCGGCGGCAGCCCCGGATGAGGTCAAGTGTCGATGCTTCCTCGCAACACTGGAGGGCTCCGCATGCGATTGGTTCAATCGACTCCCGAAGGGGACTATTGATGAGTGGGATACGCTGGCGGAGAAGTTCCTGACGCACTTCGCGGCCAACAGAAGGCAAAGGTTGCCCAACTCCCACCTCCTCAACATCTGCATTCGCAAAGGAGAGAAGGTTCGAGACTTTATAGTTCAGTGGGAGAAGGAAGCCAGAGACGTGCATGGGGCGGATGACCAGGCCTTGGTGGCAATGTTCCAAGCAGCCCTTCCCCTCGGAGAAGTGAGAAAGAAGCTCCACAAGAATCCACCCCCCACGTACCAGGAAACCTTGGAGCGCGCTAAGTTCTTGGCCTCAGAGGAGTTCGATGACGCTCTCGACTCCGAGGCCGCGCCGACCAAGAGTGCTCTCGCGGACTCGGGAGAGGTCGCGAAGAAGAGGAAGAAGAAAAAGGACTATATTGTGGGCCCTAGGACGCCCTCGGCCGGAGTATACTCAGTAGGGGCGCCGTGGGGATGGGTCGAGAGTTGGCCCTCTCCCCGCTCCCTCACGTGGAGACCTACGCGGTGTCTAGTGGTAGCAAGTACTGTGAGTACCATCGCAACAACACCCATAACACCAAGGAATGCCTCACCCTTCAGAAGAAGATGCAACGGCTGATCGCCCGAGGGCCGGCTCCGCGATATGACGGAGCAGCCCCATCGCGGGGGGCGCCGGAAGGGAGAACTTGGAGGAATCCGGCTGAGCCAGTTGCGGTGGCCACGCAAGCAAGAAACTCCAATAAGAGGCACATCGGGCGAGAATGCGATGATCTAGACGACGACGAAGCCCAAGGATACCCGGTGGGATTTATCCACGGAGGAAACATTGGTGGAGACTCTGTCGCTCAAAGGAAGAGGTGGAAACACATGGCCTTCATTGCCAAAGTCCACCAGGCGCCGGCGCCCAAGCTCGGGAGACGAGAACAGATCCAGTTCATGGAGAAGGATCTTCCCAACACGCCGAGCCCCCATCGAGATGCCTTGGTCATGCAGATAGAGATCAACGTTGTCATAGTGCACCGCACCTTGGTGGACATGGGAAGCTCAGTCAATGTAATGTACGAGAAGACCTTCCAAGACCTCGGCTTGAACCGCAAAGACCTAAGGCCCGTGCGCACTTCCCTCTCCGGGTTCACGGGAGACTCCATCGAGGCCGAAGGAGTCATCACAGTGCCCGTGATAGTAGGGGATGGTGCACACAAGGCCAAGCTGAAGATGGAGTTCATGGTTTTAAGCATTAATTGCGTGCACAACATGATCCTAGGATGGCCCGGCCTTGAGGACTTGGAATGTGTGATCTCCCCGTATTACTTGTGCATGAAGTTCCTCACTCCTTCGGGAATCGGAGTGGCAAGGGAAGATCAGAAGCTAGCTCGTTCGTGCTACGCCTGAGTCACGAAGAAGCTGCCCAGAGATGAGACGATAGTCGTGCACGTGCAGGAGGAAATGCAGAAGCTGGAAGCACCGCCGAGGAAGTCGAGGAAGTGCCGCTCGACCCTCTGGTACCCGAGCGGAAGGTGAAGATCAGTGCGAGCCTGAATGGAAACCTGCGGAAGCACTTAGTGGACGTGCTCCCCGCCTTCCGCGTGATTTATGCATGGGGACCCGGGGATATGCCGGGGGTGCATCCCAAGATCATATGCCATCGATTAGCAGTCAACCTAAAATCCAGGCCGGTGAAGCAGAAGAAGTGATTCCTCTCGTCCGAGCGGAGGGAGTTTGTCGCCAAGGAGGTGGCTACCCTTCAGGGTATTGGGCACATAAGAGAGGTAAAGTACCCGGAGTGGATGGCCAATGTGGTGCTGCTCCAAAGGGAAACACTTGGAGGATGTGCGTGGATTATACCTACCTGAACAAGGCATGTCCCATGGGCCCGTTCCCTCTCCCAAACATCGATCAGCTAGTGGACGAGATGGCGGGGTGCGAGCTCATGAGCTTCATGGATGCCTTCAGCGGGTACCACCAGATCATAATGCATCCCGAAGACGAAGAGAAGACATCCTTCACCACCCCCGGCAGAGTGTATTGCTACAAGGTGATGCCTTTTGGACTCAAAAACGCCGTGGCGACTTATGCTAGAATGGTGAGCAAGCTCTTCGCCCCCGTCCTCGGAAGGAGCATGGAGGCATACGTCGACGACATGATTGTGAAGAGCAAGAAGGCGACCACCCATGCGGAAGACTTGGAGGGAGTTTTTAAGATCATGGAGAAGTACAACCTTCGGCTAAATCCGAAGTAGTGCACGTTCGGAGTTCAGGGCGGCAAGTTTTGGGATACATGGTGAGCCGGCGCGGCATTGAGCCCAACCCTGAGAAGCTTGCGCGCCATCCTTGACATGGAAGCTCCACGAAACGTCAAGGAGGTGCAGCGCCTGACCGGGAAGTTGGTTGCACTCAGTCGTTTCCTCTCTAAGGTGGTAGACCGAGCCATTCCGTTCTTCCAGGCCATGAAGAAGGCCCGGGGGTTCGTATGAACGGAAGAATGTCAGAAATCCTTCGAATCCCTCAAGTCCTATCTCCTTTCTCCTATGGTCCTCGCGAAGCCCGAAGCCGGGGAGACCTTATATCTATACTTGGGGGTGTCGCCTAAGGCATTGAGCTTGGTCCTCGTGCGGGAAGAAGGCGGAGCCCAACACCCAGTATACTACACGACGAAGACGCTGAGGGGCGCCGAGCTCAGGTACTTAGTGGCCGAGAAGACGGTTCTGGCTGTGGTTTCAGACGTGCAGCGACTAACGCCCTACTTCCAAGCTCACCCAGTCCAAGTACTTTCCCAGCAGCCCATAATTCCACTACTGAGGAGCCCGAATGTGCCCTCTCGTATGTCTAAGTGGGCGGTGTTCTTCAGGGCCTTCAAAATTGAGTTCAAGCCAAGACCAGCGATCAAGGAGCAAGCGCTGGCAGACTTCACCGCTCAGGAGGAGCTGAGCCCAGGAGAGCCCAAAGCCGGTGACTAATTGACGGTTTTTGCCGACGGTTCCTTCGCATATTACTCAATTTGATTCAGAGCATATTACTCAATTCGATTCGGCTTCAAGGCTTCAAATAACGAGGCAGGATACGAAGCGCTCCTGTGCGGGCTAGGCCTAGCAGTCGGGATGAACGCGACGAAGTTAAGGGTAAAGTGTGATTCGAAGCTGGTAGTTGGCCACGTGTCCGAAGAATTTGAGGCCAAAGAAGAAAGGATGAAGTATAGAGATGCCGCTCTGGAGTTACTTGAGAGCTTCACCGCGTACAGTGTGGAGCAGATCAGCCGAAGCGAAATAAGTCATGGAGGAATTATACGCTGGGATATGCTCGGCCCACCAAGGGGCATACGCAGTGTCACGAAAGGTAACCCTCCAAGGATATTTTTGGCCAACAATTGTGAAGGATTACACAGAATTCGTGAAGAAATGCAAGGTTTGCCAAGAGTTCTAGAAGGTACCTGGGAGGCCGTCCACAAACTATACCCCCCATCAGCACAGCCATCCCGTTCGAGCAGTGGGGGTGGACCTCATAGGCGCTCTCCCCAGAGGTACCGGGAACGTGAGATACGTCATAGTGGCAATCGATTACTTCACCAAATGGGTGGAGGCAGCCCCGTTGGCGAGCATAATGGGAGCCCAGTGTCAAACGTTCCTTGTCAAGCAAGTCATTTGCCAGTTTGGTGTCCCCAGCAAGTAATCACGGACAACGGGACGCAGTTCAAGTCCAAGCCCTTTAACAACTTTCTCGAAAATTGGGGGATCAAACACAGCTATGCGTCGGTCGGGTACCCGCTGATGAACGGGCAGGTCGAGAACGCCAACCGAACAATCATCGACGGGTTGAAGCGGAAATTGGAAGCCTGCGGAGGGAGTGGGCGGAAAAGCTACCTTACATTCTATGGACCTACCAGACCACACCTTGGAGGGCAACCGGCGAGACTCCCTTCGCTCTGTGTGCTACGGGTTCGAGGTAAGGGCACCGGCGGAAATCTACGTCGCAACCCACCGGGAGGAGATCTTCAACCCCAAGCGCAATGAAGAAGCTCTGGCAGCCGAGCTCCACCTCGTGCACGAAAGGCGTGAAGCGGCCTTCATACGGGCAGAGAATTATTGAAGGAAAGTGAAGAGCTACCATGACGGACGAGTTCGCCCGCACGGATTCATCGAATGAGACTGGGTGTTGCGCAAGAGAATGGTAAGCCGCTCCCTAGAAGGTGGGAAGTTTGCCAAAAATTATGAAGGTCCTTACATAATCAAAGAGGCAGTGGGCCCTTCGACATTCCGATTGCAAACGCCCAGCGGAGGGGACGTGCCTAGGACATGGAATTCCGAGAATCTTCTTAAGTTTTATCAGTGAGACTCTATTGTATGTGGATCCCCATTAGGGGAACCGTAAATCCTTTGATTGAACTAAATGGAATGAAGTTTTGTGCGAAGAATAGAGCCCACTTTGGCCATACCCGGATGTTTTTACTGGATGAAGGTCGAACCAACACGCTCGGTGATCCTCCGCAGGAGGGTGGCCGAGCAGGGGCCATACCCAGATGTTTTTCCCAGATGAAGGTCGAACCAACGCGCTCGGCGATCCCCTGCATGAGGGTGGCCGAGCAGGGGCCATACCCGGATGTTTTTCCTGAATGAAGGTCAAACAATCGCGCTCGGCGGTCCTCCGCAGGAGGATGGCCGAGCGTAGATCATACCCGGATGTTTTTCTTAGATGGCGGTCAACCCGACGCACTCGGCGATCCTCCACAGAGCTTTTCTTGAAGCGTGAATCCTTCCTCGTCTTGAAGAGCTTTTCTTGCTTCTAGAAGATGGCGGCGTACGAGCCAGAGTTCGAGTTCGCGCGGCCAAACAACTTCGCCAACCGGAAGAGTAGCAAGAAGAGGGCCAAATTGAGGCGGACCCCGGTTTGTTGGCTGCGAACAAGGAACCCGGCCAAGTAGCAATGGGACTTAGGGACCACTTGGCAGCAGAGGAGGTCAAAGTGAAGAAAGAATTCGATGACCAGCTGGTTAAGGGGAAAGCAGAATCCGTACTCAAGGGACTTGAGGTGGATTGCAAAGAAGCCTGGAGGAGCGTCGAAGACGGAATCCTCGGGAGTGGGACAGCGCACGGTCACGCCCGGAGCCGAGGCAAGGTGCCTCGCCTTGCGGAACTCGTCCCCCTTTAGAGTGCACTTATGTGCACGGATTCCCGAGTCCTCCAGAGTTGTTCGCCTCTGGTGGCGGGGCTCAGATTGGGATGGGACCTCGACCGCCACTATCTCCTCAAGAGAGGGCGTGCGGGAGTCGCTCCCTTGAGCGGAATCTAGGGTTGAGCCCTGAGCGTCCCGCTCGGATACAGAATGACGCACGACCAAGGACTGAGAAGACATTGGAAAATAGAGTGGAGGAAGACTAACCTAGTAGGTGAAGATCCGGAAAGCAAGCAACGGAGCGGCGGAGGGAACGTGAGCGAGACACTACGGCAAGGGAAAACTCCTCTTTCTGTCTCTAAAAGTGAGAAATGAGGAGTGCAGGGCCTATATTTATAGAGGAGGAGACCGAATGGGTGTAATGATGGGCCGCCACTTGGCCCGGGGAGACGAAACGTCACACCCCCTCTTGCTAGGGAAGCCCAAACGGTGCCAATGTCTGCCGATCCATGCGCGTGGGCCCACGCGCCGTCTATGCACAACATCCTTACTCTCGCGTGCTGCATTTCCGATTGCCAAGGAACCCGAAGAGTGGGGGGCTTGTGATGGAGGGTATCCCATAGGGTGACGTCAGCTGGGCCCCTCATCCACGTGGAGGACTGCAGTGCTCGGCCTACGAGCTCGGCCAGTACCTCCTAAGCTCGGCTCGGACCACATGACAACGACGGGAGGATAGCGACCGACGACAGGGTCCTAGCGATAGCGATGGGATGAAAGGGACAAGACAGAGAAGTTGATGACGTCCGCTAAGCGACGAACCTCGGTCAGAGGGCTTTGACCAAGTGTATTGTATCTCCTATAAAAGGGGTGAGAACCCTCATTGTAAAGGATCTGAATTCTAAGTGAATAAACTCATACTTTGCATTCTCTCTCTCTCTCTTTCTAAAACTTATATTTAATATATTTGGTGGTTTATTGCCATCAACCATAATATTCCTAAGAATTTTATATAATTTTCAAAATTTATCTAGACTTAAAAAAATACGGAGTATTAAATTAGACGATGACTCTGGGGCACAAGTAATCATTACTATCTTTTCGGGTTTCGTCGCCGTTTTTTAGTTATTTTTGCAAATTAAAAAAAATGAAAAATGCTAGGGGTACACCAAAATGGTGTACCCCATTTGTCCCTCACCCCCTCCATTACCACAAAAATGGGGAGGAGATTTAAAAATAAAAAAATAAATAAAAATGGATTAAAAATGAGTGGTGGAGAAAGGGGTGGGAGACAAATGGGGTACACCTTTGGTGTATCCCTAGCATTGCTCTTAATCTTGTCTTACAATCTTTTTCTTCATCTTGAAGTTTATACATCAAGCCTGCCAATTTCGGTGTACACAATGACAAATAATGAACATTTTCAAATTATTATTCCCCCTATCCTAAAAACTTCTCTTGTTTTGACATTTTTTTGGTTAAACGCTGATACTTTTTTACTATAAATTGTATAAAAATATATGTTAAATGATAATACGAAAATTATAATTCGATTCATCTTACTATATTGTTTTGATGTATCAAATTTTTATAATATTTATTTATTTAGAGTATATTTAATTTATGTTCAAAGAATGCCCTTAATTAATTAAAAAATTGAAAACAAGAAGAGTTTTTAGAACCAGAGGGAGTATATAGTTTGGGGTATTAACCCTAGCAATTCTAGTTGAAATACTAATATTAGGGTCCGTTTAGTATACGGAATTGATGGAATTAGAATTAAATTAGAATTGAAATTCCATGGGATCAATTCCAATTCATTTTTTTGCACTACCAATTTCAAATTCACATAATTTTTGTGCTACCAAACACAAGAGTTTGAATTGAAGTTCTCAATTCCAATTTCATAGTTTGAATTTCGTATATCAAATGGGGCCTAGGTCTCGCTTGCGTTGCACGGTCTATAATTTGGGGTAATTTATGGTTTAAGTGTATTTAAATTACATTATAAAGAGATCACAAAAAAATTACTTTATTACATTGTCAACATTAATACTTAAAGCCACTAGTTGTGTAACCATATTGGAATGTGATCCCATTTCACCTCTTTAACATTAGACTATACTAGACTCGTTCTGGTATATGAATAAATTTTGGAAACATGTCTGGAGTATGCCAAGAAGTATACCTTAAATTTGTAAATTAAGGCCTTGTGCAAATTAAAAATTGTGGCCCTATATGACTTCATAATTGAAAAATTCAAATGTTTTAGAGTGTTTGTTCATTTTAACTTTTTTCGAATTAAATTTAACAAATCATATTAAATTTGTAGGATATACTAATACAATGAAATAAATTTTCAAAAAATTTCCACAAGATAAATCTAATAACTTGTGTTCATGCTTATATTCAATATGAAGTACAATATTTATATTAATTATGAATAAAAATTGCCTAATTAGACTTAAAAAACTCAAAGTATATAAATAATCTCATATGAAACAAATAACAATTATATACAGAGTACTTTTTACAATGAAAATGTACAATAAAATCTGATAATGGACTAAAAATTTACATAAAAACATCTTCATTATAACTTTTTTTAACGTTTCTTTATATCGTTTGATTCTACATAGATTAGGTTAATGATTAATTCTTTCAAAAGTACTCCGTCATTTCTAATTAAAATGAAAAATAATGTTCTTATTGATTGGTACTCCGTAATGTAATTAATAAACAATTTTTCCTTTTTTATTGGATTTAAAAAAATAGTTACTAAGGCATGTTCTTTAGGATTGAAAAAAAGAGCTGGATGTTGGAGGAAATTGGAAGAAACTAGAAGGAACTGGAAGAAACTGGAAAAAATTGGAAAAACTGAGAAAAATTAAAAGAAACTGAAAAAACTTGAAAAAAATGAAAAATCTTTAAAAAAAAATTTAAAAAAATTTATGTGTGGTTTTGTCTTTAAGATAAAAAAATATTACGAATATTATTTTTCATATATAAAAAGCTAGTTTAAAAAAATAATTAGAATATAAAATTAGCATAAATATTACACTTCTTGGGTCATTTTTTTCTTTTTCAAAATGTAGTTTTCTCTTGGTTTTCATGATATTATTCTTCCAGGACTTTAAATGTAATTTACCATATATAAATTTAGATTAAAAAATATTCTATATAACTATTTATCTATAATTTTTTAAATAATTTCCTAATTTTTCATGTAGAATAATATACATAAAAACGGTATTATTCATATTAAAAAGTTGAAAAAACTGGAAGAATGAATGTGAATCATAAAAATAGTGAAATGAAAAAATGAAATACTCTCTCTGTCCTAAAACTTTCTTCCCACTTCCCCTTTTTCTCCGTTCTAAAACTACCTTCCCATAAGAAAAAAAGAGATGACAAATGACATTAATACCCTCATGTATTTACACCAATTATCTTCTAACTCTATATTTTGAATGCTTGCAAAAAAAATTCGAAAAATCTTTTTTAAGGAGGGTAAAATTTGAAGTCAAAGCCAAAAATTAAAAATGGGGAAAAGTTAAATTGGGAAGAAAGAATTAGGACGGAGGGAGTAATTTATAAACTATAGTTATGAACATAAAAGTTGTAATTAAAAAAAGTTGTAATAATAATAATAACAATATATTTTTTTAGAGTGATTTGTCAGAAAGTAGAATGAATTTGAAGAAAATAAATATAGTTGGAAAAAATTAGAAGAAATTGAAAAAAACTGGAAGGAACTGGAATAAACTAGAAAAAACTGGAAGAAACTGAAAAGAAACTAAAAAGAACATGAAAAAACTAGAAGTTAAAAGTTCAAGATCTTAAAAAGAGGCTCTACACAAAATGAAATAAATAAGAATCTAAAGAACGGAAGAGAAAATAAAAAAAGGGAATGACGAATGATTACGGATTAAGGAAAGCATGGAAGATTTAGGGTACTGACAATCTAAAAAATTTTGGGCCCTCGGTTTTATTGTACCCTGTGCGATTGAATATGCGCACAAGTCATGGGCCACTGATGAAAAGATACACCAACATTTTACACTAGCACAAAATCTTACGTTTTTGAGTATTTGTCTAGTTTTAACTTTTTTTGGATCAATTATTTTTAATATTTGACCTGTAATTAAATAAAATATATATTATATTTTAATGGAATAAAATAATATTTTGAAAATATTTAAAGTAAAAAACAACTACAATAGTAGGAAATTATAAAAACTTATCCAAATAAAACATTTACATCAATTAATGACTTTTCCATGCCCGGCAGTACTGTGCGACCCATCTTCATCATTCTCATCTTTTTTTACATAATAACAACTCTAATATTTGGAGGCAACAAGAAAAAAATGGCTGCAAGGGAATACATAGATTTTTGTAGGCACATGAATTTCGTGCCAACGTCTGTGTCTATGATATATGTAGTGAAATACGTACAAAGAAGTTGTTAGTTTACAGTGCAATAATTTACTTCATTTACGGAGTATATAAGAGAACCACCTCATCCAGAAACATCTATATATACATATATATATATATAATGGTAAGAGGCTAAAATGAATAGTGTTCCTGAAAGAATTGATTTGGAGAGAATTC
This sequence comes from Cuscuta australis, assembly GCA_003260385.1. Taxonomy (NCBI): domain Eukaryota; kingdom Viridiplantae; phylum Streptophyta; class Magnoliopsida; order Solanales; family Convolvulaceae; genus Cuscuta; species Cuscuta australis. The sequence continues at coordinate 645,352 of NQVE01000083.1, forward strand.
TTTTGTATTTTCTGTGTCTATAATTTACAACCAAGGCATGTATATATAGGTTCTCACAAGTCGAGAATCCTAACTAAACAAGGAAAGGATATCCCTATACAAGTAAACTACCAATACAAGGAAATTACCAAAACTAATATATACGAAAAAATATTCAAATATTCTCTTTCCTTTTACACCACCCTCAAGTTGGAGCATGTAATGAAGAAATGCTCAACTTGGGAATAAGAAACTCCAGTCGTGACTTCCCAAGCGCCTTCGTATGAATGTCTGCAAGTTGATGCGTAGTAGGGACATGCAACGTGCGAATCTCTCCTCGTAAAAGTTCATCACGAACGAAGTGACAATCAATCTCAATATGCTTCGTGCGTTCGTGAAAAACTAGGTTTGCAGCAATGTGAAGAGCTGCAGTGCTGTCACAACGAACAGTCATAGGGTTCTTATGCTCAATTCCTAGACATCGCAATAAATTCTTCAACCACTTCAACTCACACGTAAGAACAGCAAGAGCTCTATACTCAGCCTCAGCAGACGAACGAGCCATTGTTGTCTACTTCTTTGTCTTCCACGAAACATGTGAGTCCCCAAGTTGCCCAAACCAACCTGTCAGCAATCGCCGTGTCAAGGGACATGCTGCCCAGTCCGAATCACACCATCCTGTGAGCTGAAGACTATTATCTGCAGACAGGAAAATACCCTGCCCAGGACATCCCTTCAAATAACGGACCACCCCAAGTGCCGCTGACCAGTGATCCTCCCTTGGTTCCTTCAGAAATTGTGCTAAAGTATGCACTGCATAAGAAAGCTCCGGTCGTGAAACAGATAAATATACCAACCGTCCCACCAAAACGGCGATATGGTTCCGGATCTGTCAGAAGAGGAGCTTGGGAACGAGCCAAATGATGGTTGGGCTCCATGGGTGCACCACTGAAAGATAACCATGCAAGAATAGGCAGCGGAATATAAAAATTTTAACATCCTAACATGATTATCTTGCCCAGAATCACGTACTAAAACTTATAGTGAGTAAGAAATTTATACCTTTCTCCGTAAGCGGTAAAAACGAAGAAGTCGTAGGAAGAGCGTTGAAAGTGCAAATGTAATCGTTCAAGCGTCCGGTCTCCAACTTTGACACACGAACAACGCCGGAGTCTACCACAATCTTTATGCTAGTAAAGATTATAGTAGTATAAAATATAAAGATTAAAATTTGGGATAATAATAATCTTGTATATTTTTATAGAAAATATTATAGATATTTTCTATACACAAAATGATATTAATGGAATATAAATGAAATTTTCTCTCACTAGAAAATATTATGGCCAAAAGTGTAACACCCTAATCCGTCCAGGTCTGCAACCCCTTTCGAACTAAAGTATTAACTTGGTAATCGTAAAATTTAAAACATTTCAAAATACTTTTATTCAACATAAATATTATTTAATACATAACTGTAGCAAAATACGGAGTGTTTAACAATAGTGCGGAAGCAATTTAAACCATGTTTAATAACAACACAATTATTTATTTTAAAATCACAAATTCCACCACGATAGTCTCGCCCCTTATGCTGCCAGGAACATGCCAATCATTCATTCTGCCTACCTGCGTGTAGCAAATAAAACATACTACACGCTCAGCGATGAAGCTGAGTAAGAATATCTAAAGCGTCGAACATCTACATAAATTGAATCTCAATTCACAAATAACCATTTGATATCATACACACAATATATAATCCATTCATGATATTCTTAATATTTTTATTTCAATATCTCAATATTTCATATTCAATATTCAATATTCAACAATATCCTTAAACTATACTTAGTCTAAGGCCAATTCCATTCTTAAACTGATTCTAGTTCAAGATATCCTAATCCTTAAGCTAGGCCTAATTTAAGATATATTTTAAAAAGAGTTTTCAAATCTTAAACTTACCTTCGCTTAAGGTCAACCAAAAACCGACAGCGTAGTGTTCACTGTTGGGTTTGGTGGTACCCCCAAACGAGTAGGTACTCAAGTTTGGTTCTTGGATCCCGTACGTACGTTTTAACCCTTGTAACACCCTAATCCGTCCAGGTTTACAACCCCTTCCGAACTAAAGTATTAACTTGGTAATCGTATAATTTAAAACATTTCAAATAACTTTATTCATCATAAATGAAATTCCAAACATAATTGTAGCAAATACGGAGTGTTTAATGCGGAAGCGATTTTTAAACATGGTTCATAATAACAGAATCATTTATTTTCTCAATAAATCCACCACGACTGTCTCGCCCCTTCCGCTGCCAAGAACATGCCATTCACTCATTCTGTCTACCTGCGTGTAACAAATAAAACATACTACACGCTCAGCGATGAAGCTGAGTAAGCATATCTAAAGCGTCGAACATCCAAATAAATTGAATCTCAATTCATAATCAACCATTTGATATCATGCACACAATATATGATTCAAACATTCATGATATTCTCAATATTTTATTCCAAGTCATTCGATATTCAATATCTCAACCATGCTCTTAAATTATTCTTAATCTAAGGCTAAATCATTTTATAACAAGCTCTTAGCTATTCTTAGTCTAAGGCAACATTTCTAACCAGGCCCTTAAACTATAAATAGTTTAATGCAGAACACAAGAATCGATAATCCACCCTATGGGTCATGTGGATTACGTACCAACCGAACAATGATTTGTCGGGTGGGTGATATCCGGTCTGGATCCCGTACGTACGTTTTAACCCCGAAATATGAATTGGTCAAGGAGGTATATCTTAGAGTTCTTCTAGATATCCTTAATAAATCATCATCATTATACAAGTGGGTATATCTTTAGAGTTCTTCTAGATATCCTTAACAACAGTATTCATTAATTCATATTCTTAGTTCAACAATCATTTAATAATCCATAATATTCATCAAATGAACAATCTAATAACAATCAGCGGCCTAGCATCGAGTGTTAACACCCTAGCTTACCGTCATGCATCACATAAGATCCCTTTTAGTTGTTAAAACACCATTTTTATTCCAAGAAATCATCCTTTTATTAATCATAATGGTTTGGTATCAAAATATAGGATTTCATAGCTCAAAAATCATGTTTTCTAAATAAAAATTGATTAACATATGATAGGAAATTCAATTATTAGCTATTAGCTTCATTTTCTTCAATAGTGTAGGGTGACAGTCTACTGTCACTTCTGATAATCTACTGTCTGATGTTCAGAATGGGCTGATAATCGATTATCACACTCTGATAATCGATTATCAAACTTCAGAGAGGGCTGACAGTCGATTATCACATTCTGATAATCGACTGTTGCTCAGCTTTGTTACAAAAATCTGCAGAACGATGAATAATCGATTTTCAAGTTGATAATCGATTATCCATCGTCTTCTACCTCGAGCCAACTTGCGGAAATGTCACTTTTACTCACCAAACTTCAATTAAAGTATATAAAAATGTTCTCCAAGGTTCATGGATCATTTTAGCATCATTAATTCATAATTTTAACATCAATTTCATGGTTTATGATTCTTAGTTCTTCAAGTATGTCAAACACAAAACTCAACCAAATGACCATTTATGAACGTAGAAACGACCTATATGAACATTCTAGTCATTAGATATATCTAGGGGCTTACCTCGAAGCTTAACGAAGGTTTTGGATATTTTCCGGCAAAACTTCCGGCGATGATTACTCTCAACTTCGGCGACCTCACACCAAATTGGCAGCACCACAATATTCCTTACACTCTCAAGAACACAATGGAAGAAGAAGTAGAGAGAATGGTGTAGAAATGAGAAGGGTTGCTTCTCCTTATATAGGGAAGAAGAGAAGTAGATTACAAAGGTTGCTGAGTCAATTGTGATTCACGATCGGCGTAGTGGAGAAGGAGGCGCCGTTCGCACAGTGTCCCTGATTGGGACCAATTTTGGTTCCAGTCGGGGTACACTTTTTGGTCCAACTTTCTCCGAATTGAATTCCGTTTGCACCATTGCAATCGGGCAGTTAAACTCTATCTAACGATATAATTTTTATATTTATTTGTAATACTTTTTCCGACATCATATTTTTGGGTGTTTGACTTTAACAGAGTCAAAATTGGTTTAATTGACCTTTCTCATAAAAGGTTCTCTCATTTAATTCATATCAATTATTCTCATGATTTATTTCAATAAATCATTACAAAGTTCACATCATAATTAATTAATTTATTTATTCTTGATTTGGGTCTGTACTCAGGTTCCCAATCAAGACCACACAAATAGTCCACATATTGGATTTATCTCAATTAGACTTATCCAGATTTTGATATTGGATATTAAAAAATATTTCATATCGGCCCAAAGCCCAATAATAATCAAAACAAATTTGTTTAATCGAATAATTATTTAATAATAATTCTAGGGTATGTTTCGGGGCGTTACAACCCTAGCCACCGGGCATCATACCCGCAAGGCCTAACTTAAATAGGTATATCTTAGATTTCTTCTAGATAGCTTTCAACATCAATTTCATTATGGGTATATCTTAGAGTTGTTCTAGATACCCTTAACAATACATTCTCGTTATGATTATCAATATGTCCATTTTTAATCATGATTAAGTCATCAATAATCATTCTAATCAGTAGGTTTATCATTCATAATCATTCATAACAATTATTCATCATAATGGTCATTCAACAAGACGTTAATAACAAATAGCGGCCTAGTCTCGAGTGTTAACACCCGAACTTACCGTCATGCATCACATAATCTTTTAATTTGTTAAAAACATCATTTTTGTTGTGAAAAATCATTTTTATAATAGTCATAATCAATTGGTATCAAAAGTAGGATTTTAGAGCTCAAAAATAGCAATTTCAAACAAATTTTCAGACCAGAGTTTCGGAGGATCGATCCAGCCCTCTGAATTGATCCAACTAGAAGAAAAAATCCCAGAGGATCGATCCAATGAAGGGGATCGATCCACTCTGTGGATTTTCAGCCACTGTTCATTCGTCTTCAACCTCGGTCCATTTTTCGGGAAAACCATTTTTAGTCACCGAACTTCAATTAAACTATATAGAGATGTTCTCCAAGGTTCATAGATCATATTAGAATTATTAAAACATATTTTTAACATCAAATTCAAGGTTTATGATTCTTGGTTCTTCAAACATGTCAAACACAAAACTCAACCAAATGGCCATTTATGAACGTAGAAACGACCTATATGAACATTCTAGTCATTAGATATATCTACGGGCTTACCTCGAAGCTTATCGAAGGTTTTGAGAATTTTCCGGCGAAACTTCCGGCGATGATAACTCGCAACTCCGGCGACTTCGGTGGCCACCAACTACTGCAGCATGTTCTCCTCACTCTCAGGAACACTTTGGTACTAAACTCATTAGTTTTTGGTGAGGAGTGAGAGGGTTGATGGCGGCCTTATATAGGAAGAGAATGGGGAAGGTGACAACATTTGCTGCGTAGGATTTGCGTAAGAATGCATCCTCGATCGGCTGAGTGGAGTAGGAGGCGCCGTCCCTGATTGGGACTAATTTTGGTTCCAGTCGGGGTACACTTTTTGGTACAACTTTCTCCGAATTGAAATCCGTTTGCACTGTTGTGATCGTGCAATTAAACTCTATCCAACGATATAATTTTTATATTTATTCGTTATACTTTTTCCGACATCATATTTTTGGGTGGTTGACTTTGACAGAGTCAAAAATGATTTTGTTGACCTTTATTCAGAAAGGTTTTTACATTTCATTCATACTATTTATTCTCATGATTTATTTTAATAAATCATTTCAAAGTTTACATCACAAACAAATTCTTCATTTATTCTTGATTTGGGTCTGTTCTCAGGTTCTTAATCAAGGTCACACAGTAAGTCAACATATTGGATTTATCTCTATGAGATTTATCCAGATTATGATATTGGATATCAAAACATATTTCATGTCGGACCAAAGCCCAAAAACAATTTATTTTAATCAAACAAATTTGTTTAATTGAATAATTATTCATTAATAATTCTAGGGTATATTTTGGGGCGTTACATTTCTCCCCCCCCCCCCCCCCCTTAAAAGGAATTTCATCCTCGAAATTTTTCTAAGGCCAAATATTCAACATTTTGTAGTGATCTTACTTAATCATGACCGTGTCATGTTTATTTGGTTTTACGTCATTATCCACATGCATATGTAATCTCAACTTTTGGTGTTATTAAACTCGTTTGTTCTTCAAGAGGCTAACAATCTTAGATTAAGCAAGGTATCCAATGATCCTTTTTGCAGGTTCTCGTTCAGATTTAACACCAATAACCAAGTTCCATTGCAGAGTATAACATTGTATTTTGGAGCATATTTGACATATTTGCACCTCAATTCGTTCATTCACAAGTCTCGATCGTACGTCATTAATCAACAACATTCTTTCTTTGATTGAAAGTCCTTCGGTAACATTTGTAGTTTCAAGTTCGCGATAGTTGTAGTGGAAGATTTGGAGGTTGTTTAATTCATGCGTCATAGCGTAATCTTCTAAGTCATCAAAACATCTTCACATCGTTCACTGTTCAGCAACGACTTGTAAGTAATATCTAATGGCTTTTATTGGTTTAGGATTTTCAGAATATGAGATTTGTCATCATTTATGAGAAGGTACTGTCGATCGGTTGTACAATAGCTTGTCATTTATCGACCTTATGCCGAAACATTTCTTCGTTCACTTCATGGTAGATCTCATTATCGTTAATGAGTCTTTGCATTAATTCGTATCCACAGGTGATAGCGTTAGAGTGGTGTTTCATATACGTCTTATCGTATTCAACTTTCTTCATCGATTTTGGAATATATCAAGATACGTTCTTGATGATGACGGGTTTGATGTAACACTAAAGTTGATTTCATTTCGAGTGAAGAAGATAATATCTTCAGTACGTGATTCAATTCATGAATTCATAGAGTGGAGAATCTTTACTAGTTCTGACACCAACATCGCATATAGGTTCGGAATCTTCACTTGAATAATTCAGCCTGTTCTTGTGACGTCATTTCTTCTCTGGTTGTCGCACATACATTTCCTTGCTAGGATTCTGTAACGCCCTGAGATATACCCTAGAATTTTATAATAAATTTCTAATTAATTACAATTTTAATTTGTATTTAAATTAAATAAACGTCAAAAACGAAAATATTAAAATAAGATATTTTAAAGGAATCTTTTTATCGTTAAGTTTATACTCGGATTGAACGTCTCGGTGGAACGAGTTCGACGACATGTCCCACGTACGGATGCGACTTATGAAGGTTAGGAGTCTGACCGTCTGAGACTGAAAAGATTATAAAGAAAATGAATAAAAAAACAAATATGATGAAAACATAATATTATCCCACGAAATTTGGGTTTTCGGATAGATCTCGAGAAGAGGCGACCAACGATATATTATTTGTCAAGTTTGGAATCTCGTGTGAACCGTAATGAGCGAAATAGTCAATACAGTTTAGTAAATTAATATAAAGAGATTTAATAATAATAATTATAACAATAATAATAATAATAAATAAGGGGAAGACACTCATTTCCGTTAGGATTAGGAACGGCATATATACGGTCCTCCTGCTTCTTCTTCGCACGCAACTTCCGTCCAGAGCAGAGGAATCGCCGGAAAGCTTCGTCGGATATCGTCGCCAGGGTTCATCGCCGGAATCAAACTGCCACTTAGATTCTTCGTCTATCTAATTGAGGTGAGTGATTTATCTCTCGTTAGAGTTAATTCATAGATTAGGATTCGTTGATATATTTTCGTGTAATTGATGATGAATCTGTGAATTGAATTATGAATCTCTTGATGGATCGTGTCGGGTTTGGGAATGTGAATTGGGATTATATTGCCGGGTGTTATTCTCCTTCATCTGTTCTTCCCTGTTTTGTTTTCTCCTCCGCCGTTCTGCTCCTGCTCTGTTCTTCTTTCTCGATGGTGGGTTTCTGGTTGTTGATGTCTTCGAAGGCTGCTGCTGCTGCCGGAGGTGTGCCACCGCCGTGTCCAGCACGTTGCCGCCAGTGTTGGTGGAGGGTGTTGCCGCTGCTGAGAGGGCTGTCGCCGTAGGTGGGGGAACCGCTGCCGCCGCTGTTGGTCGCTGAGCTGTTCTTCCGCCGCCGGCACCGGAGGATGGACGCCGTTAGGTTGAGTCTCCGTTTCCCTGCCTTGCTCTGTGTTCGGTGCTGCGCCAGGAAGAAGAGAACGAAGAGTCAACTACCAAGTCTCTTCCTCTCTAATAATTGAGGAACAAAACAAGTTTCTAATATTGCAAATTGACCCCAGAATTTCCAAGCTGGTTGCAATTTGACCCATTTCTTATAATTTGGGCTTTAAGATTTAGTTTGACTATGAAATAATCCAACTTTACGGAGTTGGCAACAGTAACATGTTGAATTGAAATTGTGAAATGAGACACCTAATAGTATTGGATGGATTTGAATGGAATTAGAGAGTTGAAACACGTATAGGACGATTTTAGTCGAATACGTTAAGTGTGGTAACCATACGCAAGGATATGAAACGAACGGACGTACGAACGAACAAACGACGGATTTTACTATTGATAATTGTAATTACTGATTTTTTTGATATTGTATGATTATATGTTAACGGGTGCTAGTCTATGAGTTAGTTCTAGCGTTAGATACTTCCACTCTCCCTATTTTTACAGGTAGGGGTCAAGGTTTAGAGGAGGAGCAGCCTGGAGGACAGTGAAGCGTGACGCTCGTGGATGGCCCAAAGCTGTTTGAAATTGAATTAAATACTTGTTGACTTTTATTTTGTTAAGCTACAAGAATGTTTGACGATGTTGTCTTAAAGGCTTCCGCAACGTTTGAATTATTTACTCCGATTGATTATGAATTATTTCTAAATAAATGTTAGGACAGTGAAGCGTGACGCTCGTGGATGGCCCAAAGCTGTTTGAAATTGAATTAAATACTTGTTGACTTTTATTTTGTTAAGCTACAAGAATGTTTGACGATGTTGTCTTAAAGGCTTCCGCAACGTTTGAATTATTTACTCCGATTGATTATGAATTATTTCTAAATAAATGTTAATTGATATTTTATTATTAAATGTTTTTAAAATATTATGCATGTGAATACCAAATTAGTGACAACCTGATTCGCTAACTCGTTGATTCGGGTCACGTGGGTTGGGGTGTTACAGATTCTAACAATATCATTGATAATAATCCTCAGAGATAGCTTGATTGTATTGATCGTTTTGTAGTGCACAAAGAGAGGTTTAACATATTGTTTAAGTCAGGGTATTTTTACTATTGTGATCGAGTCACGTATTCCAAGGGTATAGTTTTCAAATATCGGTATCAAAAAGCATCTTGGGGATTACATTGTGAGTTAAGACAAATTTTTCATGGTTCAATATCTTGATACCAGTAATGGAATTCAATCTTTTCAAGATTGGTCAAGTGGGATGTTTCAAGAGTGTGATCAACACAATTCAATCATTTGATCTCTTAAATCCTTATGCCGAATAATTGATTTGAAAAAGTGAGAAGGATTCTTGAAATTCTTCTCCACTTAAGTGTTCAAAGTGTATTTTATTTGACACCAAAAATTAATATAAAATTAATTCTAAATCAAATAAAATACCAATATCATTTTTAAACAAGTATAAAATATACTTCAAATAGTTTATGTCAAAATAATTATTTTCATAATTAAAATGACAAACCAAAATAAAATATTCAACATATAATATATTTATATATATATTTCGGTGTTATCATATATATATTAAATATATATATATAAACCGTATATATGATATATTATACCCCAAAATATTTTATTTTACTATTTTACAAATATACAAATTACTTATTATCTCATTGTTTAATCCTACTCCTTAAATTGTCCAAAGTGTGTGGCCCGTATAGGCACTTATAAAGCTGGCCACAGTATTGGCTCTGCACCAATACTATAAGCAATAAGCTGTATCTAGCAACACATTATTGCCCCCAGATTATAAGTTAAGATGTTTGCACCGTCCAAACCTCTCCACGACTCAGACTCCGTGTAACTATATCCCTTTGCCTCAATGTCTAAACTTAATGCAAGGGATTAATAAAATCCAACTTGTATCCATTAAGTCATTCACTGATTTATCAAGTCTGACTAATAGGAACAGACGTCATTAAAGCATCTCAGCATGGCCATGCAATTTCCTTAGTCATAACTTATCAGTGGGCCCCATAAGACATTAATCTCTTTAAAAAGAGTAGTGACAAATCCTATGTACGTAATCTACGTTTCTGAATACGCGCTGCGGCATACCCAAAACAAAGCCTGTATACCATCCTTATTTCATATGGCTTAGGACGATGCATCAAAGTATGCGGGTTCACATATGCAGAAAACGTAATACTTCAAGTCGAAGGATAGTTACACACGTGGTCGTGCTAAAGATGCTTAGAGCATGAACTAAAAGTTCAAGCAACATCTTTAGGATGGGTCAGTCCGGCATCCTATTATCTCTAGATAATATCTGCCCATGTGCAGATGCGAACACACCGTCATTGACTATGAGACTAAGTCAAACATCCAACACACACTAGTCTTACATGCATTAACGATATCCCACTCTCGTTAATACTCGACTATGGACATTCAGATAAATATTTATTTCAAGATGTTAGTCTCATCAGTAGAATAACACTATCTGATAAACATCATTAAATATAAATCTAGGAATATAATATTTGTTTACATTAGCATGAGATGTGTAAACATATTATATCTGCCTATGCGTGATAGAATAACGATAAATAGTTGGCCATCAGGGCACAACTCCAACACTAACGGCCTGGCACCTAACAATCCAGCCTCAGTAATGATATCCAAAGCATACTTCCATTGGCAGAGAAATATCTCAGACATGCTCCTCGCCACCTCAATGCCTATAAAGTATTTTAGTGTCCCCAAGTCTTTCATATGAAAACAATCCCCTAGATATGCCTTGAACTTGCTCACCATCTCTGAATTATCTCCAGCAATAATCAAATCATCAACATAAATCAAAACATGTATGACTCCTTTCTCTCCAACGAAAGAGAATAAGGAATAATCAGGAACAGACTGGACAAACCCATAGCGTCTCAAAGCTCTAGACAACTTGGCAAACCAACACCTTGGACCTTGTTTAAAACCATACAAAGATTTCTTCAATTTGCACACTACATTAGAAGAATTAGAAAAACCTGGTGGCAGTATCATGTACACTTCATCCTCAAGATCTCCATGAAAGAAAGCATTGTGCACATCCATCTGATGCAACTCCCAACCCTTCGCAGCTGCAACAGCTAGAAGAGTTTGTATTGTAGTTAACTTGACCACAGGAGCAAACGTTTCCTTGTAGTCAAGTCCCTCAACCTGATGATTGCCCAGTATAACCAATCTGGCCTTATACCTCTCCACACTGCCATCGGACCTGCGCTTGATTTTGTACACCCACTTGCATCCCTGGGGCTTTTTATGACGTGGAGGAGCAACCAGCGACCACGTTCCATTAGCTTCCAGTGCATCTATCTCCTCCCGCACAGCCTTCCGCCATTGCTCATCCTGAAATGCCTTTTTAAAATTCGTGGGCTCCACTTCCTCATCAAGTGCCGTGAGAAAACACTTGTGTATATGAGAGAACTTTTCATACGTGACGTATGAGGAGAGTGGATATCTGCATCTATCTCCGCTGTGTGGTCCAGTGACATGTGTAACATAGTCCGCAAGTCTCACATTTGGGCGTCTTTCCCTCTGACTACGCCCCAAAGTCTCCACTGCTTGCTGGGAAGAGGACGGTCGACCGCCATCCGTGCAACGGTCCACGGGGTCGACCGTCTGTAGCGTCGCTGGTTCATCAAATTTCTGCCTCGGGGACGGTCGACCGCCATCCGTGGAACGGTCCACGGGGTCGACCATCTGTAGCTGCGCTGGTGCATCAGTTTTCTGCCTCGAGGACGGTCGACCATCCTCCATGACACGGTCGACCGTTGATTCTTCTCCTGAGGGCCCGTCATTCTGCCCTTCCGACGGTCGACCGTGGTCATCGGCACGGTCCACTAGGTCGATCGTCTGTAGCTCTTCTGCATCTCCATTTCCCGGCGGTCCACCGTTCCTCCAGGAACGGTCCAGATGATCCCCCGTGGACAGTTCCTCAGCATCTTCAAAGTAACTGGTGGTTGAGTTGCTTCTTAATGCATCCTCTCTAGGTGTTTCACCTATGGAAAATAAGAAAGGGAAAATATCTTCACAGAACACAACATCACGGGACACATTCATCTTTCCGGTGTCCGGAAGATAGACATGTCATCCCTTCTTTCCTTGTGGATAACCCAAAAATATTCCAGGAATACTTCTGGGTGCAAATTTGTCTCCATCCCTCTTCAAATTGTGAACATAACATCTGCAACCAAAGACACGAATGTGAGTCAGCGGCGGTGACCTTCCATAAAGCTTCTCATACGGTGTCACCCCCCCTAGCAATGACGAGGGTGTCCGATTGATCAAATAGGCTGCAGTTTGTATACAATCTCCCCAAAATTCGATCGGAAGACCGGCTTGAAACCTCAGAGCACGACACACATTCAGAATGTGCCGATGCTTACGTTCCACTCTACCATTCTGTTGTGGTGTAGACACGCAGGATGTCTCGTGAACAATTCCCTTTTCTTGGAAGTATTCATTCAAGCACTCAAATTCTGTACCATTATCGCTACGAACGCATTTTATTTTCTTTTCAAACTGACGTTCAATCATGGCACAAAATTGTTTGAAGACACTTCCTACAGTATGCTTAGAATCAAGCAAATACACCCATACACCACGAGAAAAATCATCCACACTAGTCAAAAAAATCGTAGATCCATCAAAGCTCGGCGTCCGATAGGGACCCCACAAATCACAATGTACCATATCAAATTTATCCATAGATTAATTAAAACTAATAGGAAAACTGGTACGAGTTTGTTTGGCACGTAGACAGACATCACAATGACTATGACTACTCTTATTCGATCCAACTACAGGAACTAAGGATAAAAACATGTGAAGAAGGATGTCCTAGACGCTTGTGACAAAGATCAAAAAGATTCTCCATCGTAGCACTGCACGCCATTCTCCTTTCCTCCTTCTTTAAATAATATAGTCCTCCTTTTTGTCTACCCACACCAATCATTGTCCTCAACCTTAGGTCCTGTAAGATACACAAATCATCGAAGAACTTCGCCTCACAATTCATATTCTTTGTCAGCTGTGACACAGAAATCAAATGACAATTCAAACTTGGAACAAACAACACATTCTGCAAAGTCATAGTCATTGTTAAGTCAACCTTTCCAGATTGAACAGATACTGACTGTTTTCCATCAGGCAAACCAATTTCACATGGGGACACTCCCACCACATCATATAACAGTGATAAATCACCTGTCATATGGTTGGATGCACCAGTATCAATTATCCAACGAGGTGATACAAGAATACCTGAAAGTTTTTTAGAGTTATCGGTGGAAGAAAGTGAGAGAGCATGACGAACGGAATTCCACTATTCAGACGTCAAATCCTCAAAGTTGGGCAGTGGAGACAGTCCTTCTCCTTGGACCGCGTGTACCTCACTTCGACCGCCCGTGACGGTCGACCGTCCCGCTCCTCTTCCTGGACCGCAGAAGTTCCCTCTCCCACGGTTGTTCCCTCTTCCTCTTCCAGCCTGGTCTCGAAAAATCCATCCCTCCGGGTATCCAATGAGCTTGTAGCATGCCTCAACATCATGTCCTCCTTTGCCACAATGTGAGCACACAAGTTCCTTGACCTCCTTCTTGTTTTTCACAGCAAACACAGACGCACCTGCCTCTTTGCTTTCTCCTTTGTGCATCCCATTCCGTGATGTTTCATCTTAGACAAGAATGTTGTATATTCTTGCCACAGGAAGTATGGTTTCTTGGGCAAGCAAGTTTGACCGCAAGGTTCCATACAAAACATCATTCAAGCCCATCAAAAATTGATGAGAATGTTCCCTCTCACGCATCTGCGCCAGCTTCTCCTGTAAATCGCACGTGCAATTCCTACATGTGCAAACTGGGAACCGTTCTAAGTCTGCAAGGTCATCCCATAGCTTCTTCATCTTCCCATAATATTTCATTACGGAAAGGTTCTTCTGTTTGCACTCTGCTAAGTTCCGCTTCAACTGCTGAACCCTGGGTCCATTAACAACAGAGAAGCAGGCCTCCAGATCACTCCACAAATCTAAAGCTTTTTCCACGAAAGATATACTAGATCTCAAGGCTGGTTTGATCGTGTTCCGAATCCAAGAGACCAACAAAGAGTGGTTTGTCCACCAATCATCAAAATCATCCGAATCAGGTTCAGGCATCTCGATTGTTCCATCAACAAATCCAAACTTCTTGCGTGCTCAAAGAGCCAAACGCAGAGATTTGGACCATTCATCATAATTATCCCCCTTTAGAACAACATGGGTCAAAATCATACCCGGATTGTCTCTCAGGGACAGATCATATGGGGAGATGCGTCGATGACGCACCCCAACTTCCTCTTCCTCTCATTCCTCGTTCTTCTTGTTGGAAATAATCTTCATGTTTACTTCCTCGGACATACCGGATGTCAGAGCGAAATCGCAGCAGCGATTTAAAGAGAACTTTTGTCGGGACGGTCGATGACCTCGACCGCTCTTCACCAACGGTCAACCGTTCCGGAGTCTAAAGTGCAGCGGCGGGCGTTTGACCAATGGACGCGATGCCGGTCAATCAAACGTAGTGGCCGCAGAAAGTTTTAGGGTTTAGGCTCCGATACCATGAAAGAATTGATTTGGAGAGAATTCTCTTGTATTTTCTGTGTCTATAATTTACAACCAAGGCATGTATATATAGGTTCTCACAAGTCGAGAATCCTAACTAAACAAGGAAAGGAAATCCCTATACAAGTAAACTACCAATACAAGGAAATTACAAAAACTAATATATACGAAAAAATATTCAAATATTCTCTTTCCTTTTACAGTTCCCGCCCAAATTTATTGGGCCGGCCCACTGTCATTGGGCTGTATTTGGGTCGGCTAACTGGACGTGCGCTTCTGTAATTGGGCTGTCCATTGGGTCAATCTTGGGATCCATTTCTTTATCATATTTTACCGTGCAAAAGTAGCTTTTGTTCAATCAGCATTTAATGCATGTCAAGTATATACACACAATCAGCATAAAAATGCATTAAATGTATATATATGTGTGTGTGTGTGTGTGTGTGTGTGTGTATATATATTTTATTAAAGAGAAATTTTATTGAGGAAAAGTAAAAGGTACAAGGGGTGGGATGGCAAGGCCCAAATAGAAGTGCCAAAAAACAACAGAAGTGCAGGAGTATAAACAACCAGCTAAATGCCTAAAGGTGAAAAGTGCTAATGCTAGGACAAAGGACCCATAAGGGGTAGATAATCCTCGTGGCTATCCTGCTGGCCATGTAATGCAGAAGCACTCTCCTTGGCATTATAAGTCCAAATCAAGTTTCGTACATAGACCCCTCCAAACAATGCTTGAGTTGAGACCCCACAATTATGCTTTCTCACTACTTGCCCGCTGCATATCCCAAGTTGAATGACTCTAGGTTTCTTTCATCAATGAGTTGGTTCCTTAGTTGAGCAAGTCTCTTACTTCTTCTTGGTTTATTTATGACCCCTCTTGAATGTGGCTTATGAGCTTTTCAAACCTTGCTTGGTTTCTTTTCTTGACAGACTCTTTCGTTGCATGCCAATCCCCTTTACTCTCCTCTTCATCTGATTCCAAATCAGTTTCCCATTCAGAGGTGTCATCTAATGGAAGGTGTCCTTTCTGTGAAAAATGTTGCTGCTCAAAATCAGATCCATAGGCTTTAGAGATGTTCCAAGAGTTATCTCTTTCAGTATCCGATGTTGAACAACCCAAGAAAGTGAGATCCGGTTGAGGAGGTGCTAGACTTAAAGTGGGAACCGGATGTTGGGTTGTTTTAGGGACAAAATCTTTGGCTTTTGCAGAGAGGAGGGAGCATGTAGAGGGATTCAGTGCAGGAGTTGAGGTCTGACAGACTGCAGAGGGGGGATTGGGATTTGCTAAAGGGTTTATTGTTAGTTCCATGACAGAGCCGACTTCCAACTTGAATAGAGTGGAGGAAATGTACATGGATGTATCAGTGGGAGTGGGAATTGAAAATCCGCAAACTAAAGCTCTGTCTATGAAAGGTTCAGGAGGGGGAATAGCCCTAGATAG
Source organism: Cuscuta australis (assembly GCA_003260385.1). Classification (NCBI taxonomy): domain Eukaryota; kingdom Viridiplantae; phylum Streptophyta; class Magnoliopsida; order Solanales; family Convolvulaceae; genus Cuscuta; species Cuscuta australis. The sequence continues at coordinate 661,673 of NQVE01000083.1, forward strand.
GTGTTTAAGGACTAGCTCCGATCTAGCTTTAAAGGTTGTAAAGCCATTACCTTGATGGCCTTCCGGGATGAATATCATACTCCTTCCATCTTGTCTTCTTTCTATGAGTTGAAGAAAAGATCCTTTAGGGCTAGGTCTAAATCTAAGAAAGAGGGATCTCTTAGGTTCTGTCTTGACTGGACAATCTATGGACCCATCCATGGTGAATTTAGATAACGTATTGAGAAGCCAGTATCCAGCATCCAAACCAAGCCAAATTGGGTGCTTCCTTCGTTTGAAAAACTCAGAGATACATATCTTTTTATTATAAATAGATGTAGACAGCGTGAACTCTTCTCAAAGATGCTAAAAACCATAGGGATGATGTCTTTGACAGGACGGGGAAGAAAGGAGTTACCATCGTTCTCTGTTGGTGCTTTTGGGTTGAGGGCCTCCTGAGTGACCGTCTCTTGGATAGATGGTATCGTCTCCTTCGAAGAAGACGGTGGATGCGCGACCGCCGAGAAACCCTTAAGAGTGTCAACATATGATTTTGCACCAACGAGTGCAGCATTAGATCGGAAATCCTGCACTCTGAGCAACGGAGCTCCAGGATATGTCTGATTCTGGCGATTTAGGAGGGAAGAGGAGTGTATCGCCCGGTAATTGATCGGAGTTTGGGCGTAGAATTTACCAACTGCCGTCTCTCTCTCACTAAGCAAAACCAGACGCTCCATTTTATTTTACTATTATATATATATATATATATATATATATACTGTAGCGATACACCACGTGTATATATATATACATATAATAATATATAATAGGGGCTCAAATTTTTTAATCCGGTTTTAAGTTTGAGGCAATATAAGAAACGAAATCACCATGGCTGCAACAACGGGGGTTAATTCCGTTACGCCACGCCAAGATACGTTCATTTTCTTTGATGCCTCAAACATTAAAATCCTAAAAATTCACCATAATAGATTTCAGTCCTTCCATATCAGCACAGCCCTATATTCAGACACACACTCCGCTGTTGTGACCTTTATATGATATATTAAGTTACTACGGAGTAATAATTATATATACAATATAATATATAAAATATAAAATAAGTATATGTATATTAATATGTTAAAAAAATATTAAAGTGAAATATTATAAGAATTTGTTAAAAAAAATACATATTCATACATCAAAAAGAAGTATTGATAGGCAAAGAAATTTTTTTGAAATTATAACGGGACATATTAAACTGAAATGTTATAAGAATTTGTTAAAAAAATATATTAGAATGAACTTCTTTTCTCTATCTTTTATATATATATATATATATATATATATATATATATATTATATATATATATATATATATATATATATATATATATATATATATATATATAGGGATTGACTCCAGTGAGATGACATGCTTCGGTGAGATGACGCAAAGCTCACCACACTACATTACAAAGCTCACCAATGGACAATGCAAAACTCACCTAGAAATAAAGTAAAGCTCACCACTTTGAACACCAAAACTCACCTTTTTTTAATATTAAATATTTAAAAATAATAAAAAATAAAATAGCAACACCGGCAACCACCGATCAGCGGCGGCGGTTGCCGGCGACCGGCGGTGTGGCGGCATAGGATTCCGGAGACCGGCGGCAGGGCAGCGGCAGATTCCGGTGACCGGCGGAAGGGCGGCGGCGGATTCCGGCGACCCGCGTTCGGTGGAGGCGAGCCGGCGGCCGGCGGCGGATTCCGGCGACCGACAGGTGGCGGTCAAAGGTCTCGGTCAACGGTCAAAGTCCAGTCAGCACCCATTTCTTTTATTTTATTTTTTCAAAAAAATTCAAATTGTTGAAAAAATATGGTGAGTTTTGCCTTACAATTTGGTGAGCTTTGTAGTTGTCCTTGGTGAGCTTTGCAGTTGGCAGTGGTGAGCTTTGCGTCATCTGACCGTAGGATGTCATCTCACCGGAGTCAATCCCATATATATATATATATATATATATATATATATATATATATATATATATATATATATATATATATATATATATATATATATATATATATATATATATATATATATATATATATATATATAATATATATATATATATATATATATATATATATATATATATATATATATATATATATATATATATATATATATATATATATATATATAACGAGTTAAATGAGATAGAAAGAATTCGTATAAAGGTAAAGAGAGAAAGATCCGTTGAAATGAAGTTCGAAACAAGAATCTTACATCCATAAACAAAGAGCCATCGAACGGCGGTGTAGAGACAGAGAAGGAGGGAGCGAGACAGGCGACGGCAGAAAGGGAGCGCGACGGCGGAAAGGGAGCGACCGAGAGAGGGAGAGAGAGAGAGAGAGAGAGAGTCGGGTTAGTGGGCTGGGTTGAAGCGTTGTAGTGGGCTGGGTTTATACAATTGGGCTAGGTTGGTTTAGTTTAAAAAAATTGTAAGGGGCTTAAATGGGTTGATGGGTTTGAGTATATTCAATTCCGATCCAATTTAGCTCGGGTTTGGATTTAATTTTGACGGGTCAATATCAAATATTTACTTTTTCAATTCAAATTCAATTAAAGATTTAATCGGGTTGGTTGCGGTCAACTAGGTCCATTTTTTTGTTTTTTTATTTAACATGTTTAAAAATTTATTTTAATAAAATTCTATTAAAAATAATATATTTTTATATATTATAAGTTACTATATTTATTGCACAATTAAAGTATTGAAATGATTTCTATATACAATGTATCGGACATGTTATTTTGATGAATTTTTGGAATGTTAACTATTTGTATGTCTATTATGATTATGACAAATGTTAGTTTTTTGTTATGTAATTCCAAATTTAAAACGATAAACATTAGCAATGTATCATTCTCTACGCTTACAAGAAATGGATAACGTATTTCTTTTTATTGTTAATTTTTTATGTAAAACAGCATATCTTCCTATTTGTATGCATATAATGATTATAACAAATGTTAGATTTTTGTTATGAAATTCTAAATTTAGAAGGATAAATATTAGAAATGTATCTTTCTCTACGAATGTAGTTTATAAAGAAGTGTTCCAAAACTGATTCCGCTTCATATCGACTTTGCTCATTACTACATAGAATTCCCTTTTTGGGGAATAATATTAATTTATGTAATCTTTCCGGTTTTGTAACATTTTTCATTATTCCAAACATTGACTAAATATATGTAAATTAACAGCCCGTGGATCGCACGGGTACGAGTCTAGTCAAGATATCAAAACCAGTATTGGAATGGTGAAAAGAAATATGTCTATGAGTCACTTTGACGAAATGCATGACTACCATTGCTATTTCGGTACGAGATTTTTCTAACGTTTCGATTTTATTATATCCATTCAGTAAGTATGTATACTTTGAATATGCATTTAAATATGTATCAGTTTAGATAAATATTTTATTTCATTTCACTTATTTTTCTATATTATGCAAGAGTTTAATATTTAAAAATAATTTAAGTGAAAAAATAGCTCCTATCTCTCAAATAAATATAGTTAATTGATGATTTGCTTACAATATAATGGTGTATGTTTTATAAATTTGAATTTATGATTTTTGTAGTTAGGCACGACTGTTGACGAGCCAAATGTTGTGCCTAGTGAAGATAACGTGACATGATTTGACTGGATGTGCTATATATGTAACACCCCGGCCGTAAGTGTTCGCTCATAGGATTGTAGACTGTCCCCACAAACCAACACAAGTCTTTCCCGCACACTTTGTCCTCACTCGTGCGCGCCCAAGGAAAACTTCCCAGGGGGTCACCCATCATAGAATTGCTCCAGGTCAAGCACGCTTAACCTTGGAGTTTCTAGGTGATGAGCTCTCAAAAACAAGATGCACCTTGTTGGTATGAGTAGTACTATCAATCCTTTTGAGCTCTTCCCATTCCCATCTTGATACGGGGTATTACAATATACGCAGGTGGCACGGCCGGGGAAGTGTCTTAGAGCACTGGAAATACCCGTGAAGCCCCGGGCTTCTAACCGAGGCTTCAAAATTTCTCTCTCTGTCACGTCAGTTTTAACTTACCTCACAAATTCAGTGGAAATGAGTTTGAAGCCTCAGAGCTTTAAAATGGGGCTTCAAACCTTCATCTTTTACATTTTTAAATATACATCTTCTAAAACTAAGTTAATAAAATTTAATTAATTTATTATTTAATTATATTGAAACACGAATAATAAAAAAATACATTCATTAAATTTAAAGAAATTGAAACAAAAATAATTTAAAAAAATTACATTCATTAAACTAAAAAAAGCAAAAATAATAAAAAAGATACATTAATAAAAAAACTAAGTTAAATTATATTTCGCCTTGATCTCTTTTTGTCTTTGCTCGTAGATCATCCGTTTGAAACCCGAAAACGTAGAAAGGTCGGTTTCCATGATTTTGATCTCCTCCTCCTGCTCCTTTCGCTTCATCCTCTCTTCTTCTCGAATATTGAACACCCGAAGTTGTTCAACCATTGCCCGATTGATATCGTCGCGAGAAGAAACGAAAACAGAGCCGGACCCTCCAGAACCCGAGGCAATGGATTTTGCCTTCTTTCTTCCGATCGGCCATGGAATGGGGTCCTCGTCATTGGAATCCGCTACGTTGAAGGGAGGCATTTGTTCGGACGAACCGATAGTGTCGTCGACCTCAACCTCGGCATCGACGGAGGATCTTTTCTTTGAGTTGTTGCCACTTCGGGGAACGGTTCAAAATCCTCCAAAGATCGATGGGCACCTTGCCCTGGTGCCCGTCATCTTGATACCGGGTCATAGCAAGCCGGAGAACAACGGCGTCGTTCGTCCCGCTCCTCCGGGACCCGGCGCATTCCTCGTAAACTCCGATAAACTTTTGGACTTTACGGTTCATGTGGCTCCATTTGGAAGTGAGTTGGTCCCGGATCCGTGAAGAACTTCTCCTCGATACGATCCCACATCGCATTCGTTTGCTCCGAACCTTTAAAAAAGTAGAACACGAATATTTTTTTATCACACGATTAAATATAATTTTATATAAATAAAAACATAAATATATTAGAAAACATATAATTTTTACCAACGATAGGATGCTCGGAGACGTCAACCCAAGCCGACGCCAATAAGCACTCTTCCTCCGGCGTCCACTTTTGGATTGACCGTGCCACCTCGGTCATCGTGCCTTTTGCTTTGTGGCTTTTCCAGCGTGCACTTTTTTTGGAGCCGGATGGTCCCGGTTGAGTCTCCAGAACCGAATCTCCCTCGACGTACCCCGATTGTTGCGTCTCGAACATCGGCGGATGATTCCCGATTGTTGATTCTCGTGAGGCTCGAGATCATCGAGGAAGAAGTTGGAAGGATTCATTTTCAAAAGAGAGTTAGAGAATTGAAGAATGTGAAGAAGATTGAAGGTGTGAGAATGGGAGGGGGGGAGTTTGAAATTTATAAACAAATAATTTAATTTTTCTTTTTTTTGTTTCAGCGGCTATAATAGCCGTTAGGGGGGGAATCAGCGTCATTACTTTGACGCGTGCTGGGTGACACCAGGGTAACGCCGCAGGGGGGCAGTGTTTAACGCCCCCTGGGCGAGAAAAGCTCCGTAACGCCGGTCAGCATTAGGAGTATTACCAGTGCTCTTAGTCCGACCCTAAGTCAGTTTTTGCGAATCTGTGGAAATTCATTACCAGTTTAGTACTGCATTTTAATAAAATTATATTTGCTAGAGTATTTGCAGTTATTTTTTTATACAAAATTATTATTTTTTTGAAGGCATTCTTTTAACATTTTATTTCTTACAAGTTTTGATTTTTTAGCACTTGTGACTCAGGTACTATTTCTATATCATTTAGAAGTTGAATGTACAATAAATATGTTTTGATTAAATATGGTTTGACACGTGAATATCTTGATAGTGTAGAAGAATTTATTACATTTGCAAGTGCCAAAACTGAATTTCTTAGTAGAGAGAAAATTTGGTGTCCTTGTGATAATTGTAAAAATATGCACTTTGTTATTGCGGACTATTTGCGTTGGCATCTATACACTGAAGGTTTGTAACACCCCAACCCATGTAACTCGAATAAATAAATTACCTGGGTTCCTACTAAATTGGTACCCACATACAATAGTTTCCAATAAATTCAAAATATTTAATTTAAAAACTCAAACAATTTAAATACATATCGGAGGTTATACCAACAGTGCAAAAGCTTTATAATTTAATCTAACATCAACTTTATTAAATCTCTGCATCCGTATATCTCCTCTGTCATGCTGCTTTCCGGAATGGATTCCAAAACCAGCCTTCCACGACCACCTACGTGTAACAAAGGGGAAAAAGGGGCTACACGCTCATCAATGAAGCTGAATGAGAAATATATAATAGTTCGAACATACACATAAGCGAATCAACTAATTCATAATCATCACATGATATCATGCACACAACATGCATATCAACAATAATACAGTATACAAGGTTTAACATGCATAATCAACATCATAATAATTCATAGGATACAAACAACAATGGTATAAATGTTAGGAACTTTCCTTTTTAGTTTACTTTACTTTCTTTATCGTACTTGGCTCTTAACCTGTGATAGGTAAAAGCTTAACTGAATTTTACTTGCCTATGGACTCATGACCTTCCCCTTCAAAACGAAGGTCAAGCTCAAACCAACTCAGGAGTTCCTTGTTGGGTGGGTGAGATCCCTGTCCCCTTCGAAACGACAGTTCTTAGATCCCCGTGTACACGATTTTACCCGAACAACCTTTGGACCCAGCAGGTACCACATGATCTAATTTACTATACTTATGGCATACCTTGCCACTAAAACGTTCAGGTCATTTCCTAGAGTTCTTCTAGGTGATATATCCAACATTCATTAATTAATGTATCATATAATATTCACAAATCAACAATGCATTCAACGAGATATCCAACACAATCAAACCGCAGCCTAACACTGGGTGTAAACACTCATGTTTACCCTCATGCAACACACAGAGTCTCGGAATCAATCCTTGACAAAAACACAGATCGACAGGCCCGACATCTTGTACCAGACGGTACCTGTCACGGTACGGGGTATCATCCTCACGGTACCTGGGTACCGATCCTACGGTACCGGGGGTACAGACCGAATCAAATGAACCCTTCCGGTAGGACTGCCCCGTTAGCAAACTACCGACCAAGCGGTAAGGCCTACCGTACATTTCGTACCTAAGTACCGCACAGTTGCAGCTACCAGCAAAGGCGAAAGAAATCAACATAGTGTGACGGTAGCACACTACCGTCCTGGTGATACCGCCTACCGTCTGACGCAGCAATTTCTATATTTACACATATGTTTCATCTTTCAGCATCAAACCAACAGATTTCTCATAACAACAAACACCAATAGGTTCGTATTAAACTTCTAAACATAATGAAGCACATTCATTAACTCGTCAATCAAGACCTAAATAATGCATACTACCCTTTTTGATTCAACGACAACAATTCCCGAAATCACAATCAACAATCACATATATAAATCACATAAATCAGCCATGATAACAATTATGAACAAAACTTCAAACCTAGATGCATATTCTAGTGTTAGATGTCCACGTACTCACCTCGATTCTTTGTAATTCTAAGGGAAATCACTCGGATTTCATCGCCAAAGTCGATTCACCTCGCTGCCCAGATCCACATCATTATCCATATCTAGGTCACTGCTTGTTAAAACAATAGACTTGGGCCCAATTCAACCTCAAAAGTTAACTCAAGAGGTGAGGTACTCAAGCTATTAAATAGAAACACAATATAAGGCTGCATTGCCAATGTGGGATGAACAAGTCAACACGCCCCCTCACACGAGGCGCAGCTTACTGCGAGCGCAGTCCCAACATCAATGACTTAGCTCTGATACCATGTTGAAACAATAGACTTGGGCCCAATTCAACCTCAAAAATTAACTCAAGAGGTTGAGGTACTCAAGCTATTAAATAACAGCACAATATAAGGCTGCATTGCCGATGTGGGATGAACAAGTCAACACTGCCCTTACGCCACAATAGCCCATTTGTTATGCCCAAATACGTCCCAACATTTCCGGATGTCACCGAAGTTAACTAACACTACCCGTTAGAGTTCAGATTGCCACCAACACCACACCACTGTCTGACCTATCGTCACTACTACCAGAACAGAAAGGGGGGTTGTCGGACTTATTTGCTGCTGCCGTCCACGAGAATTACCGGAGTACCGTCATCGTGGACCAGTCGCCGAAACAGAGGCAACCACCGGACAGGGAGGGACTCGCCATCCTGCGTGATGGTCGCCGTTGTAACCCAAACTGGAGGAGGTGGTCTCGATTTGGGGGGGGGGGGGGGGGGGGGGTTGCCAGTCGTCGATGTTTCCTTGCACGCTGCTGTTTTTTTATTGGAAAAGAAGAAGAAGCGTAGCCGGGCGATAGTCAACCCTGCCTGACCGTCGCCGTCCGTGATTGTTCGCTAGTGTCGATGCGTGCTGCGATGGAAGAAGAACTAGGAAGCAACGATTGAAATTAGAACCCTACAATCTGTATGTATGTGGGTGTGTGTGTCTCTCTCTCTCTCTCTCTATATATATATATATATATATATATATATATATATATATATATATATATATATATATATATATATATATATATATATATATGCCTAGGGTTTTGTAATTCGTAATTTAAAATAATGTGTCTAAGTATAAACACATTTTCCGGGCCAACTTACACCGAATTGAGACCCGTCCACGTTGTTGGATTCGATTCGTCAATCCCTGCCCAATGATATAACTTTTATAATCAAAAGACAAACATTTATAAGTTCCACCGGGTCCGCCTTAATTCTCTCGATTAATTAGTACCGATCAATCTTTTAATTTGAATATTTGCAGATATACTAAGATTAATTTCGTTATATTGAGACGATTATAATCTCCAAAATATCTTTTAATTCGTTAAAAGAATAGATTTTCTTAAATAAATAACTCTTATCTATTTAATTATCGATTAACTTCTAGAGCGGTTTCTAGGACATTACAAGGTTTTATTGAAAACTATTATACTTGGTATTGTCATGGAGAGGTATTGAGTCCGTCATGTTTTCCTCAAACAATAGGAAGTTCTCATGTGGTTCCAGAGTCGGTTTCTGCATGGGGTAATTATGAGAACATAGCATGGGACCAACGGGTTGTGTATGATGTTATGGCATCTACTGCCTTTCCTGCATCGTCTCATTTTATTGATGTTCCGAGCTCATCATCTTTTCAACATACTGATGATGTTAAACATTTTTTGATCAATTTTTAGAAGTGTTGAATGCAGATGATGAACCCTTATACCCTGAGTGCGATGGGAAATTGACATTTGTTTCCGTGTCAGTAATCATATTGGATTCTCCCAGAGGCCTGTATGTCTAAATGCTTACAAACTGTTGGTGGCTATTTACCAAAAGAGCACAATTTACCTACTGATTTTATAGATTAAAGATGATGATTTCTGAGTGAGGACTCTTAGTCATTAAAATTGATGCATGTCCTGCTGGTTGTATGTTGTTTTGAAAAAATGATGAACAACTTGACACAATCACCACATGTGTATGAAATTTTTATGGGGAATAAAGTTCTCCAAAATTTCCTGGGATTATATCTGTAAGCCCAAAGATGACGGGGGCCTTGGACTCAGAAACTCTTACACTTGGAATCAGACTATGCTAGTTACAAATCTGTGAAATAAAGATAAAAAATACCTTGTGGGTTAAATGGGTCTGTAATGTGTGCCTGTAGAATAGGGGCATTTAGTAGTGGATCCCCAAAAAGAGTGATTCATACCTCTTTAAGAAAATGGCAATTGTGATAGACTCCCTTATCAGCAAATATGGTGATGGTGCCTTGCTAGTTAACCAACTGAACCTAATAGTTGTGAGGAAAAGTTGGATACTAGCCAAGTGTATGATCTAATGCGCACCAAATCAAACAACAAAGATTGGATGAAGTTTATTTGGCATGAGTACATCCTTCCCCGGTTCTCATTTACAACATAGTTGACATTCAGGGGAAGGCTTCCTACAAAAACAAACCTAGTGTTCAGAGAAATAGATCGTACATGCAGTCTATGTAGTGTGGAGAAAGAGAGCAGAAATCATCCCTTCTTCACCTGCAACAAAACACAACAAGTATGGAAGGCCATTAGGGATTGGCTTCATATTGGGGTTTCACTTAGCACATTGGTTAGGGCTATGATATGGATTAAAAAACAGGATAGTGTAAAACGAATCAGGAAGAAAGCTTGGAGATTGGCTTTCATGAACATTGTGTACTGCATTTGGAAACTAAGAAATGATGTCTATTTTGATAAACATCGTGGAAGGAACTGTGAAGAGGATCAAAACAATGGTGTACAAGGTTTTGTTCTCATTAGACCATCACTACCACTTTGAACTATAAGTGTGTGACTTGGTGTGGAAACAAATCAAGATTTGGTTATCCTAGGTGGGGACTACCAAAGAAGGGTTTGGGTCCATGGTTGTGGCTGATTTGGGGTGGTAATGGAAACACACCAACTTATGATTATCTTCTCCTATATTGGATCATCATATGTTTGTATGGCCCCATTGGACTTTCCTTTGTGGTTTTGGGGCGTTGGAAACACGTCAACCTCTAAATATCTATCCTTGGATATATACAGAGTATCATGGGTCTCGGGTGGGGTGATTTCCAAGGTGGTTTCTGCTGATCAGGGGCGACCGGAAACAAGCCAAACTTTGATTACACAACTTCTTAGAGTTGGATAACCAAAAAATGGCATGGGTTTAGGGGGGGTGATTCCCTTGAAGGATCATGGTTTTGGGGAGATTGGACACAAGCCAACCTTCGATTACCCATTGGTTAGATAATTAAAGAGTGGCATGAGTCCTGGGTGGGGAGCTTTTCCATGGTGGTCTTTAGCTGTTTGAGATGATTGGGCACATGCCATTCCTTTATATTTCATCCATTCATGAATGGATAATAAGAGAGTGACATGGGTCCCGGGTGTGGTGATTCTCATGGTGGTTTTGGAATTTCTGGGGTGATTAAAAACAAGTCAAGCTTTGATTAGCCTAATCCTTAGAGTTGGAAAACCAAAGAATGACATGTGTCCCCGGGGGTTAATCCCTGGATGGATGGTGGTTTTGGTGAGATTGGAAACAAGCCAACTTCAAATTACCCATTTGTTGGATGATTAGAAAGTGGGATGGGTCCTGGTGGGGTGTTATCCCATTCTGGTTTTGGCTATTTGAGATGATTGGGCTCATGTTACTTGATAAGTCTGTTTTGTACGCATTTATCTTCTCTATATTTAATGTGTTGTTGTCTAATTTTGGATCAAACAAATCAATTTCTCAATGGTTTTTATAAGTTTTTATTTATAATTGTGAAAATGCACAAAAGTTATGTCTTCTTATAAAAAGAATAAAAGTTGGGTCAAAAGTGGTACAAAAGTGTAAAAGATTGTGCAAATGGAATGCAACGGAGCAAGGAGACAAAAGATGATGAAAATCATTGAAATGAAAAATGTGTATTCAAATATGGCGATGCACCCCGTCAAAAGATTTGAGGTCAAACGAATTAAAAAAATACCAAAAAGGAAATTGTTTGAAAAGAAAAAGTAAAAAAATGTTGATTCAATTCAAAATTAATTTGTTTGACCCAAACTGGTTCGGAATTTGAAGTCGGTGCAGAAGGAAAAGTTGTTCAGAATAAAATTTTGAGCAAGACTATATTTTTAGAAAATATTTTCGGACCGGGTCAAACCCGGCTAACCAGGTGCTGCCACGTGGCGCAACCTGGCTGGCCAGCCAACTGTAGCAGCAGCAGCAAGGTTGCACGTCACATTTTGCAGCCACCACAATTTCAATCATTCATTAAAAAAACAAAGAAAGAAAAAGTTAACAAAAAGGAAGTAAGGGACGAAAGAAGAATCGTCGTGCAAATCAAGCAAACGCGCGCGCCAGGCTCACGCGTGTCCCTGGACTCAAAATTTCTCCTATAAAAGGAGCCCTTCGCCCTTCATTTAAAAACAAGCCTTCCTCGGGTCTTTAAGGCTCGGACCTCCTCTCTAGCTCCTGTTTTAAGTTATAGTTTTGTATTTTAGTTTAGTTTTGTTCCGACTGTCGTAAAGTGGTTTCGACTCGTCTCTCTGTTGTATGTTTTAATACTTACAATTTTAATAAACTGTTTTCTTTTGTCATGCACTCTTAATATTTAGTATGGGTTAGGACCCGAATTAGGGTCCTGGTTAAATTTGGGCATATACTCTGTATGTTTATTTAATGGTTCGAATAATTGTTCTAGAATTATTTTTATTGTTAAATTAATTAATTATGTTGAGAGAAAAATTAATTAAGTATTGGAAATTAATTTTTGCCTTGTCTATGAGGATATAAAATTAATTAAGCCAAACTTTTTAAAACACATTAATGTTGCCTTGAGAGAGGATAAGTTAATGAAATATTTGTGACAAAAATATTATTATTCCAATTATTGATTAAATATGTGACAACAGTAAATGGGTCTTTAGCCGCACTTAATTCACCACACATGCCTAAGTGTGGTATAGAATTTAGCTATTTTGCTACTTAATCCCCACTTTTATAAGTGTTGCATGTAGTATTTCATGTGCCCCATATTATAAATGTGCCAAATTAATTAAAATTAATAATTTAAAAACATATAGTAACACATTTGTTTTTTGCTTTCCACACATCTCTAGATCAGCACCTCTCGTTCTTTTTGCTTGAGTTCAACGCCACTCTGCTCGGTCATTAGTTAATTCTCCTTGATTTTGTTTGTGGATTGCTGGGATTTTGGTATAGCTTGGATGGTCTTCAAAAATGGGTGTTGATGGAGGAGGAATTGCAAGTTAACTCCTTCGTGTCACTGTTCATCTGCGACACTGGAGTGCTTGATTCTTCTCTGTTGAAGCACGTTTGATGGCTGGATTTTGGGGGATTATGAGCGACTTGGATTGATCTTTAAAGGACTAAAGGTGGATTCCCGTCCCATTTCATGTTTCCTCTGATTTGAGCAATTTTTCTGGATTCAGAGCACTGTTCACAACGAGGTCTGCTCTCCAGAATTAACAAGGTTCTTTTCTTTTGATTGCTTCAATCCTTTGGTTTATTGGTCGTGTTCTAGGGGGCTTCAAGTTTCTAGTCTTGGTTTTCTGAATCAAACAATGGATTTTAGTTTCCCATGAATTATGGCTTCCTGACATTGTTCATGTTTTTTGTTACTGTTCTTTCAACACTGCAATGTTAACTTTTACCATGCGAGAGTTCGAAATTAGGAGTGTGAAGTATGTTTTGGATGGAGGAAGTACTACCCAATTGTGAGTTATTAATACTAAAGACATTAGTGTTGGGTGATATGAAGTTAGTATAAGGTGACAAAAAAGATACACAAGATATGTAGTATCTTCTTGAAATTCTCATGCTTTATAAATTTAAATATCTTGGGCTGTGAGGAGCAAATCTCATGCTTTATGCTGCTGCAGATATGATCCTCTCTCCTCTTTTCCTTCACCACTTCACCTAAATTTAAAAATTACTCTTTGCTTTTTCACTACTTTTAATTTCCCTCCTCTGTCCTTTTTTCGTTCATTCTCTTGGTTTATTTTTTACCCATTGCATTCAAGATTTCTTAAGCTAAGTGATCAGAACAGTGAAAGTATTGAATGATTATGTGAGCCATGTCCAACTGCAGGTGCATATAAACTCAACAATGCCCTAATTACTTTGAAATTTTAGGATTCATGTCTTTAATATGGAGGAGTTCATTTTATGGCTGGTATGTTCTAAATGACCAAGACTTATGGCTTGTGTGCTAAGTATCTGTTTTTTGTTTTCTCTTTCGGGTTGCTCTTGCTCACAAATATAAAAAAAAGTGATTATAAGTTAATATATGGATTTGATGTCTGGCGTGCCTATGTTTCTTCAGAATTTATTCTAACGTACAGGTCAACCATACTATCTTTGTGCAGATCACATAACGTTTTAGATCATCCTAATTACATTCTGACTTGATTATTTGTTTTGCTGGTGTCTTGATGATTGTAAGCCTGCTAGCTGATAAGGTAGCCCTTACGTTATCTGATTCCCTAACTGAAATTTTAAGTTTAACGTCATGCTCTTACGTGAACTTTCCTTCTCCAATTGCAAGCTATGGAATTACTTCCAAAGAAGAGCATGGACATTTTGAATGAGATCGGGTAGTACTTGCTAGCCTTTGTATTTATACAGATACAAATAAATGAGCGTGTTCATAATTATTTTAGTTAATTTCTGCCATATCTAACTGTTCGATACTACTTCTTGGTTTTTAAAAGGGATGTTCCGGAAATTCTCAAAGGTCTGACAGAATAGTTCAACATTGAGAAGTTCCTGGCCATATTTTTGGACTCTGGACTTGAGTACAGGTTAAGCTTTTAAGTTTATAATCGATTGATTATTTTTTGTCTTGAACATGATTGTGTTTTGGATGGAGTTCCTATGGTTTGACATATGGTTCTTCTAGCAATTTCTAAAACAACAGCAGGTGTTGAAGCTTAGATGCTGAGCTCGTCTACAATTCACTGATACTTCCTTTTTATTATTTTCATTAGGTTTTGAATCAGAATGTGTGTGACTGTGTGTGCAACTTGGAAACACAATACTTGATCCATCACACTTGTTATTAGGATTTTGGATGTTTACAATTTGTTGGTCATTGTTTATTAGTGTGTGTTAGTGTATTTGTAGTAATTAGTATGCATGTAACCATCTTTATGATTCGGTATTGGACACTTTTGTACGTTTACTAATTTGGGTAATAATAATTTACATGTTACCTTCGATCTCTTCCCTTTGTGACGGGTTTATAGTTCTTTTTCTCTTATATTGGACCTATCGTTTCCGCCGAGGTTTTCTATGGTAAACAAAAGTGTTGTTGTAATCAAAGGTATCAGATGATAAAATGCAAAAAAATGAGAGTTGGCAAAGAAAGAATCTTCCATAGAGAACGAAGCACATAAAAATTTCGAAGGTGTATTGTTTCGGAAGTTGAGTCAGGGAGGAGTTTAAGGAATGACGAGAGGTTATCAAGCGACGCTGCTTGATCCTTCAAAAGTTATGTTAGACAATAATATTAATAGTATTTCTTGTAGTATTGGTTATGGTAGTGTTCAATTATTAGTCAGCTTTCTAATCCTATTTGTGGTAGATGTTGTATGTTAGTTAGTTTCCATTCTCTATTCCTAGTTGTGTTAGGAGTCTCTCCTATATATACTCTATCATGTACTCCATAATTCAAAGAGCAATATTATCATTCCAATATTTTCAACATGGTATCGGAGCCACCGCTCTTGGTGACCTAAAAAAAAAAAGTTCTTTGCTCCCGCTGCCGCCGGTAATTCCGGCGATGGCGGCTCCACCCTAATCACCTCTATTTTCTTTTCCTTCTTTATCCTCAAATCAACTTCTCCACTCAAATGAAAAAAAAAAAGAAAAAAAAACCCTTGTTGAAATCACACAAAAAAAAATATCAAAGGAGGAACTTCTCTCTTGTCATCTCCATGGTTCTTAAAAAAAACCCAACTCCTCACAAACTCTTTCAGATCATCCTATCTTCTCAAAAAAAGAAAAAAAAAATTGTTGTTTCTTTCCAATTCACCATATCAAAATCTCTGACCCAAATTTTTTTTTTCCCTCACCAATTCTTAACCTATTTTTTCTCTGAAATCACTCATTGTAATCATCAACCTCCCTTCTCTTTCTCTTCTATTGAACCAATAAAAAAACCAAAGTAAATCAGCACAAAAGCAAAGCCAAAAGGGAAAGTAGTGAAAGAGGAAATAAGACCTCTACAACTCACCCCTTCAAGAAGGAAATAGGGCATTGCCCGGATCCAAGAAAAAGACAAAAAATGTCAAGGATCTTCAGTCAAACATGCATCTCCAGTAGCCTTCTCTCTTCTTCTTCGACGTCAGCAGCTACAAGTGCACGTCAACCTTCTCTCTTCTTCACCGACGTCAGCAGCTAATAGCGCACGTCAATTTCTCTCTTCTCCAACGACGTCAGCAACCAGCGTGCGTCAGATTTCTCTCTTCTCCAACGACGTCAGCAGCCACCAACGCGCGTCACACTTCTCTCTTCTCCAACGATGTGAGCAGCCACTGGCACATGTCAAACTTCTCTCTTCTCAAAGTTTCTTGTTTCCAGCTAGTGTCCAAGCTTCCTCTTGCTTCAGCCAGAGTTCAGCTTGAGGGGGGATGTTAGACAATAATATTAATAGTATTTCTTGTAGTATTGGTTATGGTAGTGTTTCATTATTAGTCAGCTTTCTAATCCTATTTGTGATAGATGTTGTATGTTAGTTAGTTTCCATTCTCTATTCCTAGTTGTGTTAGGAGTCTCTCCTATATATACTCTATCATGTACTCCATAATTCAAGGAGCAATATTATCATTCCAATATTTCAACAAGTTAACATCTCTCCTCGACGAGGACTTACAGCCTGTTCTATAGGACTAAAAAAAGAATTGGATGTTGGAAGAAACTGGAAGAACGGTTAGAAACTGAAAGGACTAGAAAAAATTAAATGAAACTGAAAAAACTATAAAAAATTGGAAAATAAAAAGAAACTTTAAATTATTTTTTTGTGTATTTTTATATTATTCTCATTCTAATTCTTGTTGTTATATATTATTATTGTTGTTGTTGTTGTTGTTGTTGTTGTTATGAATGTCTTGACAAATATTATTATTTTTCATACACAAAAAAACACAAATTTTGCAAAAAAAAATTAATTAGATTCTAAAATTAGCATAAATATCAAAGTTTTAAATATTTAAAAGTTATTGTGGCTACGGTGCACGTAACTTTATTTATGCAGTACTTATCATAAAATAATATATTTGTAATTATACTTTATATATTACAAGATTTAGTTTTAAATATCAGACATGTCACATAATGTAATCAAAGCTATTTTGTCTTTAATTGTTGATATTTTTTTCATTGTAACCCTAAATAAAGACATATTTTTTTTTATATTTTTTATGTTTTACTTTACTAAGGCAGCGAACAACTAAAGATAAACTTAAGATGATGTTGTTTGATGAACAAACTAAACACTACAAAAAACTGCAGAAATGGCAACGGAAATATTCTGTTGCCAAAGCCTTATTTCCGTAGGTAATCTTGGTAACGACGGAAATAACGACGGAATCTTTTCCGTCGCTACTTTTTTGTTAGCAATAAATGTAACGACGGATATTTCAACCCAATCTGTATTTATAACTTTGTCAACCCAATCTGTATTTATAAAACCTAAGCTATCAAGCCTTTTATACATCCAATCTCAATTTTCGTGAAAGTCATTCATTCTGAGAAATTCAAACAAATAAATTAACATACTATTAAGTTATAAAATTTATTACAAAAAAACTAAAAAAATTAATATAAATACAACAACTACGTACAATATTCAACAACATACATTATACGTACATAATCTTTTTATAACATTTACAATATCTAAAATACTCTATGAAACAATTAATACGCATAATAGTCATTCACTAAACCCTAATTTCAACAATTAATAATCCTCTTATGTTTCAAGCATATAATGAACTTTTAAAAACAAAATGACAAAATTTTGGGGAAAAAACCCTAATTTCAAAAATGGTCAAATTTAGAAGAAAATGTTAAATAATTTGCATATAATAATATATTTTCTATTCATATCATCAAAACAATAATAAATGAAAAATAATAATCTATAATCGAAATTTTTTACAATTTCAATTGTAAAATAAAATTGAAGAAAACCTGAGATTTGTGGATAGAAATCGGAACAAGGTAGGCGGAGACGGTGGCGATGGGATGGTTAACGGTGGCGATAGGCGGCGAGGTGGACGGCGACGACCTGGAGGGCGAGCAGCGGCGATGGGACGGACGGACTTGCTTGTAGTTTTGGTGTCTGATGGTTTCTATCTGGAAAAGAAGAGCTGGTTTTTCAATTAAAATTGGGCGACGGAAATATTCCGACGCTGACAAAATGACACAGTTTTGAACCGTATTAATAAAATTCTGTATGGCAACGGTTTGTTTCCGTCGCTAGTGTAACGACGGTTCCATTCCGTCGCTAATTCTCTCGTCAAACGTGGCGCGCACCCCTCCCCGCGTCTACTTAACGACGGAAGTTAGGTTCCGTCGTTAAGTCGGGTAGTCATCTCAAATCCGTCACTGATTCCGTCTCTATTGGCGACGGAAAAGAGTCCGTCGCCATTTTCCGTCATCCTTTTCGCGTTTTCTTGTAGTGAAAGATGCAATGAAGAAGTTTAGAGATGAAATAACAATTAATATTCTATAATGCAGTTAAACTTAAAATGATTGAATTATTTATATTTATATGCGCAATATTTTACATAATAGGGATAATAAAAAGTAGATCAAATATATGAAAGTATAACTTGTTTAGTTGTATTTTAATTATTGGTGGTATTGTTTGCAATATGAATTTGTTTTTTACAATTTTAGGGTTGCTTTTTCTTTTTCAAGGTATTGTTCACTCTTGGTTTTCATAATGTAGTATTCTCCACCCCATTCCATTATTATATTTTAGATTAAGATATTAATGTTTTCTTTATATAAATTTAGATTAAAAAAACATTTTATGTAACTAGTTTATCCATAGTTTTTTAAATAGTTTAATATATTGATGTTTTCCTATTTTATCATGTAGAGTAATATACAAAAAATGATATTATTTATATTAAAAAGTTGAAGAAAAAATAATAATCAATGTGATTTATAAAAATAGTTGGAATAAACTTAAAGAAACTAGAAAAAACTGGAAGGTAGTGGAAAAAACTGGAAGAAACTAGAAGAGCTATAAGAAACTAGAAGAAATTGGAAGAAACTGGAACGAACTGTAAGAAACTAGAAGTTAAGAGTTAAGGCCTAAAGAACATGCTCTTAGACTCTGTTCTATTCAACTTATTTTTTCTGATCTGATCTAATTTTTTGTAGTTCTGATATAATCTGATCTGATATGATATAATTAGATCTGATCTCATTAATTATGATATGATTTAAAACTCAAATCAATAATTTGATTTGACTTTATAATAACGTTTTAAAATTGTAATGATAATTCATATTATAATATAATCAATATTTTTTATTTTATGATTATTTTGTAATGAAATAAAATTAGTTAATTCATATATTAGAATAATCATTCATATTAGAATGTAATAATATTTTATATTTTATGATTAATTTTTTATTAAATAAGAATATGGATTTAATATTTTAATAATTAGTTCATATATTCATTAAAATAAATATTTAATTCATATATACATTAAAAAGTAATTAAATTTAGATAATCAATATAGAAAAGATATAGTATTTTTATTAAAATATCTCATTCTTATAAAATATCAGCGTGTGCTTTGTACTACAAAATTTTTTTATGATTAATATAACACCATAGATATAATTGTTATTTCAGTTATACTAAAAAATACTCCGTATATGAATATCAAATATTAATTTTATTTAAGTTATGATCAAAGTTGATCAACTAGATGTAGTAAAAGATCAAAACTTTAGAAATTCAAATTACATGTAGCAATAAAATTATATTTTAAAAGTAGAATTAGATTGACATTGACAATGTATTTTAAAAATAATTTTTCCCACTTTTAATAATTAAGAATTACTTTCTCAGTTTTCTATTTAACTTATTTCTAAAATTTATTCGTTTTCATTTTTAAGAATAATAATAATAATAGTAATAATAATAATAGTAATAATAATAATAAGGAAAATAATAATGCTTGATTGGATTTGATCTTATCTGATTTTAATAAGAATAATAAAAAAAGCAAAAAAATAATTAGTTTCGTTACTGACGGGCCGATATCCAGGGGGCGGCCCAAATGAATCATTTAGTAGACTCCGGGCCAGGCGCACAGAAAATACTTGAACATGGGTCGGCCCATAATGTGAGGCTCGGTCTACCTCAGCCCAAGACAACTGGCAGAGCCAGTCCAGGAGAGGAGATTCCGCTGAAGAACGGAGATGAAGCCGGAAAAAGAGGATCGCGCCATTAACGGGATGGACTCCCTTTGATTATGTATTACCTTAATTGTCTAGAATCCATGTATAAATAGAGGAGGTCCAAGATGGTTAAGACTCAAGCTAAATCAAACTAATAATACACACATAATTCTCGAGTTCTCGTTCTCATTTCATTTCTTACGATCCGTTCTTCTGAATCGGATCATTTGGTGGATATATTGTCCATCAAATTGGTGCTTTCATTGAGAGCTCGAGGATCATACTCAGGAAAAACCTTCCAAGAGGACGATGGTGCAGACACACAGCAACGCAAATTTAGGTACTAGAGCCCCCCACCAGGGCAAGAACAGCGCCACCGGAGGCCGGCACCCTCCTATCATCTAGAGGGTCGGAATCACGGCGGAACAATTCAAGGAGGTGCTGGCAGCTCTGACACCCAATCGCGAGATTGTGGTAGAAGACGCGACCGGAGAACCCGCAGGCGGGAAGGCTGGACTTGCGGACTCGGGAGGAAAGAAAAAGAAGAAGGTAAGGCGGTCCCAAAAGAAGAAGGCGACCAAGCCCAACGGGAAAGCAAGGGTGGAGGATGAACTGTCCAGACTGGACGAGGAAGATGAATCGTCCTCCTTTGAGCGGGCGTCAGCCTTCGATCGGTTGGGGGACCCCAAGTCAAAGAAGCCCCGAACCTCAGCGTTCGAGCGGCTGCAGCACACACAGTCGGCTCGCAAGGGCGACCTGAGAGAGACACTCAAGGAGAGGAGAGGAGAATCCTTAGCGACTTCCAAGATCGGCTCGGAAGAGCGACGAAAGGCGATCGAGGACAAGGAAGCGGTCGAGTTGTGGAGGACGTACGAGCGATTGGAGAAGCGGCTGGATGCCCAAAACCCGTACCGCCAGGCGGTCTTCAGCGAAGTAATGCCCTTTTCCAAAAGGATAATGTCTTGCCCTCTCCCGGACAATTTTAAGACTCCACAGGTCAAAGCATACAACGGGACGACCGATCCCCAGGATTACCTCGCTCGCTTCGGGGCGAACGTGGTTATGTATGCATACCCCGAAGAAATTAAGTGCCGGTGCTTCCTGGCGACATTGGAAGGGCAAACTTGTGAATGGTTCCATAAGTTGCCCAAAGGGTCTATTGACAAGTGGAGCGACCTGGCCAACAAATTCTTGGAGCACTTCGCGTCCAGCAGGAGGCAAAAGCTCCCATTCTCACACCTGCTCAATGTGAAAATCCGGAAGGGGGAGCAACTCCGAGAATTTATCAACAGGTGGGAGAAGGAGGCTAGGGACGTCCATGGGGCGGAGGATCAGGCCTTGATCGCTATGCTCCAAGCGGCACTCCCTCAAGGGGATGTGCGCAAGGAGCTGCGACAAAATCCGCTCTTGACATACCATGAGATGCTAGCCAGGGCGAAGTATCTGGCGTTGGAAGAAGAAGAAAATGACGAGCCACCTGTCCAGAAGGAGAAGAAGAGCGGACAGCCTGTGGCCAAACCCTACAGGTTACCAGGCGAGCAGACAGCTTGTCCATGCGGTACAATCCTTTCCAGCCCCTCCCCGTAGTCGGGAAAGCTATGGCATCCAAGACGCGCCCAGGTACTGTGAATACCATCGTAACAGCACCCACAACACGTCAGAGTGCGTTACGTTGAAGAAGGAAATGGACCAGCTGATCGCTAAAGGACCGCCTCCTCGGCCAGAGCGACCAACATCGGGTAACCGGACCAGGAGGAGACCGGCGGCCCCCGTCGCATCGATTACAGCAGGGGATGGGCAGGAGGATGGAACACGACATCTGGGGAGAGACTGCGACGACCTAGATGAGGAAGAAAGGCAGAACCGCCAACACTTGGGGTGTCGGTTCATTATGGGTGGCAATACCGGAGGGGACTCGGCGTCCTCACGGAAGAAATGGAAGAACACGGTGCACCTAGCCGAGGTGCAAAGACCACCGCTGCCCAAGCGAAAGAAGAAGGAACCTTTGGTCTTCACAGATGAAGATTACCCGCCAGTTCTCAGCCCCCATCGGGATGCGCTGGTAATAAAGGTGGAGATCAATAACGTGGTCGTCCACCGCACGTTGGTCGATACTAGTAGCTCGGTCAACATCATGTACAACAACACCTTCAAGGAGCTGGGATTGTCCCGGGGCGACCTGAAGCCAATCTGTACCCCGCTGTTAGGATTTACGGGGGACACTATCGAAGTAGAAGAAACCATCACAGTGAAGGCTGGGGTAAGAGATGGCACCCACTGGCTCTAGCTCGATATGGAATTTATGGTAGTGCAGCTTGACTGTGCACACCATTTGATCCTAGGGCAACCGGGTCTGGAGGACTTGGAGTGCGTAATCTCCCCCGTCCACCTGTGTATGAAGTTTATCACCCCCACCGGGGTAGGAGTGGCTAGAGGGAATCGGAGTTTGTCCTGGTCGTGCTATGTCACGGCGACCAAGAGCCAAGCACGGGTTGATGAGAATGTTAGCACGATATGTGCTACCATACAGAAGGAAGAGGGACGACCCAGAGCAGAGCCGGCGGAGGAGGTAGAAGAAGTCGCTTTGGACCCAGCCAAGCCGGAGCAGAAGGTGAAGATATGTAAGACCCTACCACTTAGGTTGAAGGAGCAGCTAGTGGGCGTTCTTGGTTCGTTCAAAGTGCTGTTTGCCTGGGGTCCAGAGGATATGCCTGGGGTCGATCCACGAATCATTTTCCACAGATTGGCAGTGGATCCGACCCACAGGCCGGTCAAACAGAAGAAGCGTTTCCTTTCCTCGGAGAGAAGAGACTTTGTCACTAAGCAGGTGACAACCCTGTAGTCCATCGGGCACATCCTGGAAGTCCGCTACCCGGAGTGGTTGGAAAATGTAGTCCTCGCATCCAAAGGGAACACCTGGCGGATGTGCGTCGATTACACCGACCTGAACAAAGTTTGCCCAATGGATCCTTTCCCTCTCCCCAACATTGACCAGTTGGTGGATGAGACGGCAGGGTGCGAATTAATGAGTTTTATGGATGCGTTCAGTGGTTATCACCAGATCAAGATGGCTATAGCAGATGAAGAGAAGACCGCCTTCATCACCCCCAATGGGGTATACTGTTACAAGGTAATGCCCTTCGGTCTAAAGAACGCTTGCGCGACCTATGCACGGATGGTCAACAAACTTTTCGCGTCGGGGTTGGGGGGATGCATGGAAGCATATGTGGACGATATGATCGTCAAATCCAGGCAGATGGAGTCTCATGCCCAGGATCTGGAAAGAGTGTTCAGAATCATGAAAAAGTTCCTGCTCCGCCTCAACCCCAAAAAGTGCACATTTGGGCTTCATGGTCAGTCGAATGGGGATCGAGCCCAATCCAGAGAAGGTAAAGGCGATTTTGGAGATGGAACCTTCGCAGAACGTAAAGGAGGTCCAACAGCTCACAAGAAGGATCGCTGCTCTCCGTCGCTTCTTATCGAAGATAGCTGATCGAGCGGCACCCTTCTTCCAGACGATAAAGAAAAACAAAGGTTTTGTTTGGACCGAAGAATGTCAGCGGTCCTTTGAAGGATTGAAGGCGTACCTTCTCTCACCGCTAGTGCTTTCGAATCCGGAGCCTAGAGAGACTTTGTTCCTGTACATAGGAATCTCTCCTCGGGCAGTGAGCTCAGTACTTGTGATCTAGTTTCACACCTCCTATTCAAAGTGAACAAGTGAACTCACTACATGTTCCCCAAAATGATCAAAATATTGGAGATCAACCTGACGCTATGCTACCTACCTTAATGGTAAACTTCTTACAACAAATGACTAATGCCCCTGTGTTTCAACCACCTCCACCACAACCTCGTTTGACCACTTTCAAAACCTTGAAAGATAATGGTGCTGAGGAGTTTCTAGGAGATCGAATGGCCGAACCCCAAATTGCTCTTGAATGGATCGAGCAGACCGCTCGTGTACTACAAAATTTGAACATACCTCTCGTTGATCATCCAAAATTTGCATCTCAATTGCTCCGCAAGGAAGCCTACGAATGGTGGAAACGTACTGACGAAAATCCAAACACACCCAAACCTTGGACTTGGGAATTCTTCGATTGGGCGTTCAAGAAGGAATATATACCAGCTCGATTCCGTGAAGAGAAACGTGCTGAATTTATCGAATTAAAGCAAGGAGATATGACACTCCCTGAATACCGACAAAGATTTGTCCATCTCGCTCAATTTTCACCCACGCTGGTGAGTACAGCGGCGGACCGCATTGAGGAGTTTCGCAAAAGACTTCGACCTGACCTCAGGCCGCACGTATCTACTATTCAAACTATGGATTTCATTGAGGCATACGATCTAATCTCCAAAGCCGAAAAAGATCTAAGTGATTACTATGAAAGTCTGAAGAATAAGAATGTCAATCCAAATGAACGACCAAATTCAAGTGGGAAGAGACCCCTGCAAGAAATCGATTGTGCCATACACTCGAAAAAGGGAAAATCAATGACAATTCAATCGACATCATCCATGAACAAAATGAGGGTATGGAAACATCCAAAGTGTAATGTTTGTAAAAGACACCATCCGGGAGATTGTTGGCTTGCACAAGGATTATGTCTAATTTGTGGTGAACCTGGACATTTCCGACGAGAATGTCCCTCTAACCCTGAATCATGTTCAGTTACTTCTGTCCAAAATCAACTTGTTCGCTCTAAAACACGAAGCAATTCAAAGAGTTCAACCCAAGGATGATACTCTGTGAAGATCCTAAAGTGCTACAAGGGCTCGAGGATATATTGAATAATGTAGAAACCTTATGTAAACAAGAAATTATCTTTCAATTTGAATCTCAAAGAATATTCGTATTTTCTTGAACCTATGTGTGTTGAAACCATTGTATAATGAAATCTTTCATTTGACCCATCTTGAGAAAATGTTTGATATTTACACGATGCATTCTGATGTTGAAAATAGATATTTTTCTGACTTGCACTGGCCATGCAACTTAGAATAATACTTATGATTAACTCATAATGTTCATGGACAATATAATTCCAACATAAATTCAACTGAAATTACATAAAGTAATATTACAAATGCAAGTCTAAGTCCAATGCCCCAGGATTTACAAATTCGTCATAACTAGCCCCAGGACCCGGAAAAGCTTTAGCAAACGCTAGCTTGTCTAAAATCTCATCAATAAAGAAAGAAGAGATGAAAAGTTTTCTCTGACTAGAAGCCATGAAGTTCTGCCTCACTGTGTCATCTAGAAATTTGATTAGGTTATTAAAATAACCGTCAATATTCAAGAGACCAATGGGTTTACTGTGCAACCCTTTAGATGCCCATGAGATCAAAGTGAACAAACCTTCCATAGTATCAATCCCTCCAGGAAGTACGATGAAGGCCTCCACTACATGATTCATCTCGAAATGCTTATAGTAATTGCTTGAAACTGTGTACTCTGCACCATACGTAGGTCCGTAGACCTGTCGTGCTGCTATGTACCCTGGTATGAAGCCTCTAACTATACCACCATTGGTATAGATTGTTGAAACAACAGCTCCTTGAAGGCCAACGTTGCCTCCTCCATAGGTAAGTCTAATTTTTCGCCTTACCAATTCCCTTCCTAAATCCACCGCCATAGCCATGAACTTTGGATTTCTACCAAGAGAATGACTACCAAGTAGACCAACGAATTTTATGGTGTAAGGAAAAGTTCGAGATGTTCCTTCCATAATGTGAGAATGTGAAATGCTCTGGCCACAATCGTGATATATATAGGCTCTGAAAACCTGACCTTTGAAAAAGTGTAGTTATCCTCCGTCAAAATTTGTACAGCAAAGATGGATTTGATTTACCTACAGATGAGGACGTGCTAGTTAATGCTATAGTCTGCTTATGATATGACATATTGAGACTTATGAATAGTTAGATTCGCTGTCCTGAAATACGTTCAATCTGAGACGAAAAGTCAAAATCGCTAATGCCTTAAGACAACGACCATTTAAGTAACTTGAAAGCTTACGACGTATGAATTGATATACCTTCCAAGTTTTCAAGTATGCCTATCGTGAACCTTCTATGAAGGATATTGAAGAACTTTTCAATCAAGAAAAGAAATTCCGTTGAGCAATGACGTGCAAACGAGACTCGTGATTGAATGAAGTTATGTATATGTCAAGTATGCAATACTATACACTACGAAGGAACTTTTGTCATCAATACCAAAGGATCAGTGAAGATCTTGCTTAATCGAATATTGTTAATCTCTCAAAGATTGAGCGAGTTTGGTGACATCAACGATTTGAGAATGCATATCTATGAGACGTAACCATGTGGATATGATGCAATAATGATTAGATATGAATACAACAAGATGTTCATTGTGGACCTTAGAAGAATTTCGAGGACGAAATTCTTTTAAGGGGGGTAGAAATGTAACGCCCCAAAACATACCTTAGAATTATTAATAGATAATTATTAAAATAAATCAAATTTGTTTTGATTAAAATAAATTGTTATGGGCTTTGGGCCGATAAAAATATGTTTTGATATCCCATATCACAAATCAGGATAAGTCTCAAAAAAAAAAATAAATCCAATATGTTGACTAATTGGGTAATCTTGGTTGAAAACCTGAGTACAGACCCAAATTAAGAATAAATGAAGAAATTGTTTACATTGAAATGGTTTATTGAAATAAATCATGAGAGTAAATAATATGAATTGAATATAACACCTTTTATAGTAAAGGTCAAACAAATCAATTTTAACTCTGTCAAAGTCAACCACCCAAAAATATGATGTCGGAAAAAGTATTACAAATAATTATGAAAAGTATATCTTTGGATAGAGCTCGACTGTCTGATCGCAACGGTGCAAACAGATTTCAATTTGGAGAAAGTTGGACCAAAAAGTGTACCCCGACTGGAACCAAAATAGGTCCCAATCAGGGAACTGTTTAGACGGCGCCTCCTTCCCCACTACACCGATCGCAGAATTGTGGAGTCACCATAGTTGTTTTCTTCTTCTCTCCTTCTCATTATATAAGAGAACCCAACCTTCTCATTTCTTCACCATTCTTCTTCATTCTTCTTCCTAAGTGTTCATGAAAGTGTGAGGAGTGTTGTGGTGCTGTCAATTTGGTGTGAAGTCGCTGGAGTTGGGAGAAATACTCGCCGGAAGTTTCGCCGGAAAATTTCCAAAACCTCCATTAAGCTTCGAGGTAAGCCCGTAGATATATCTAATGACTAGAATGTTCATATAGATCGATTCTACGTTCATAGATGGTCATTTGGTTGAGTTTTGTGTTTGACATGCTTGAAGAACTAAGAATCATAAACCATGAAATTTATGTTAAAATTATGAATTAATGATGCTAAAATGCTCCATGAACCTTGGAGAACATTTTTATATACTTTAATTGAAGTTTGGTGAGTAAAAGTGACATTTCCGCAAGTTGGCTCGAGGTAGAAGACGATGGATAATCGATTATCAACTTGAAAATCGATTATTCATCGTTCTGCAGATTTTTGTAACAAAGCTGAGCAACAGTCGATTATCAGAATGTGATAATCGACTGTCAGCCCTCTCTGAAGTTTGATAATCGATTATCAGAGTGTGATAATCGATTATCAGCCCATTCTGAACATCAGACAGTAGATTATCAGAAGTGACAGTAGACTGTCACCCTACACTATTGAAGAAAATGAAGCTAATAGCTAATAATTGAATTTCCTATAATATATTAATCAATTGTTATTTAGAAAATATGATTTTTGAGTTATGGAATCCTATATTTTGATACCAAACCATTATGATTAATAAAAGGATGATTTCTTGGAGTAAAGATGGTATTTTAACAACTAAAAGGGATCTTATGTGATGCATGATGGTAAGCTAGGGTGTTAACACTCGATGCTAGGCCCCTGATTGTTATTAGTTATTATGATGATTGATTGATTGTTCATTTTTATGAATATTATGGATAAATGATGATGAATATTATGGATGAAATGATTGTTGAACTAAGAGTATGAATTGATGAATAATGTTGTTAAGGATATCTAGAAAAACTTTAAGATATACCTATTAGCTAATTAATGTTAAGACTATCTAGAAGACCTCTAGAATAGATCTTAGAATGAACTTATGAAAACATGAATAGTTGATGAATTAGATATAAATTCATAAACGGGATTCGTAGACCAAACTAGAGGATTACTCGTTGGGAATGCCCGATCCATTGTTGACCAATCGCTATATTGTTGTTGCCTTAACTGACTACAGTTAAGTGTCCGAAATCATTTGCCTTAAACTAATGATAGTTTAAGTGTCTGATTGCCTTAACTGACTACAGTTGAGTGTCCGAAATCAATTGCCTTAAACTAATGATAGTTTAAGTGTCTGATCAATAATTGCCTTTTAAGAATGTGATTATGGAAATTATGATCTGGCCTTAGACTAAGAATAGCTAACAGCGTTGTTATGATCTGGCCTTAGACTAAGAATAGCTAAGAGCGTTGTTATGATCTGGCCTTAGACTAAGAATAGCTAAGAGCGTTGTTATGATCTGGCCTTAGATTAAGAATAATTTAAGAGCACTATTGGATTAATATCTGAATTGAATAAAATGTGTTGATATGAACTGAATAATACCAAAACTGTGAATGTCTGAAATGAACATTGTGTGCATGATATCAAATGATTTGATTATGAATTTAGATTCAGTTTATATGGATGTTCGACGCATTAGATATGCTTACTCAGCTTTACCGCTGAGCGTGTAGTGTGTTTTATTTGCTACACGCAGGTAAGCAGAAAGCACAATGTGATCCTGGCGGCAGATGGGGCGAGATTGTCGGGATGGATGTGACAAGTTTTGAAACAATTTATGATATGTCAATATTAAAATCGCTTCCGCAATATTGTTGAATACTCCGTACTGTATATGTTATGAAAAATATTATTGGGATTAATCAAGTGTGTTTGAAAAGTTTTAAATTTTTACGATTACCAAGTTAAATACTTTAGTCCGAATGGGGCTGCAGACCTGGACGGATTAGGGTGTTACAAGAATGGCATAGTAGTATTGTAGATCTTTTACCCAAATGTGCAACGGAAAGCACCGCCCACATTTGGTCTTCTTTGTATTCTCACGAGCTTTTGATGATTAAGATGAAAGAAGAATATCTGAGAGAAGACCCAAAACGAACCAATGCATTCAAGGCATCCAAGGAGGAGTCTAGTTGAAGAATTGTGATTTTCCTTGAATAATAAAGTGGGAGTACATGGGTTTATATATACAACCTTTTCCTAATCCTAATCATGGTAGGATTCTACAATAGGAAACAATATTTGTACAATTAATATAGAATATATATTTAACATAAATATAGAATATATTTAACATGCTCCCGGCTACGTCAGCGTCAGAGGTGGGCGAATCCCGAGGCTAGTCCGAAAATCTTGAAATAATATGGGCGGGAGGCCTTTTGTGAATATGTCGGCGTACTGTGACGAGGATGGCACATGAAGGACTCTAATCTGGCCGAGGGCCACCTTGTCACGAACAGAGTGAATGTCAACTTCAATATGCTTAGTGCGCTGATGCTGAACCGGATTGGTGGAGAGGTAAACGGCACTGACGTTGTCGCAGAAGATCAGTGTGGCGCGGCGTAGGGGCTGTTGTACCTCTAGGAGGAGATTTCGAATCCAGCTGGTTTCGGAAACGGCATTCGCAACGGCTCGGTATTCAGCTTCAGCACTAGATCAGGAAATGGTAGCCTGGCGTTTAGAGGACCAAGAGATGAGGTTGTCCCCAAGGAATACACAGTAGCCTGATGTGGATCGCCTAGTGTCAGGGCACCTAGCCCAATCAGCATCAGAATAGGCCTGGAGAGAATCTATGCCAGAGGGAGACAGAGTTATACCGTAAGTGGAGGTGCCACGGAGATAGCGTAGGACACGCTTCATGGCCGTGACGTGGGCATCCCGGGGCGCGTGTAGATGGAGACAAAGCTGCTGAACTGAGTAGGAGATGTCTGGCCTGGTGAATGTGAGATACTGGAGTGCTCCAACTATGGAGCGATATAGAGCTGGGTCGGCCGCCAACGAGCCTGATGTGCCAGACAGTTTGGCCTTCGTATCGACTGGAGTGGAGATGGGACGACAAGTGGTCATGCCGGCACGCTCTAGGATGTTGTGCGTGAACTGTGTCTGGTGTAAAAAGAGACCACGAGCTGTCCGATGAACATTGATGCCCAAGAAAAAATGAAGGTCGCCCATGTCAGTCATAGCAAATTCCCCCTTAAGTCGCTCAATCAGGCGCTTAAGGAGAGAGTCAGAGCAAGCTGTGAGGACGATGTCATCAACATAAAGGAGTAGGTAGGCAGTGTCTGTCCCGTGAGAGTAGATGAAGAGAGAGGTGTCCGACTTACATCCTCGAAAACCCAGCGTGTAGAGAAACCCAACAAATCGTTGGTACCACGAACGAGGAGCCTGTTTCAAGCCATAGAGTGCCTTTTTCAGCCTGCATACATAGTTGGGCCTGTGGGGATCCTGGAATCCTGATGGCTGAGAGGCGTAGACTACCTCCTGCAGATGGCCATGGAGAAAGACATTTTTGACGTCCAACTGATGGATCGACCATCCTCAAGAGAGAGCAAGGCTGAGAATGATGCGTATAGTAGCTGGCTTGATCACAGGGCTAAATGTCTCATCATAGTCGACTCCGAATCTCTGGTTGAAGCCACGAACAACCCATCGAGCTTTGTACCTGGTTAACTCACATGTAGGGCCAAGTTTGTGCCTAAAAAGCCATTTTCCGGTTATGATATTTTGGTGGGGGGAAGGGGG
This sequence comes from Cuscuta australis, assembly GCA_003260385.1. Classification (NCBI taxonomy): domain Eukaryota; kingdom Viridiplantae; phylum Streptophyta; class Magnoliopsida; order Solanales; family Convolvulaceae; genus Cuscuta; species Cuscuta australis. Next base: position 692,692 of record NQVE01000083.1, read on the forward strand.
TACTAATTCCCATGTATCGTTCTTGATCAATGCATTAAATTCTTCACACATAGCATTGTGCCAATTGGGATCTTTGAGAGCACTACGGTAAGTGAGAGGCAGGGGGGAAATGGGTACAGTGGTGTTGAGGTTGAGAATATGTTGGGGACAGGTTATGCCAGTTTTGGAACGCGTGACCATGGGATGTTGGTTTGTGGTGATAGGGGGAGATGGGGGAGGGGTGGGAGTGGTTGGGCCGTGAGAATTGGGCTCAGGGGGGCTGGGCTGGGTTTGCCGTGGGCTGGGGCTGGGCGACACGGCTGTGCTGCTGGGCTGGTGGGGAAGGGTGTTGGGTGGGCTGGATGTGGGTTGGGGCTGGGCCGAGGGGAAGAGGGAGGGGCTATTTTTTGGCCGGGGAGGGGGAAGAGAAGGAAGGGGAGGGGCTGTGGTGGGCCGAAGACAGGGAGGAGAGGGGGGTGTTGTATCTGGCCGTGGGTGGGGTGTGGGGAGGGTGTTGATGGGTGGGGTGGGGTGGGGCGTCCTCTGTGGTGTCAAGGAAGTTAAAATCATCGGCGGATGGGTGATGTTCGTAAGGAAAAATATTTTCATCAAAAGTGACATGACGCGAGACGATTATTTTGTTAGTGTTGAGATCTAAGCAGCGGTAACCGCGTTGATGAGAGGGGTAGCCAAGAAAAATGCATCGTGCCGAGCGTGGGGCAAGTTTATGTGGGGCGGTGGCGGAGGTGTTTGGATAGCATAAACAGCCGAAGACTCGAGGGTGGGTGTAGGCGGGTGAGGTGCGGAAGAGAGTGGTGTGGGGAATTTGGTTATTGAGGGTAGTGGTCGGGAGGAGATTGAATAGGTGAGCGGTCATAAGGAGTGCCTCAACCCAAAATTCTGGGGGAAGGTGAGCTTGGAAAAGAAGTGTTCGAATGGTGTTGTTTATGGTGCGGATGGTCCGCTCGGCACGGCCATTTTGTTGGCTTGTGTGTGGGCACGAGAAACGAAGAAGGATGCCTAAGGAGTTAAAAACAGAACGGAGAGGGGAGTTACGATATTCAGTGCCATTGTCACATTGAACATTTTTAATGGTTGTGTTAAAATGATTTTCGACATAGTTAATAAAAGTAGTGAGGTGAGTAAAAACATCAGATTTTTGTTTTAAAGGAAACACCCAAAGATAATGTGAAAAGTCATCTAGTAATAACATGTAGTGTTTGAAACCAGTAATACTGGGGACAGGGGATTGCCATAAATCAGTATGTAATAATTCAAAAGGGAAAGAGGAAATACGACATGAAGGAGAAAATGGGAGACGAACATGTTTTCTCAATTGACAAGCATGACATAAATTATTACTAGGAAAGAATTTAAAAAGACTGGAGACACTCGAGACAACACGAAGAACTGCCGGGCTGGGGTGTCCAAGACGCCGATGCCATGTGTGGATGTCAACGGACGCACTGTGGACCTGAGCTGGGGGCGCAGGGAGCAAGGGGTAGAGTGGGCCGGAGTTATTGGACCGATGCATCACGGTTCCCGTCCGAAGATCCTTCACAGAAAAGCCATGTGCATCAAATTCAATGGAGCAGTTATTATCACGCGTAAACTGGCGAACAGAAATAAGGTTTTGGATGATATGCGGGGAGATAAGGACGTTATTAAGGGAGAGGGGAGGGTTGGTGGGGAGGGTGTGGGTACCCACCGCCGTAGTGCTTACCTTAGAACCATTGCCAACAATAATATGTAATGGAGAATTTAATGATTGAGAAGAGACATGAGAAATAGTACGTGGATCGGAGGCGATGTGGTGCGTGGCTCCCGTGTCAAAATACCATGTGGGTTCCCGTAGGGTCATGGTATCAAGTTGGTGTGCTAGGGCTGTGGGGGTGAGGTTGGGAGCCTGCGGGTGGGGTGGTGGGGTTTGCGGGTAGGGTGATGGGTAGGGGGGGCTGTCGGGTAAGGGGGTAGGGTTGGGGCTGGGTAGGTTGTTTGGCCGTAGGGGTGGGGTGGGGGTTAGGGTTAGGGTTGTAGGTGTAGTAGGCATGGGCGTTTGGATGGGTAGGGTTAGGTGGGCGCGGGCCGAGGAGACCCGAGCCGGGGTTGGGTTGCGGTGAGTTGTTCCAAGGTACGTAGCCGTCCTGCGGGTGTCGTTGCGAGCCAGAGTTTCTTCCTCGTCCACGTCCACGGCCGCCTCCACCACGACTGTAGTTGCGCCCCTGCTGTCCGCGGCCACCACTGCCGCCGCTATGCCCACTTCCAGGCGCTCCACTGCCACGCCCAAAGCCGCCGCTGCTTGTGCCGTAGGGAGGGCCGCCGGTTCTTCCGGCCAGGAGGGCTATCCCGGCGTCGTCCGCAATGCTTTGCCGTTGTCGATCAAGGAGCAGGAGGGCTGATCGGGTCTGAAGAAAGTTGGGCAGCGGTTGTTGGAATTGCAGGAATGACGTCTAAGCCTGGAGATCTTCGGGTAACCCCCGAAGCATTTGGAGCACGAGTTGAGACTCAGAGACCGGGGCGTCGACGTCATCCAACCAATCGGCAATGTTCCGAAGGGTTTGACAGTACGTGGCCATAGTCATCGTACCCTTGATGGTGGTTCGGAACTGGTGCTCGAGTTGCATTGCCCGAGCATGCTTGTTGTCATGAAAAAGGGCATGAATAACCTGCCATAATTCAGCTGCGGTGGAGGTGGTGGAGATGACCAGATCTGAGACTTCGTCAGAAATAGTAGAGAGAATCCACCCTTGGATCAGGGCATCAAGCTGGTTCCATTCATCATCATCGGCAGAGGAGGGAGATGAAGAACCCGAGAGAAAACCGTGGAGAGTCAATCGGCGCACCAGGAGAAGAAAAAGCCGGCTCCACTTTTTGTAATTGGGTTGAGAGAAGCTCAACTGAATCGGGACATGAAGCTTGACGTTGGAGATTGTGGTGAAAGCGAGATGAGGGGGATTGGAGGAGGAGGAGATTGAATTTTCTGTATTTTTGTTGGAGGAAGCCATATGGAAGGAGGAGGTGAGGTTTCGCCGACGTGGGGCTGTGCCGTCGCCAAGGACAGTCCGCCGAGAGAGAGAGGAGGGCGGCGACGGCTGAGCGGCTGGAGAAGGGCACGCCGAGAGAGAGAGGAAGAGGAGGTAGGGTTAGGGTTTTTGGTTTGAGAATTATGGCTCCGATACCATGAAGAATTGTGATTTTCCTTGAATAATAAAGTGGGAGTACATGGGTTTATATATACAACCTTTTCCTAATCCTAATCATGGTAGGATTCTACAATAGGAAACAATATTTCTACAATTAATATAGAATATATATTTAACATAAATATAGAATATATTTAACACTAGTGATGACTCAAGTGACTCAAATGATGAGTCAAGTGAGACGGATGAAACATCCGAGGACTCTAATTCGTCAAGTGATGAAGAAGACGAAGAAAGAGTAATGATGAAGAAATACAAGAGCTTTCTCCAATGGAAATTTTTTGAAGACTCGAGATGGAGAAAATCAAAAGAGAAAGAAGTATACTCAAAGCCGAAAAAAGAACGGCATAAGCCTAGGTAAGTTTCTCTTGCTCATTGGGATAAGATATTTTGTTTGGTTTTAATTCTTTTCAAAAAAAAAATAAAACCTTATCCCATACGTGCTTTTATTTGTTTTAGCCTTGGTTTGCATGATTAAATAATATTTTCAAAATCCATTTTAAATCATGCCTTTTATAAAATAATCCCCAAAAATCCCTGAAAAATAAAGTTTTTAAAAAACTTGCATAATTTAAGGGGGAGTTTTCATTTTTAGGAGAAGTTTCGTTGTAAATGCACCTTTTGCCCAATGATCTGAAAACTATCATTTTTCCTAAAAATTCATTTTGATAGGGGGAGGGTTTCAAGAAGTTATACATGGCTAAAATTTTCAAAATACCCTTTTTGATTTTGACAAAAGGGGGAGAAGATGTATACTTCAAAGTGGTGCATATGCAACTTGACTTGAGTGCATTCTTGTGTAAACTTTTGCATCAAACCTAAACTTTTATAAACATAAGAAAAAGTTCAAAGTGAGTATTTTCAATATGCTTATTCTTAGGGGGAGCTTGCTTGCTTTATTATTTTACTCCCGCTTAACTCACTTTGAAGTATATTGTTTGTCAACATCAAAAAGGGGGTGATTGTTAGCCTTGGTTTGCTAAGCCTCATGTTTTGATGTTAACAAACAATATAAGAGCTTGACGTTTGTTTAAGTGTTTCAGGTACAACAAGAATCCATTAAGATTCGGTACTCAAGAATGAAGTCGAAACACCAAACTAGCGTAGAATATAGGTTGAAACCAATGTAAGGATATGATTTTATATACCTATATTCACAAGCTCAAAAGCACTCACAAAATATGTTTAAAACCATCCCATAAACATTTTCAAATATCTAAAAGGTTTTAAACTCAAACACGAAGGATTAAGGGAATTTTGGAAAACGCAGGACAGTGGTACGGTACCCCAAAAGGTACCCCATACCGTCGACACGGTACCCTATACCGCCGGCACGGTATATAACACCCCAACACATACCCTAGAATTATCAATGAATAATTATTCAATTAATCAAATTTGTTTTGATTAAAATAAATTATTGTTGGGCTTTGGGCCGATACGAAATGTGTTTTGACATCCAATATCAAAATTTGGATAAGTCTCATAGAGATAAATCCAATATGTGGACTATTTGTGTGGTCTTGATTGGGAACCTGAGTACAGACCCAAATCAAGAATAAATGAATAAATTAATTATGATGTGAACTATGTAATGATTTATTGAAATAAATAATGAGAATAATTTATATGAATTAAATAAAAGAACCTTTTATGAGAAAGGTCAATTAAACCAATTTTGATTCTGTCAAAGTCAAACACTAAAAAAAATATGATGTCAGAAAAAGTATTACAAATAATTATGAAAATTATATCGTTGGATAGAGTTTAATTGCACGATTGCAACGGTGCAAACGGATTTCAATTTGGAGAAAGTTGGACCAAAAAGTGTACCCCGACTGGAACCAAAATTGGTCCCAATCAGGGAGACTGTGCAGACGGCGCCCCCTCCTCCACTCAGCCGATCATGAGTCATTTCCTACGCAGAACTAGCTACACGATTGTCTTCTTCCTTCTCCATTTTCCTATATAAGGAGGAAAAACCAGCTTCCATTTCTGCACCAAAACATAGTAAGTTTAGTATCATTGTGTTCCTTGTTTAGTGGAGAGTTCATTGTTGTTGTCAATTTGGTGAGAGGTCGCCGGAGCTGAGAGTAATCGTCGCTGGAAGTTTCGCCGGAAAATTCTCAAAACCTTCGATAAGCTTCGAGGTAAGCCCGTAGATATATCTAGTGACTAGAATGTTCATATAGATCGTTTCTACGTTCATAAATGGTCGTTTGATTGAGTTTTGTTTTTGACATGTTTGAAGAACCAAGAATCATAAACCATGAAATTGTTGTTAAAATTACGAATTAATGACTCTAAAATGATCTGTGAACATTGGAGAACATTTTTATATAATTAAATTGAAGTTTGGTGATTAAAAAATGATAATGTTAAAACTGACCCGAGGAAGAAGATGATGAACAGTGGTCGAAAATCGATTATTTACTTACTAAAAATCGATTAGAATTTTATTCAGATCAGTGGTTCGAAGTCAGTACCATTTAATCAATTATTTATATTGTAAAAATCGATTATTATGAATTAATTGATTATTTAAATTGTAAAAATCGATTATTATGAATTAATTGATTATTTAAATTGTAAAAATCGATTATTATGAATTAATGGATTATTTAAATTGTAAAAATCGATTATTATGAATTAATGGATTATTTAAATTGTAAAAATCGATTATTATGAATTAATGGATTATTTAAATTGTAAAAATCGATTTTTTATGAATTAATCGATTATTTATATTGGAAAAATCGATTATAATGAATTAATTGATTATTTAAATTGTAAAAATCGATTATAATGAATTAATTGATTATTTAAATTGTAAAAATCGATTATTATGAATTAATGGATTATATAAAATTATATAAATCAATTTTTATAAATTAATTGATAATTTTAAATTATTTTTCCTCAAATCTAGATGAAAATGTTCCTAAAAATATGCTCTAAAATCTTATTTTTGATACCAATTAATTATGCACAATATAAATATGATTTTCTATAATAAAAATGATGTTTTTGACATATAAAACATTATGTGATGCATGACGGTAAGCTAGGGTGTTAACACTCAAAACTAGACCGCTATTTGTTATCAATTGTTATGTGGATTAATGATTATGATGAATGATTATTATGGATGATCATGAATGATGAACTAACTAATCAAAATGATTATTGATGATTGAGCCATGAGTATAACGAATATATTGATAATTATTAAACGATTTGTATTGTTAAGGATATCTAGAAGACTTTAAGATATACCTATTAGCTAATTGATGTTAAAACTATCTAGAAAACCTCTAGAATAAATCTTAGAATGAACTTATGAAAACATGAATAAATGATGGATTAGATAAAAATGCATAAACGGGATTCGTAGTCCAAACTAGAGATCACTCGTTTGGGAATGCCCGATCATATGTTGATCATTTGCTATATTGTTGTTGCCTTAACTGACTACAGTTAAGTGTCCGAATCATTGCCTTAAACTAGTGATAGTTTAAGTGTCTGATTGCCTTAACTGACTACAGTTAAGTGTCCGAAATCAATTGCCTTAAACTAATGATAGTTTAAGTGTCTGATTAATAATTGCCTTAAAAGAATCTGGTTATGGAAATTATGATTTGGCCTTAGACTAAAAATAGCTAAGAGCATTATTATGATTTGGCCTTAGACTAAGAATAGCTAAGAGCATTGTTATAATCTGGCCTTATAAGAGCATTATATGGATGTTCAACGCATTAGATATGCTTACTCAGCTTTACCGCTGAGCGTGTAGTGTGTTTTATTTGCTACACGCAGGTAAGCAGAAAGCACAATGTGATCCTAGCGGCAGATGGGGCGAGATTGTCGGGATGGATGTGACAAGTTTTGAAACAATTTATGATATGTCAATATTAAAATCGCTTCCGCGATATTGTTGAATACTCCGTATTGTATATGTTATGAAAAATATTATTGGGATTAATAAAGTGTGTTTGAAAAGTTTTAAATTTTTACGATTACCAAGTTAAATACTTTAGTCCGAATGGGGCTGCAGACCTGGACGGATTAGGGTGTTACACGGTACCTCTGTACCGTTAGAGGACAGGTACCGCCAGAGCCGGATTGGTTTGCTGTCCTGTATTACACGGTACCGAGGTACCGCCACTCACGGTACCCCCTACCGTACGCACGGTACCTTGCTACCGTGAGGACGGTACCGGCCTACCGTGACCGTTGGGTTACTGTTCCTGATTTGTGATTTTGAATTAAATCAACCCTAATCACCTCCCAACGGCTAATTAACATATTCCACTATAAATACAAGCCTAATCCTTCATATTTCTGTAAGAAACAAAGCTCTAAACATCCTCCCTTTATATTCTAAGAGTGTTCATTCTTTGATTAATTATTTTCAATATTTTGGCTATTTCAAGAGCCTTAAATTCCTGATTTTTATACACACACTTTGAGCTTGTGTTTCTAGTTATATACTCTCATATTCATAAGTTTATATTGTATTTTTGAGAGACTATAATTTCCTTCTAGACCGGCTAAGTTTTGTTTTTCATTTTTATATTCAAGCCATTGTGTAGAACTCTTGTTTGTGTTTTTCAAACACATCTTTATACGGTCGAGAATAGCCGTTAAATTCTCATATTGTATCGGTCGAGGATAGCCGTATAAATCCTTGGGTAAAGGTTCAAGGATAGCCTTTGAAATCCTTGGGGGAACGGTAGAAGATAGCCGTTAAATCTTCATTGTAAACGGTTCGAGATAGCCGTTGTGAAATCTCGGAGTGAATCCTATTGGCAAGGGTTGTTTGCCAAAACTAGTGCGGTGCTTTGACGGAGTTCAAGAGGCCGGGACTTAGTGGATTCGAAAATCCTTGAGGAGGAGCCTCGAGGTACTGGAATAGGGGTTTCCCGATCCATTATAAAATCGGTGTGCATTTTATTTACGCTTTTATTTCTGCGTTTTATATATTGCTTCCGCATTTGCCAACACCGTTTTTATCAAACTCCGAAAAGATTTCAAACGCCTTATTCACCCCCCCTCTAAGGCGTGAGCACAACAACTAAACCGACTAACAGTCGCTACCAACCGATCCGGTCGCAGCCAAAGTCATTAAGCGACGCGCACCTAGCTACACGCTAGAGTGCGGTCGGTTGTATAAGCGGTCGTACAATGGTACGTTGTTACGGTGTTTAAGGAGAGATGAAGCACCGAAATTGATGGAGGAAATCCATGAGGGGATATGCTCAGCGCACCAAGGAGCCTTTACGATGTCCAGAAAGATAACCTTGCAGGGGTATTTCTTGCCTACGATCATCTGGGATTGTGCAGAGTACGTGCGTAAGTGTAAGGTCTGCCAGGAGTTTCAGAAGGTACCGGGGCGACCAGCGACGAATTACACCCCAATCAGCACGGCAATTCCCTTTGCTCGGTGGGGTATTGATCTAGTCGGCATCCTGCCCAGAGGGGCAGGAAATAACATGTACTTGGTGGTCGCGATCGACTACTTTACAAAATGGGTTGAGGCCGCCCCAGTACCAACCATCACCGAGGAGCAGATGAGGAAATTTGCGTCCAAACAAATTTTGTGCCGTTTTGGGGTGCCCCAGCAGATCATCACTAATAATGGGACCCAATTCGAAGCTAAGGGGTTCAATGAGTTCCTGCAGAGTTGGGGCATAAAACATAGCTACGCTACGGTCGGGTACCCCCACACCAATGGGCAGGTCGAGAATACCAACCGCACCATTGTGGATGGCTTGAAAAAGAAAATAATGGAGTGTAAAAGTGCTTGGGTGGAAGAGTTGTCCTACATCCTATGGACCTACAGGACTACTCCAAGGAAGGCTACGGGTGAAACTCCGTTCGCGCTCACGTCTGGATTCGAGGCAAGGGCTCCGGCTGAGACCTCGTTGCTAAGCTATAAAGTGGAAACGTTTGATGCCTAGGAGAACGAAGAGAACCTAAGGGCGGAGTTACACCTCATAGATGAGCGAAGGGAAAGGGCATACATCCGAGCAGAGAACTACCATCGGCAAGTTAAGTCGTACCATGATCAAAGGGTGCGACCGAGGCAGTTCAGAGCGGGCAACTAGGTCCTGAGAAAAAGGGAGGTCAGTCGGCCAACCGATGGAGGGAAGTTTGCCAAAAGTTTTGAAGGGCCATACATCATAAAGGAAATGTTGACTGATGGAACCTTTAAGCTACAAACACCAGCGGGGGGCGACGTCCCGCGGATATGGAATGCCGCCAATCTCATCAAGTTCTATCAATAGATTGTACTCCTGCTATGTTTCCCCGTTGAGTTTAATAAAATCAGCATTTTGGCACTTCTCTTCTTGAGTATCCATCGTTCAAAAAAAGAAAAAAAATAAAAAAGGAGCGACCAAAGAGATCGCTAACAAAAGCTATATGGTGATTCGCAAGGAGCGACCAAAGAGATCGCTAACAAAAGCCATATGGTGATTCACACTAAGATACCCATTGGGGGATGAGGTGCTGAACCCAACTAGTAACCAAATCCAAAGGCTATCAGAGGGTGCTTAATCTACGGTCGCTAGAGCGACCAGTAGGACAACACGCCTAGTAGAGAAGGGCGACACCGTGGCGAAAAAGCCTTAGAAACGGCCAAGTCCAGAACACGAGATCCCATGGTCGCGTGAGCGACCGGGGGACCTGTGGAAAATATGGTGACGCCGTGGGAGCAAAAAGGCCCCAAGAATGGCTAAGTCAAGGGAAGCAAGGTGTTCTCCAACTGAGGGTTGAGGAGACCTGAATGCTTGAGGTAATGTGCAAAAGATAACTTGAAAAGATGATGGGACTTGTAATTAAACAGGTAACATTGAAGTACATTCATGAAAATGTCTATTACACTTCAAGAATCACCTTTTGCATCTACATATCCAATACAATTAAGAACCACTTCCATACATTCTACAAATGTTCAAGAGGGGAAATTCTCCCATACATCTTACATACGATCAAAAGGGAAGATCTAAAATCTGCGAGAGAAATACAAGGGAAAATGTAAGTTGAAGGGTAGTTCTACAGCTGTGCGAGCCGGTGGAACCCCGATCACCAACCCTTACAAGCGACCACCTCTCTTCTCCGACATGGAACAGAGATGGTCGCCCCCTAGCTGTAGCAAAAGCCACCGTCCTTCTCCTGCAAGAGAAGGAGGGGGGCGACTCTCTTTTCTTTGAGCCCCAATCGGCATCACTTAGATGAGGATGGAGACCCTGAAGCCGCTCGAGTTGCTCCAGATCGACTAGGAGCCTTCTGGGGGGGCGAGCGACCAGCGGGGCGTGGTAGGGAAGAATCCAGTTCTTCCCCCACCACAACCTCTTCTTTAAGCCGCACTGGCGAGTTGGTGCGACTCTCGCTAGTCCACTGCTCCAGACTCGTGAGGTACGCTCCTTCATGCTCCAAGAGGGGCAAGTGCTCGTTCTGCACGCTCTCCCAAGCTATACAATGCAATAAGTGGGTGGGGCATGGGGCATCCCAGTCAATCTGTCCGTTGGGCAGACGGTTGGCTGAAAGTGCCTTGTACGCCGCGCTAAAGTCGTCATAAGGATTTGGCGGAATAGGCAGCGGTTTAACCGAGGGCCATTGCCGGCGAGGCAACCGGAGGCAGAATTCGTAGGGGTCTAGCCCCCCCCCAGTCGTTGGAGTTAACAGATTTGGGGAAGAGGCAGGCTCTGGCGAAGAAGGGACCGGCCCATCAGAAAGATTCAAAGAAGTAGGAACTTCTTCAGACATGGCAAAAATGGAGAAAGAGAAAAGAGAAGGCATTTGATGGAGGAGCTAAACGGAGAATGGGGGGCTTATAAATAGCCCCGGGTGAAGAAACTGAAGGGACGGTCAAGTCTCAAAGCAGCTGAACCGATAAAGGCACCTTGAGCCGCGCGAATGTCCAATCAAAGGCTGTGTAAAATGCATTGGGTCAATCGGGCGGCACGGCAACCAGTCCCCAGGCTGGGCCTAGGCGTGCAGTTGGGCTAGAGATGGAAGTCAGGCCCAAACTAAAGGCTCATCCTTATCCACAAGGAAAGTCAACTTAAAGGAAAGAATATAGTAACAAAGCACAAGGAAATGAAGGTACATGATGAATAAAGAAAAACGTCAAACATGGGAGTATTGTATCAAAACACCAATGTATCTCAAAAATCATAAGTTTTACAAAGTTGAAAGGCAGGATGAAAGCAATAAACAAGGGGAAGACGAGGTAGGTTAGATGCTCGAGTTGGCGCTTCCACCCGCCTTGGACGTCGTTAGGTTGGCCCCCGGGTCCTGGTCGCCCTGCCCACCTTGGTCATTTAGCGCAACTTCTTCTTCTTCCTCGTCAGAGGCACTTGAGCTCCCCTCGTCCAAATAAGGACTGGGGTCAAACTCAGCCAAGGCGCGGCAAGGGGGAGGAAAACCAAGGTCGGGGAAGGAGAATCCTTTGGGGAGCCGGGCTAGCTTGTTGCGGAAAACCTGCTGAGCGCGAAAGAGTCCGCAGTTGAAGGACTTCTTTCCTTCCTTGACCATCCACTGGACACTAGGACCGGTTTTGAGCCATTCGGCTACCAACTTGTCCATCCGCTCCATAGCGACTGCATCAAAGTCAGGAGAAGACTTGAAGGACTCGATCGCTTCCTCCACATGATGGACCCGGTCACTCTTCTCCGCCTCCAGCTGCTGAATCAGATTGGTCTTCTCCCCCTCCAGCTCAGCTACGCGGGCAGACAAGGAGGCTTTCTCCGTCTCAAGGGCGGTAGAGCGACCCTTTTCCTCCTCCAACTCTCTTGCGAAGTGGGCGACCTCCTCCTGCAGCTCTCTCTGCTTATCTTCCGCCGCCTTTCTTGCCTCATCCATAGCAGCTTGGCGGTCCTGCCTCCGGCTAACGACCTCAATCATCCCCAGCGTAGCCTATACCAAAACAAAAAGGTTAGAAATGTGAGAAGGAGGGATGGCGAAAAGGGGGTTAAAGCAGATACCTGGCTAAGCTTCAGGAGAACCATGTTGTTGAGATCATCCTAAGAACCGGCCGAGATGCGAGCTTGATCCCGAGCGGGCAAGGTGACCAGGGTCTCCAGTTGCACGTCCCCTAAGCCCGGGGACGGGGGAGGAATGCTGAACCTCGTTGAGCGACCCTCGGTCGCCACCTCGTAAGTCACTAGTGGTGGAGAGTGAGGTCGCTCCGAGAAGGCTCCCTGGGACGACCCAGCTAAGTCGCCACCCAGCATTAGAGAGCGCGGTGTGGGATTGATCGCCATCGTCCCCGTTTCCAGGGCCGCATCATCCTGGTCCTCCACCTTAATCACGACCTGCTCACGAGGAGGACTACCTTCGCCACGAGAGGAGGAGTGCCTGCTTCTGCTTTGCTTGGTCGCGCCCCTCTACCTCTTCCTCCCCGCAACGAAGTGGCCGAGCAAAAGCTCATCGTCCATCTCGTCTTCTAGTCCTGATGGCTTAGCTGGAAACAAATGGAACAATTAATCCCCAAAAGAAATACACTTGAAATACCTGACAAAAAGAGTTGGAAATTACCAAAAGGACCACAGTCAACGCCTCTAGGGCATCCCCAGCAGGTTGGGCTGATGTCCCCCGGGAACACCCCTTAGCAGGTCGGGCTGGTGGGGAAGCTCGTCTTGGACAAACTCAAACCCCAGCGCTGGTAGAGATTCCTCGGTCACCACCTTCTTAATCTCGAAGGCCCCTTGGCCGCAGAGTTGCCGGGTGATGGACAGAAGGGTGGCATCAAAGGGGGGACTTGGGACGCGACGGAAGGATGGGAGCCCTGAACCCATGAAAGGAGATTCGGGCCCCGTCGGGACAAAGACAAAGAAGGGCTTCCAGTCTTTGGTCGACCCCTTCTTGTCGCTGGTAAATAGTTTGCTGGACCTTTGGGAAAGACTGGCATAGGACGCCCAATCCCCATGACCCTTGGTCAGCTTAAAGGTAAACAGGAAATGGTCAAGGGTAGGCTTCACCCCTACTGCCTTGCATCTGACCAGGTACCCGGCGATGTACCGGTGAGAATTGGGGACCAACTGGCAAAGAAGGAGGTCCACTTCGTTGAGGAACTCAATCAACAACGAGTGAAGAGGAAACCGCAGCCCCTTCTTCAGAGACGCTAGATGAACGGTGAAGAACCCCGAGGGAGTGTCCAGGGTGGTCTGGGTGCTAGTAGGCCTGAGGACCTCGATAGAGGGTCCGACCATGTCAGTGGCGTTGGCGAACCCCCGGTCAGTGATTTGGCAATGGCACAACGCCATGATATTCTCATCCATCTTAACCCTCGGGCCCCCCGTGCTCGGGTCGAGGGAGGGCTGAGACGATTGGGTCTGATCTGGGTCACGGCCAGAGGCCGATTGATCAGCTTGGCGAGAATTGGACGACGGGGAAGCCGAATCAGAATCAGAGACAATCATGGTGGTGAAAAAGGGAACTGACCTAGAGCAGAAGGAAAACGGGTCGGGTAACGGCGGAAGTGCAAACGAAGAAGCAGTTGAGAAGGCAAATGGGGAAGATTGGCGTCCAGCGGCGGTTTTAACATGCAGTAGTAAGGCGAAGCAGCATGCCATGATTACCTTTTAGTGAAGATCGTGCCAAACCTCACGCGAAACCCAAGGAACGGCCCGAATCTATGCCGGAACGCCCACGTGGACCTCATAAACTCCCCATCCCTCAACGTGGCCCAGTTGAGGAATGAGGAGTTGGGGGGCTTTTGAAGGGCCGATATCCAGCGGGCGGCCCAAAGGAATCATTTAGAAGACTCCAGGTCAGGCGCATAGAAAATACTTGAACATGGGCCGGCCCATAATGTGAGGCTCGGTCTACCTCAGCCCAAGACAGCTGGCAGAGCCAGTCCAGGAGAGGAGATTTCGCTGAAGAACGGAGATGAAGCCGGAAAAAGAGGATCGCGCCATTAACGGGATGGACTCCCTTTGATTATGTATTACCTTAACTGTCTAGAATCCATGTATAAATAGAGGAGGCCCAAGATGGGAAAGACTCAAGCTAAATCAAGCTAATAATACACACATAATTCTCGAGTTCTCGTTCTCATTTCATTTCTTACGATCCGTTCTTCTGAATCGGATCATTTGGTGGATATATTGTCCATCAGTTTTGGTCATTTAAGGATTACTTTCTCACTTTTCTATTTAACTTATTTCTACAGTCAAATTTAATACCGGAGTAATTGGTTTCGTTATGGAAGAGCTTTTGGTCATTTCAAACTAAAGGGAGCCAAAATTCAAAATTCAATTCAAACCTTTTTCGGCACCCCATAAAACGAACCCAGGAAAATAGGGAATACTCCTCAAACCCTGTTAGAGAGAGAGAGAGAGAGAGAGAGAGACCAGAATTTAATCTTACCCCGGCAGTTTAAAGTAAGCAGAGATGGCGATGTGGGTATTCGGGTACGGGTCACTGGTATGGAAACCGGGTTTCCACTACGACGATTGCCTTGTGGGTTTCATAAAGGGCTATCGCCGCGTCTTCTACCAAGGCAGTACCGATCACAGAGGGACTCCGGAGTTCCCGGGCCGGACTGTCACTCTGGAACCTGCAGATGGGGAGATATGCGTGAGTTCAGCCCTCTACTCAGCACTTGCTATTATTTTGCTTTTAATTTTGCTCTTCTCTCTTTAAGATACATTAATGTGATTGAAAATGCAATCCATGGGAGAGTGATTTGGGCCTCTTGATGCTCTCTCTGTTGCTAATTACTCTGCTAAAAGTAAGGTAGATTGTAGATTTGTGTGAAGTTATTTACTCAGGAGAGACCGAGAGAGAAATGCATTGAACCGATGGAAGAATAAAAGATAAAGTGTGCAAAGTTGTATGGAACTGAGGGAGAATTGGGTAGAGAATTATATGAAGAAAATTGAGTTTTTCACTAATGAGCAAGTTGCTAGAATGGACTCAATGGAGCATCAGCATGAAGCCAGCACATGCATTGACTCCATCCTTATTCTCCATTATTCCAGCAGCTTGCTCATTAGTGGCCAAGTTGACTCACTACATTCTTTGCGTTTTTTGAGCCTGAAATGTTTGGGGCTGCAGAAGAATAGAAATTGAGTTCTTTCCTATTCCATTATTATTATTATTCCCCCATTCTTCTGCTCTTCTCCCCTAAGTTGCCTTTGAGAACACCATTACACATTCCTACAAGGCTCAAGAAAAAAATACACGGAGTATGTGTTTTCTCCGTCACTGCTCCACCAAGGGATTAGAATGCCTTCTTCCTCATTCTTTTTGTCATTATTGTGCTTCCGGGGGAACCGCTAGCCCCTCATGAACTTGGGATTCATTTTCACCATTTTGAAACATAATCAATAGAGTTTTGAAAGAATGAAGAAGGAAGCGTGAGACATCTAGATGCCGTTCTTGTGAGCTTGGTAGGAATGTATAATGGATTCAAGATGTTGAGTGTGATGCCGTTCTCGAGGACAAGTTATGGAAGAGGAATTGGGGAGTAATGGAGGTTCGAATTCTCAAGTACTACTCTTTCGCATCCCCAAACATCTTGGACTCACAAATTATTGTGGGCTCACTTAAAATAATGTTAAGTACTAGGCTAATGTCAAAAAGCTAAATGCATGACATCTCTTTTGACATTCCAAAAAGACATGCCTTGCCTGACTAGACACAACTTTTAATAACATGAAAAGTGTGTTTGAGATATTAGTGAAGGAGAGTGTAACATTGTGAACTACATAAAACTGGGCTGATTTCGGCAGTAGAAGTTTCACTATATAGCAAATGGCACATTCAACTATTTTATTATATTTAATATACTTTTTTTGTATCTGTTTGTTTGTGGATTATTTCAGCTTTTATATTGATAGTGGGAGATGCAGTATTTTACTTTACAGTTGGAGGAGTCATACATATATAAATAATATTTACTAATAAATATTTATTGAAATATTATATTAGAAGTAACTATACCTACATGGAATAAAATTTTGGGGGCGACTGTCACCATTGCCTTCTATAAGTCTGCCATGGAATGTGGAATTAAAGTGACATTCAAGTTGGTGAATAATATTTTGTTCATAAATATATTATTAATGTCTTTCAAAGAAATGAGTTTGAGACGTCTTTAGAAATTAATTTATCTAGAAAGGTGTGGTCGAAGTTAGACATATGTCTCATTTTTTAAGGAATCATTTCGATATAAAATTGTACTTTAATGTGTTGGATATTTTATGCACTTGGGGTTACTAGTCTTAGTGATAGGACCCGTAAATGACATTGAAATCCCCAGTCCTTGAACTTTTAAAATAAATACTCCCTCCATCAGTTTTTTTCTTTCCATTTCATACAATGTGCAAAATTATACCTTTTATGAAATTACTTTATTTATAAATTGGTATCCCAATAAAAAATACAAATTACATTATTTAGAACTACATCAAAAGTTTGATAATACAAGATATGACAAGAATATTTTAACTTATCAAACGATTAATGAAAACATGCAAACAAATATAAGTTATTGAGAGGTCGTAATAGTAATTGAGAAGAAAGAAAATGGACGGAGGGAATATGTTGTCTATTTCCAAACATTTTGTAAAGAGAGAGGTTTCGCAATGCCAAACTTGCACTCCATATACTCTGGTTTAGTGTGAGTTGTACGCAAGCCATGCAACTCTAAAGCTTGTCTCCACAAATCCAACTTCCCATTTAAACCTTCTCGTGATTCGCTCACAAGGATTATGTCGTCGGCAAACACCATGGTACAGATTGTTGGATATGCTCGTTCAGAACGTCCAGTACTAGTGTAAAAAGATATGGGCTTCACGATGACCCTTGGTGTAATCCTACACCGATGGAGAATTCCCCTATTATCCCTGTTTGACTTCTCACGCTCGTTGTGGCACCATCGTACATGTCCTTAATCACACGAATATAAACAATCTTTACTCCTTTTTTCTCTAGCACCTTCCACAATACCTCTCTTGGTACCCTTTCATATGCCTTTTCTAAATCAATAAAAGCCATGTGTAGATCTTTCTTTTCACTTCGGTACCTCTCCATCATTCTTCTCACCAAGTATATAACCTCTGTAGTTGATCTTTCTGGCATAAAACCAAATTGGTTCTCTAACACCGAAGTCTCTTGTCTCAACCTCCGTTTAACCACTCTTTCCCACAACTTCATCGTATGACTCATAAGCTTGATCCCTCTGTAGTTTCCACTTTCCACAACTCTGACCCGTATTCTTGTAAATAGGAACCAAAGGGCTCTTCCTCCATTCATTAGGCATCTTCTTAGATCTTAAAATATCATTAAAAATCTTAGTTAGCCACCAAATGCCTTGTTCTCTTAAACCTTTCCAAACTTCAATCGGAATATTGTCTGGGCCCACTGCTCGGCTATTCTTCATTTGTTTTAGGGCTTCCTTAACTCCAGTTTCTGGAATTCTTCGATAGTAATTGAAGTTTTGGTCCTCTTCCCTCGTGTGTAGCCGATCGGAGCATGAGAGATTCACAAGCTCCTCATTAAATAGATTATTGAAGTAGCTCTTCCACCGGTCGTTTATGCTTTCATCGGAGACCAAAACTTCACCATTATTATCTTTAATGCACTTAACTTGGTCCAAATCCTTCATCTTTCTTTCTCGACCCTGTGCAATCTTGTAAATACATCTTTTTCCTTCTTTCGTACCCAAGGATTGGTTAAACCCTTCATAAGCTCTCATTTTTGCTTCACTTACAGCCACTTTTGTCTCCATCTTAGCTGTCTTATACCTTTCCCAACTTTCCACATTACGATATAAAGACCACTCCTTGAAACGTTCCCGCTTTACCTTTACCTTTTCTTGCACACTACTGTTCCACCACCATGATTCTTTGTCTCTTGCATTAGTACCTTTAGTTTCTCCAAGGGTTTCTTTTGCCACCTTTCTAATGATATCTGCCATTAGTGCCATATCACACCATAACTCATCCGCAGTTTCATGTCTACCCCGTTTTGCTTCTTCTACTAAACGGCTTTGGAATTCCATTTGCCTATTACTCTTCAACTGCCACCATTTAGTCCTTAGGTTCCCCTCTTGGCTACTTCTTACCTTGGGATGGGTATGGACAACTTGATTGGGTAATAAGACACTTGCGTCGAACCACATTAAAAGATTGAATCCAATCGATTAGTTAGTTTAACTCAAGAGCTTATATACCGGATTATTTTACTCTTGGATTTCCGATGTAGGATGCACTCTAACACTCCCCCTCGAGTGGATAACCGGGCCATTTTGAATCTAACCGGTTGACCACTTGCAAATGGACTCCCATCCCCTTGATTTTTTTTGAGCGCCAACACCTAAAGGACCACGAGTCGCTGGGTATGGACTTCCAGACGTGCAATCGGGTTAAACGGGCCACAGGCCGTTGGGTACATACTCCATACGGACAACTGGGCTAAAGACTAACGGGCCGCTAGGAATGAACATCTAGACGGACACCTTGACAAACGAGGTGGGCCAAAACCTGCTCCGATACCATGATAGAATTTAGGATGGGGTAGTGATAACTGGATTGGTTAATAAGACACTTGGGTTGAACCACATTAAAAGATTGAATTCAATCGATTAGTTAGTTTAACTCAAGAGCTTATATACCGGATTATTTTACTCTTGGATTTCCGATGTGGGATGCACTCTAACAGTTGGATATGAAAATCCATAACTAGCACTCTATGTTGGGTGGTCAAATTCTCTCCAGGAATAATTTTGCAATTAGTACAAAATTTTCGATCCGATTTCCTTATCAGAAAGAAATCAATTTGAGAGCATGTCCTCCCACTCTTATAAGATATAAGATGCTCGTGTGGCTTCTGAAAACAAGTGTTTGCAATAAGAAGCTGGAAGGTTGAAGAGAAATCTAAGATGGTTTTACCTTCTGCGTTCGTTACCCCAAAGCCATGCCCTCCATGGATTTGTTCATACCCACTTCCATCCTTTCCCACGTGTTCCTTTGAACCGACTTGTGGTGCGTAGGCACTAACCACATGTAGAGCATGTCCTTCTACTACTAGCTTTAATACAATGACTCGATCTCCCACCCTCTGAACATCGACCACACCCTTTTTCCATTGTTTATTTACAATGATACCAACTCCATTTCTATTCTTCACCTTTCCTGTATACCATAGCTTGAAGCCTGAAGTGTCCAACTCCTTAGCCTTTGCTCCCACCCACTTTGTTTCCTGCAAGCACATAATATTAATCCTTCTCCATATCATAGTATCCACCAACTCCATAGACTTACCTGTCAATGTGCCTATGTTCCATGTCCCAAACCGCTACTTATCTTGACCTTTGCGAACTAGCTTATTTACCCACGCCCGTTCACCTAAACGTGGGAACCCTTGCTTATCTTTCACTACACCCGGGCACCGATGCAGCGGCCCTAGCTCATTTGACACTGTACTTGAGCCATAAAACACATTGCTTCTGGGCAACGGCCTAGCTTTAGTGCAATGTCGTGTTTGATCCATGTCATGAAGATTCGACAAAGTTTTATGTTGGTTGCCGAGACCTAACACAACTTTCCTCTTTTATCCGGGCTTGGGACTGGCTATGTAACGTAGTTACATAGGCAGAGTTATTTTTAACAAGATAAATGCAATTATTATGTAATAAAGAAATACCTTAGGGAAGAAAAAAGAAACAAGTGCTAGAATAAAGTGATAAGCAAAATGTCTAAGTCTTAAACATAGCAAAGAAAAATTGCAGGAAATAAAGAATATGCAGAATCACGAAAGGATCAACAGCTGAAAAATGAAACACGAACACTGCTAATGCTACCCAAAGGCCAAATGCTCCAAAATGAAAAATGCCAACTGTGCCAGAGTGTTCGTTAGGGGAAAAAATCTAGCACTCCATATATCTGTATTAATAATTCCAGTAAGTAAAGTCAACTGACAACAACCCAGTATTATTCCAACACGGTTTTGATTAGGGGATCAAGTCTTACCCTTGCAAGAAAACAAAGAGGTTGTTTTTGTTCAACCCTAGATGCATTGCTGCATTGGCTGCCCAAAACGTCATAGAAAGTAAGAAGAGTCAACCATTGTTTTTAATGTTTACTATATGACACTGCACTCCCTATTACTTTTTTTTGTAGTGGGGCATTGCTTACAAGATAACTAAAAAGGAAGATCAAGAAGTAGCCATAACGGTATGTGTTGACATTCTAGAACGCTATTATCACTCTAGGGTTAGAGGTTGTTATTTGTGTAATCATTATTTCAACTTTTGACATGACTCACCGGGTGCACTTGATTAAGACAAAACATTTATCATTTTGAATTCTCTTGCACTTGCAGTTAAAATCACATCTTTTCAAGTTAATTTTATACCACGGTTACTCTTATATAATTCTCTTTTCATCCAAGTTAAAAAATCTTGTTTTGACTTGACACGGGTTTTAATGTAAAGTGAAAAATACATTGACTTTCCAATTTTAGCCTTCCACCTACTGCCCTCCTTATTCTCTTTCCACTGTTTTCAGTTGCCATGCTTCTTCTTCTTCTCGTCTCGCATGCCGTGCCCCTCAACCTCAAAATAAAAAATGTCATTCATCTTCAACAAAATCAAATCTTTTCATCTTCATCTTTAGAAAAATTGAATCTCTTTATCATCTTCATCACCAAAATCAAATCTCATCATCTTTTTTTAACAAAATGAAATCTCTTCCTCTTCTCATTCAACAAAATCAAAATAAAAAAAACAAAATGAAATCAAAAGTGAATCCCTCAAGAAAATCAAATCTAGGGTTGAGATGAAGAGAAGAAGATGACGAAGAAATCAAAAATAAAATCTAAGACTTTTTACCTGCCGCTTCCCCTCGCCCGCCGCCTCCGTCACCCTCTCCGAAGAAAGAAATAATTTATGTTCGTGGTGCCACTTTGTCGCCGCCCCTTTGCCGGCGCCGGATGAAAATTGAAGGACAAAGGGTTTCAATTTGGAGAGATGGTGGTGTAGATGAGTGATGGTGGTGGAGATGAGTAGATGCAATTTGGTGTGAAAGATGGATTGGAGATGAATGATGGTGGAGAAGAAGAGAGAGACGAGGTGGAGAGGCAGAGGTGAGAGAATATTGGAATTGAAAAAGGAGGGAAAAAGAGTCTTTTTAAGAGTATTTTATTTCTATTTTAGGAAACAGGAAGAAACCATTGAGAGGACACAAAAAAAAGTGAGAAGAAAGATATGGGATGGAGGGAGTATTTAGCTAGGCTTATTATGCCATGAACATTCTATTATTATTAACTAGACAAATATGAGCTAGCATCACGTGCACGCAAAGGACATGTTGGGACATCGGGATTGGGGAAACACCAATTGTGCCTTAAATCTACTAATTTGATATAGGAGAGAAAGGCAGTATGTTATTTATCAAGAGTAATGAGCTCTACACCTGCTTTTCTTATCTTTCTTTTTTGGCAATGCCAAATTGCCAATGCTCGAGGCAAGTTTTCGCCTTTCAAAACCTTGGATATAAGAAGATATTTTCAATGTTTTTATAATTACAAACGAGCTAGTTTTATTGGTTTGCTTACAAAGAGGACAATTAGGATTTATTCCATCCAAGGGCTGCATTGATCAATTTGATCTTTCTATAAACATTTCATAAAGATTACCCTTCAATTGTTTTCTCTGTCACTCTTGGGTTCTATCATTTGGTATCAGAGCCATAAGATCTTAATGGGTTCCTTCTGCAAAAATTCAGTTTCTCCACACAATTATTTCTCATCCAACAGTTATTCTCCTTGTGAAGTACATCAATTACATAGCATTATAGCTCGCCTTGATGTCATTAACTCCAAACAGGCAACATTAATTCATGGTATGACAGGTACTAGTGTGTGACACCCTACAAAAGAATCGCTTCTAGTAACTTCCATCTAGAGGAGAAAGGAAAGGAAATTCAAAAACAGAAGGGTAGGGTTACATCGTTTATAAGCCCAAACACCCTACCATTCTAGCCAACCGCTTCAATTCCCCCCATCCAACAAGTAATTTCCTACATGATGACAAGGGAATTTCAACTGCAACTCTAAGTCGGCGCCTGACAGTGAATGCAATCGTGTTGTATTTAGAGTGCCCCTGGACACGTAAAAATTGATAAAATTCACACAAACACTCCTAGATTTGGCCGATTATATAATAATACATGATTCCCTTTTGCATGCCAATACTCCGAGAAATCACCGGATTGTACTCGCTACTTTAACTTCCAGCTTGGCTGAGCTACTCCACTCGGGCTTAATTACGTGGAATTATTTTTGCTGACATGACATCCGAAATAATGAGTTGGCAACCCTAAATTAGATGTTAATAGTTGATGGTCTTGTATTTACTTTTTAGTTATTCTAGTAATTGTTATGTTCTATGGCAATCTTGTGACCTACACATTTAGGGCTGTTAACGGGCTTCATTGATGTAATGGTAGTAAATAGCCGCTATACTGTACTAGAAGTACTATTCATGAAAAGCATATGAACTTATTGATGAGAAATAGTGACGAAAGACCGATCAAATTTGTCATTTGAAATGCTGCAAGAAACACGGTTTATTGTTATTGCATCTATTTACAAAAGTTGGAGCTCACAACCCCGAGCTAATCAAGATTTGATGAAGAAAATATATTAAAATCAAAATGATGATAGGTCATGCTTCATATCTTCTCAGTTGAAGTCTCCTTTGTCTCTTCACATAGTCATGCATGCTATATTTTCAGTCAGCAGAATTTTCACTTACAAGAAGTATCTATTTCTGCAGCTATTAAAAGTAAACTCTGTTTAACCATGTTCTAGGAATTGCCTATGTATCAGAACTTATCCTTTGGGATGCCACTTTTTTTTTCATATTCAGAGCTCATGCACTTTTTCCCTCACTGTGTGTAACAACATCCCTCTTTTCTTCCCCTGTTTTTTCCTTTTTGTTTGGAGGATGCATTTAGCATCTTGAAGTGAGGGAAAAGCAGTATGACAAGAAGGCCTATCTGGATATTTTCACTGTAAGACTAGAGAAGATTGAATTTGCTTCACTTTTATTCCTCTTTGCATGCTTTCTGGAAATGATTCTTAACATCTCAGGAACTAACATCTTCAGCTCCGGCCATTTCAAATGCACTGGTGTAAGCTATAAAAACTTGCTATTAATTTTGTGATTTACATAGTTTATTGTTTATTTTTTACAACTCATACTTTTTTTTATTTTTGACGATCAACTCATACTTTATTTTCTTTAGATATATAGCATCTCAAGACCCTAAAATCAACAAGAACTATTTGGGACCTGCATCGCTTTATGAAATGGCCAGGTATCCTCTGTAATTTTTCTGCTTTGAATATGTTATTTCACATGCTTTTCTGCTTTGGTTATCTCTCTTTTTTCCTAAACTACATTGGAATTCTGATATCCTTTTTTTCTCCTTGTGCTAGCTTAAGTGTGATCGAACATAGAAGCAAAAGCACGTGCACTATCTTTCTCATCCATTGACTGCCTAATTATATTAATTTCCATCTTAACAAAATAACGTAACCAAAGATTGGTGATGCCGTGATAGGTTATCCACACCACTTAGAAACTTTCAGGCTTTAAGTAGATCATTTTAAGGAAAAATCCATGTCAATACCCCTGGAAATCTCATTATTACGCAAATACTCCAAGATTATATAATTATCAACACCGCCTCAGAAATTCAATATTTTTACTATAATAATCCAAGAGAATTTTATTTTACACGGATCCTCTAATTTTTGAAGAGTATTTGTGATCAGTATGTAGACTTGGAGTATTATTGTGAACATATTGAATTTATAGGTATGATGGTGATAATTATGCAATCTTAGAGTATTCTTATAAAATTGCAAATTTTTGGGAGTATTGGCAAGAAATTTTCCATTATTTTAATGACAATGTAATACATAGATAGGTTAACTGAAAACATAGATTTTCTTTCTTAAAGTTTAGATGTTAAGATCCCCGTGTCAACCTCAACTTTTTTATCCAACATAAGTTTTTCAAATACCAAAAATGCTTTTCGAGTTCATTGAAACTCCTTTTTATCTCAACTTTCCCTCAGAGCTCAACCGGAGAGTTTTATTTTTCCTCTAAATCCAGTTTGATTGAACAAATTATTTTGAATACAATTGTTAAACAGTTAAACCTATGTACGAGCAAATATTCAGTTGGCTCCTGCCCGATTTGTTAAGTGGGTTATTTAACCAACTAGGCACTAGTTTAATTACAGTGTAACCTGCAATTCATGATTTTCTCTCGATTACCTAGTTTTGAACAGAAGAAGACACGGTGTATATTGGTTCGGCCAACCTCCATGCCTACTTCCACAGAACATGGAATTGAAATTCCGAAATTCAATTCTAGAAATTGAAATACAAAAATTGAATTCTTATTCCAAATTCTAACTCCAAATGCTTGTTTGGGAACTCCTTAGCTTACAATTCAGACTTGTGATAGTTAGTACCTGTTTTCTTTTGAATAGTGTAATAAAACAACAACAACCAAGCCTGATCGCAGTAGGTGGGGTCAGCTACATGGATCAAACAATGTCATTACGTCCTATCATGTATCATATCTCAGCGAGATCATTCACATGTAGATCACCTTTTGAATTAAGTAAATCTGTTCTGTATTTTTAAGATTTGATCTGAATATTTCTGTTCTGGTTTGATTTGATTAATACTCCTTTCGTCCCATATCTTTCTTCTCACTTTCCTTTTTGGACTGCCCCATTTGATTCTTCTCTTTTCCTTATTTGGCAAATAATCTTTCACCAAAAGACTAATTTACCCTTAATTTTTTTCTTATTGTTTGAAGCCAGTCCTCCACCTCACCCCGGACCCCTTCCTCACCCCTTTCTTCATCCCCTCTCATCTCTTCTTTGCAACAGCTTTTCTTTCTCTGCCAATCTATTTCTTTTTCTTCTTCTTCGTAGTGACCCTCCACCCTTTTCTTCTTCTTCTTTCTTTTTATTTTCATCCTCTTTTTAAAGGCCCCCCACCCTCTAATCTTTGTCTTTGTCAGACCCGTGGTTTCAGATCTCTCATACCGATCAGCGGCGAAGGAACAAAGGCAAAAGAGAGCCAGCTACAAGACGGCAACGGAAAACGTTTCTCCCCTGTTTCTTGACTTTTTTCCTCTCCTTCTTCAATGGCGGGACCAATTTAGGTTTTTTATACGTGGATATAAGCTTGGGGTGAGGCTGTTCATATCTATCAGAATAAAATTAGGAGTTCTAATTTGTTTTTCTTTAGTCAGATCTCTTTGAATTTAATTTTTTTGATCGATTCTTGGTTTTGATTTTGATTTTGAAGAGAAGATGAATTGATTGACGTGATAAAGCTGCACAAGTAAGAGTGTTGGACGAAGGAGATGTGAGGTGTTAGGTAAAGGGCAAAAGTGGAAACTCATAATCTTTTTCACTCTACATTGAAACTCGTGCCAAGTCAAAACGAGAAGTTTCAACTTGGACAGAGGGTATAAAAAAATGGTGAATAGAGTAGCACCTTAGTCTCATTTAACTTAAACTTAATGTCTCTTTGCCGATCTTTTGTGTACACTAACTTATAATCCTAGAAAAGACCGGAAGGTGTATTTTACCACGATGTTCTTGTGAGTACCATTATCAACTGGAAATTGAAAAGTTGTGTGTGATTTAATGGCTTGGGGCTTCACTAAAAGTTGAACAAGGCAAAAGATTTTGGAAATTCAAAGTTCCATTATGAGGAGCTCTTAGCGATTGAACGAAGTGTTTGGTGGTTGAAGTTCAAACCGATTTGCATGTACAACTGTTTGCTATTGTGGAAAAGAGATAACTAGTCCTTGGAATATAGAAGTAGATATTACCAGGTGTCACAGTGAATGACATTTTCTCTTGACGGGAAAATGTCTTATTCTGGGAAATGGTGGGAATATATGTCGAAACATACAACGGAGTAGCAAATCAATTGCTTTTGTGAATTGTTTTCTATTGTGCAGACAAATTGTTCGAGCTGACGGGCCTTCTGGACCAAATAGAGATTACCTTTTTCAGCTTGAGAAAGCACTTGGTCTGTTAGGTATGCTATTTGATAAGCATTGATTCTTCTATTGTTTTGTTTTAGTTTGAGAAATTTATACTTCTGGTCCCCCATTATTAGTAGATGCAGTCCCTGACTAATTTAATATGTAGATTTAGGACCTCAGTAATAAGCGAAGTTGCCGTTTTCATTGCCAACTTTATCTTACAGTTATGGAACATCATATTCTGAACCTCTCAATGGCCAAGTGTACTAGAGTGAAGTGTTTCATTATAAATCCAAGGTTTGGGTTAATTCATTCTAGAAGTTTCAAATTTAGGTCATTTGTGAGTGAAAATGATTTTTGTTCATCCACGGAAAGTTGGAGTAAGATTAAGATGAATTATGAAGAAAATATACAGTTGTCAATGAATGAAGTTTGAAACTTCCATGTATATGGAGTTTCCTAGCTAATCATCTCATTTCCTTTCAAGTAATGAAATGTGTGATTCACTTTATTTTTTCTCCTCGTCATAAATTTCAACCATACAATGTCACACATCTTTAACTCCATGTTAGGAAGAAAAGGGATAATAAAACAGGCATGGAAGCAGAACCATCTAGGGCTTTTAAAGTTCACATTGATACATAAGTGTAAGAGAGCTTTGAGTACAGAACCGTCATTTTCAACAATCTGCAAGTCGAATTTCTCGGCGAGACATTGGCACCCCACGACCCTGATTGCGGAACAAAAACAAGTGTTTGTCGGTTATAGTAAATACTATAATTGGTCCTTTACAATTGATGGTTTTTATATTTAGTCCTTAATTGCCAAATATTACGTTTGTGGTCCTTTGTTTATGGGTACCCTTCCTCGTATAGTCTTCCTCTCTACCTTGTGTCATGTTGGTATTAAATCGATGGCTAAAAGTATAATTTTACATGAGCCCTACATCCTTCTTGCCATATCCAATGGCATAGGTCGTTGCTGATGTGCTGTTTGTCGACTGAAGTCACCGCGCACAACAGCCATAGTCATGTCTTTCTTGGTCAGAATCTAAGTCTGCAAAATTTGGTGTCTATTTTTAAAACTACGGGGGTGCTGGTGTGCTGTTTGTCATGTCTTTCTTGGTCAGAATCTAAGTCTGAAAAAATTGAAACATGTGATATTTGGTGTCTATTTTTAAAACTACGGGGGTGCTAGTGCTATTCGGCCGTCAAACAAAAGAATATATTTGGAAAGATACCCATAAATGAAGGACAACGAATGTAATATTTGGTAATTAGGGACTTAATATGGAAAACTCACAGTTTTAAAGGACCAATTATACAATTTACTCTATAAATATCCACGGAGATTTAGGTAATAGAATAAATGAGTGTTAACAGGAAAGCAAATAATCTCGGGCTATAATGTAAATGTTCAGTATGAGAGTAACCTAGTTGTGAAGGAATATCATCAAATTTTATTTCTGCTTGCATGACATAATATCATGAGAACATGAGATGATTGTTATTCATGTCCCATTTCGAAATTGGTTTTTCTTTTTTAAATTCAATAAAAATCATGAAATATGACTGTTTATTTTTTTTAAAATATTAAAATGATCATTAGGAAGTCCTAAACACTGACACATATTTGCCACATAGGTGCTACTTTTGATAATTCACAATAGAGTCCGGTTAAAATGAATCTGGGCTCTAGTGTCATAAAATGGCATCTGGCTCCTACTGTGTTCCGTTCGTAAAATTGATGGTTTCTACCCGAATCCCCCTTGCATCTTTGATTAGCAGAAAAATTAAATGATGCCAATCGACAATCCGGTCCAATTTTGAACAGATTCTTCGAATAAGTGTCGTTTCTCTCTCCCGAATTGTCCTCGTTTGGCTGATATTGTGTTTCTGGTCTTCATTGAAATAGGATGCGAAGACAAACATGTTATTGACATCGCAGATGAGGTGCGACGCATCGTTGAAGAGGCCATCTAATCGGGCTTCTAAACCAGGAATATGTCTCCGTATCATCTCTTTCTTTAAAGTTTGGAGATGCATTGTGTTATTCTTGATATTGTCCGTGAAAGTAAAAATTCGTGCAAGAAATTTACTCCATTCCCTCTTTGCAAACATTATTCGCAAGGTCAAACATAACTATTTAGTTTTGTCTACTCATTTAATAAAGTAATATACTTTTGTCACCGTTTTTTTTTTAACATATTATCTGTATTTCACCTCACCATAAAATTTACACAATATTAAGTCAACAAATGTACTCCCTCCGTCCCATTTTATAACGCCTGTTTCGGTTTATGATGTTTGACTGAAATTATTTTCAAATCATTTTATATGACAAATGGTATATAGTTAAAAAATAAAAATTACATAATAAAATACTACATCAAAAGATATACAAAACTAGTAGTGACACTAGTATTTTATTTTATCAATTTGCTAACGAAAATTGAGAAAGAAAGTGAATGAAGTTTGACCATGTGAATAATGAACATGCATTATAATTTGGGACGGAGGAAATACATATTTTGGAAATAACTTTTGTTGCCTTGATTATTCACATCTCAAGAGTATAAATATAAGTTACATAGGCCATGGACCCAATAGACAATATGGGCTAAATAATACAATAAATAAAAATAATTCAAGTATACGCAATACTCTCACTCAAGTTGCGCATGAATACCAAGAATGTCCAACTTGGAAAGTAAGAAACAAAAGAGATGATCCTTAGTAAAAATATCAACAATTTGTAACTTGGTCGGGACGTATGCCGTAGCCACATGTCTTTGTAGGATACACTCACGAACAATATGACAATCAATATCGATGTGCTTAGAACGTTCATGAAACATAGGATTGGCAGCAATAAACAACGCAGACTTATTATCATAATATAAGCTCGGAGCAGCAACACATGGAACTTGTGATGCCGCAAGAAGCGCTCTAATCCAACGAACTTTCGTATAAGCACTTGCCATAGCACGATATTCCGCTTGAACAAACAAAAGTGAAACCGTATCTTGCTTTTTAGACCTCCAAGAAATTGGCGACCCTCCCAGCTGTATAAAATATCCATGACAGACCGACGAGTGAAGGAACAACTAGCCCAATCTGAATTTGAGTATGTTGTAAGATATAAGTCATTGTCACTGCGTAAGAAAATTCCCCGACCGGGAGGACCTTTCAGATAACGAACTACACGCATAGCCGCATGAAGGTGATCAAGCTGCGGAGCTTGCATGAACTGGGACAACACATGCACAGAAAAACAAATATCATGACGTGTAATGGTTAAATATAACAAACGGCCAACCAGTCTTCTATATTTTGAAGGATCACGAATCTCAGGACTAGATGAAGTAGCAAGAGAATGAGCAGTGGAGATAGGAGGGGCGGCGGGCTTACACCCAGAGAGGCTAGTATCTTGTATAATATCTAGTGCATACTTCCGCTGACTTAAGAACATGCCATCAAAAGACTGAGCACACTCAATCTCAAAAAAAAAGAAAAGAAACTGGACCGAAATCCTTCAAACAAAAACAGTCATTAAGATATTTCTTGAAGGAAGAACAAAGAGACGAAATATTTCCTGCTACAAGAATATCATCCACATAAATCAACACAACCAAAATATCCGGACCATGATACAAAAACAAATTAGGTTTGGTCAGCATGAGCTTGACGAAAACCATCTCTCCAAAGCACTGCATAACTTAGCAAACCAATTACGCGGGGACTGACGTAAGCCATACAAAGACTTACGAAGAAGAAAAACTTTCCCAGGATACACTCCGGGGTATCCAGGAGGCAACTTCATATATACTTCCTCTTGAAGATCACCATGCAAAAAGGCATGGTGAATTGAAACCAACTCTAAATCCCTAACTATACCTACCATGAACGTGATGATTCGAAACTGCAAAGGCTATTGAAGAACTTTCAACCGAAGAAAAAATATTGCTGATCAATGACATACAACCGAGATTTGTGAATGAATGAAATTATGTGCAAATATGTCAAGTATGCTCCAAAATATGATGTTATACTCTGAAAAGGAACCTTAGTTATGAATGTTGACTTTGAACAGGAACCTGCAAAAAGGATCATTGGAAAACATGCTTATTCTAAGATTGTTAATCTCTTGAAAAAAGAATGAGTTGGATGATAACGACGTTATCATGATTTAAGTGAATGAACATGATGCGGTCATGATGAACGTAAATACAACAAGATGTTGATTGTGGACTTTAAAAGAATTTCGAGGACGAAATTCCTTTAAGGGTGGAAGAAATGTATCGCCCAAAAACATACCCTAAAAGTATTATTGAATTGTTATTCAATTAAACAAATTTTTTTTGATTAAAACAAATTATTGTTGGGATTTCGGCCAAAATTAAATATGTTTTGATAAATAATATCACAATCTGGATAAATCTCATGGAGATAAATCCAATATGTTGACTATGTGTGTAATCTTGATTGTGAAATAGAGTACATACCCAAATTAAGAAATAAATAAAGATTTTTTATGATGTGAACTTTGAAATAATTTATTGAAATAAATCATGAGAATAAACTAAATAATATGAATACGATGAGAGAACCTTTTTGAATAAAGGTCAAGTAAATCAATTTTGACTCTATCAAAGTCAAACTCCTAAAAATATGATGCCAGAAAAAGTATTACAAATAAATATAAAAATTATATCATCGAATAGAGTTTAATTGTATGATCGCAACGGTGCAAACGAATTTCAATTCGGAGAAAGTTGCACCAAAACGTATACCCCGATTGGGACTGAAATTAGTCCCAATCAGGGACTTGCGTTTGGAATCGTAAAAATCGCAGCCCCCTTCACTTAGACGCCAAAACAGGAGAAGTCATGTCTTCTTCCTCAATCTTCTTCCTATATATACCAACCTCTCCTACCTCAATTCTTCACCATTTCCCTTCAAATTTATTATGAGAGTTAGCCTTGAGTGTGGAGAACGCAGTGGTGCTCTCAATTTGGTGTGAAGTCGCCACCGGAAGTTTCCCCAAAAAATTTCCAAAACCTCCGTTTAAGTTCGAGGTAAGCCCGTAGATATATCTAGTGACTAGAATGTTCGTATAAATCGTTTTTACGTTCATCAACGGTCATTTGGTTGAGTTTTGTGTTTGACATGTTTGAAGGACCAAGAATCATAAACCTTGAATTTGTTGTTAAAACTACGATTTAATGATACCAAAATGATCTTTGAAAATTAGAGAACATCTCTATATAGTTTAATTGAAGTTTTGTGACTAAAAATGATATTTTCAAAAATGGACCCGAGGAAGAAGACGATGAACAGTAGACATTAATCGATTAACTCATGCTTATTAATTGATTAATAGATTAATACATGTTGATTAATAGATTAATTAATGTTGATTAATATATTAATTTCATGTTGATTAATATATTAATTCATGTTGATTAATAGATTAATTCACATTGATTGATAGATTAATTCATGTTGATTAATAGATTAATTCATGTTGATTAATCTATTAATTGATTGTTCCGCTGAAGCATTTGAAATATGTAGCAATTAATCTATTTTCCATCTTCTATTAATCGATTAACATTCTGTACCGCTGAAAGATATGAAGTCAGTAACGATTAATCGATTTTCCAACTCTATATTAATTGATTATTATGTGCTGGAACTAGAGAAACTTTTCAGAAAATTTGTATTTGAAATATTAAATCATATTCTTGATATCAAACAATTATAATCAATATGGAAATGATTTCTGGAAATAAATATGATGTTTTGACATACCCAGAAACCTTATATGATGCATGACGGTAAGCTAGAGTGTTAACACTTGATGCTAAGCTGCTAATTGTTATTGAATATTATGATGATTATTATTTAATGATTAAGATGAATTGATGATTAAATACTAATGAACCTACTGATTAAAATGATTATTGTGAATGATTGAACAATAACTTAAAACGAATATGTTGATGATTATAATATATATTGAACTTTAGGGTATCTAGAAGAACTCTAAGATATATACCCATAGTGATGTTGATTTTGAAGGGTATCCAGAAGAACTCAAAGATATACTCATTTAGTTATGCCTTGTGGGTATGATGTTCGGTGGCCAGGGTTAAAATGTACGTACGGGATCCACAAACCAAACTTGAGTACCTACTCGTTTGGGGGTACCACCCAACCCGATAGTGAACATTCCGTTGTTTGGTTTCTGGTTGACCTTAAGCGAAGGTAAGTTTAAGATTTTGAAAACCTTTTTGAAAATCTGTATCTTAAACTATACCTAGCTTAAGGTTTTGTTAGGAATATCTTAAACTAAAATTAGTTTAATAAATAAATTGGCCTTAGACTAAGAATATTTTTTATGAGCATTGTTGACATTATGAATGTTGAATATGAATGATGAATATGAATGTCGAATGTTGAATTAGGATTGATGAATATTGATTATTGATTATTGAGTATCTGAACAGAACATTTGTGCATGATATCAAATGATTTGATTATGAATTGAGACTCAATTTACATGGATGTTCAACGCATTAGACATTCTTACTCAGCTTCAACGATGAGCGTGTAGCATGCTTTATTTGCTACATGCAGGTTAATAGAAAGAATGATGTGACGTAATCCTGGAGGCAGATAGAGGCGAGATTGTTGGAATGGATGTGATGGTTTTGAATTGAATAACATAAATAAATTATGTTTATGATTATGATTTGTTAAGCTTCCGCAATGTGGAAAACTTCGTACTCTTACTATTATGAATATTTTTCTTAGGATGTATAAAAGTGTTTGAAATGTTTTAAATTTTTATGATTACCAAGTTAATACTTTAGCCCAAAAGGGGCTGCAGACTTGGACGGATTAGGGTGTTATATCTTGTCCTTCTCGTTCTTGAGCTTAGGACACATTCGTTGAATGTGTCCTATTTCACCACACCCATAGCATTTGGGTGGAGTGTTCTTCTTGGCTCCCTTCTTCATCATCATCTTCTTGAATCTTCAGACGAAGAGCCTGACACTACAAGAAATTTGGTATTTTGGCGCACTTAAAATGGTGGTTCGCCACACTTATAAATGTGGAAAAAACACTTTGCCACACATGACCTAAGTGCGGCTACCTAACTGTGGGCAATTTTTAGCCGCACTTTTAGATAAGTGTGGCTAATTAATATTTTACCAACACTTAATATGTGCGAGTAATAATTTTTTTCCCAACATTTACATGTGTTGGGAAGGCACCACACATATAAGTGTCGCAAATATCAATTTTAAAAAATAAAAAAAAACTATATGCACACAAATAAGTGTGGAAATGATCGACCAAGTAACTAACTTTTATATCAATTACAACTAATTTCATATCAAATGCACACGACACTCTAAAGAAAAGAAAAATTTATTAGAAAGAGAGTGATATGACCAGACATCCCAAAGTGACCAAGCAGTCCTAGCTAAATGTTACTGAACAAAAAATTACAATGATCAACAAATTGTAAACATCCAAAACCCCAATAGCGAGTTTGACAGATCATGTGTTGTGTTCCAAATTGCATAACCATATTCTGGTTCAAAACTAAATGAAAGTAATACATTACAAACGAAACATCAGTCAATTGTAGATGAGGTCTGCATCTTAACTCCAACACTTGCTGTTGTTTTAATTAGGAACTACTAGAAGAACCACAAGTCAAACCATAGCAAATCTCAAAGTCATTTTCTAAGAACCAAGAAGGAAGTGCTCATTTACAGAACTCTGGTAGATGGTGACTTTGAGATGTTTTATTGTTCTGATTCTGAATATATACGCCTTTAGCCAAAATGCAAAATCATAGCTATCCATGGCGTTGCATGTTACCCTCTCCATCATAAAAAGTTGAGTCCTTCACGCAATGAAGGAATCGTTATAAGCCATTTGAAGCCATGTGTGCAAGGCATTACGTGCAAAAGAAACAAAAATATAATATATTAGAATGGCATATGAATAAATGGTATTACCTCCATCCAAAACACAACCATGTTGTTCTAATGACCAAGTGATATAGCAGAAGTCCAAGGTAAATACCAAAACCATCGTCCTATTCTTTAAACCTATTGAAGCCATACAATGTAAAAGCACAAGCAAAACCAGTAACCAAAGTAAGGGCCAAGGCCTGAAGAAACCAATTGTGTTGATCTAACAACATATTGCATTGATAAAAAAACTGTTTAGCTATTGATTCTCAACCATAAATGAGTAGTGTGCACTCAGTATACTTTTACTCGTGACCAATCTCAAACATATCCAAAGATAGGTTCCAAAGGATATCTAATCTGCTCAAGCCTCTGCACCTCAAAATGATATAAACCAGTAGATAGAAAATGAGAAGTCTCCCTCAGATCTTTAGAGTTTTTATTCCTGAAAGTGATAAAATCAAATATAAGACTTATTGCATGCTGAACCAAATGCAAACAAAAATCTAGATAATAATATTTCATTATATGCAATGACTTAGCTTTGAGTTATCATTCCATAATTGTAAACAACGCTCTAATCATATTTTACATCAACTAAGTACACTTGTATTGAAATTGTAAATATCGGTCAATATGAGAATTGTAAGAATAAGAGGGTACCTGAATTGTTATTTGCACATTATTTGCCTCATAGAATTCCACAACCCTTAGCAAAGACCCTAGCAAGCCAGTCTTTGCCCTAGTCAAATAAACTGTCTCGTGTCCAGCTGAACCCAAGGCTCCTGCAATGTCTCACCTAGTCCAAACCTAGCCACCCAATCATAACTCACCTAGACCATGGCCATACACCCCTAGTCCGAGCCCCCACCAGCCTTGATTTGTCTCTGGCTCGTCCTTGACAATCCGATTCTTCAGTGTCCATCCGTCAACCTTAGATTCCCCTAAAATCTGAAAACAAATTTATAAAACTGCAGACATTCTTTTCATGAAAATGATCAAAATAAAACACCTACCTCAGGAAAAGAGAAGCAGAACTGGCACTTGAGCTCTTTGTCAGCATGTTTAATTTGCTCCTAATGAACAAAATTAAATCTCCTTATGCCAAATTGAATAACATATCACAAACTGAAAGTTACAAAAAAAATCTAAGTTGTTCAATTCTTCTCCATTCATTTTTGTAGTTGTCTAGATAACCTGTCCTGTTTTGTTTGGCAAGGAACAAAATGATATGGTGTACCAATATGAAACTTCTCATAGTAATAGAGCAATCATTCAATAAATGAAAAAAAAAACCCACCCAAATCTGATTAAAAGAGAACCTTATGGCCAGATATGAGACCTCTAAAATGGTCCAAAGTGAAACTAAGACTAATTGCCCCAAAGCAATCCATGGTTTTAGTTAGTCTTGAGGTTATATGAAGTTGCATATTAACCTATTAACCATGCTACATATTGTCTCTGAACCTATACTGATCAAAACTGTAAAGAAAAAGTAGAAAAGCTAGAAAAAATGTTAGCCCATGATCAAAGGATCAAATTGTGTGGGAAAGTGTACCTGTACCTAACATTGAACCAAGGAATCATTGCCTAATTCAATATCAACGGTATTCGTCGTGGCATAAGCAAGAAATCTGGGAATTTGGCTCTTTATCTACAAAGGTCTCTACAATCCCAACCGTCACTTACTCAAAACTGTCAATTAACTCAAATTAACCATGAAACTTTAAATCCGCTAAATCCAACAAGTTGAGTTGTGTTTACCCTAAAAACTGAAATTAATTGAATTTCATTTACCTTAAATTCAGCCAATGGCGAAGGAAGCGGCGGAAGATTGTAGTCAGCCATCTAGCGCAGCCTAGGGACAATGGCGAAGTTCTCAATTAAATACAAAATCATAAAATTTTGCTTAAATTTTAACCATAACATATAATTATCAATTTTGACTTTGAATCTGTCCAAAATCCTAAAACATATACAATGAACCGAAATTGAACAGAGACTAAGAAGAAGAAAATACAGAACAATTTCAATTTAGAGTTTATACCCACAAATAACCATAGGCGCCTGATTTTTTTCTTAGATTGGCGTTGTAATCGCTATTGAATCATCGTCGGGAATCGCTGGTCGCCACTCCATACTGTCGTTGCTCCCTGCCTCATCCTTGTCGCTGATGGCGTCATCGTCAATAGTGCCGGGACTAGGGTTGAAACCCTAGCCCCGGCGACGTCTCTTACCGCGACTGCTATATGTTTTCGTTGTGTGTCCGATAGATGAAGAATCGATCTGATCTGCAATTTGCAATTTTGATATGTGAATTCGATGTTTGAGTTTAATTTCAGAGAGTGATGTGGTGACCTCTGTGTAAAATCTCACTAAAAGGAGTGACGGATCAGACTACTGATTATTAATGAAATGGGTTAAACTTTTTATTTTTTGGTAGTATATTAAGTTATTGGATTGTTTTTATTGAATTAGAGGATTACGGAGTAGTTTTTGTCATAGCAACACTCGTATGTGCGAAAAAGCTAAATAACTGTTAGCTTTTAGCCTCAATTGGTCAAGTGCGGTAAAATAAGTGCTGCAAAATGCATGTTTTCTTGTAGTGTGAGGTCGGTGTCGTCACTATCATCATCATCGACAATGTTGTTGTCGTTGTTTGACATTGATGCGACTAGAGCAATGGTTCTCTTTCTCTTCTCTTCTCTTCAACCACTTTAGAAAGTTGAGTGGTTTCGTAGCTAATAAGACTACCTTGAAGAGAATCATAAGTGGTCATTTGAAAGTCATGACTTTCTTCGATTGCGTCCACCTTTGAATGCCACTTTGGTGTCAAGCTCCGCAGCACCTTCCTCACTAGTTCTGGTCGGTGTATACTTTCCCGAGAAGATTTAAAGGATTGATGATGTTAGATAATCTCTCAAACATATCCTCTATCTTCTTTTTTTCCTTCATGGAAAAAATTCATACTCATGGGTGAGTTGATCAATTTCTGTGTTTCTTACTTAGGCGGTTCATTCGTAGGTGATCTCCATCTTCTTCCACATTTACTTTGCGGTTTCACACTGCGATATCTTGCAGTAGTCATCCGCATTAACAGCAGAAAACATCATGTTTATTGCTTTGGCGTTGAGCTTCATCTTCTTGCAATCTTCGTTGGTGTATTCCTTTTCGGTTTTAGGAAAGTTGATTTCTCCGACTTTCTTCATAGGAATGCTCCAACTGTTCTTCACAATCAACCACAACTTATAGTCGTTGGATTGAATGAAGATCCCCATCCTTTCCTTCCAATACGAGTAGTTTGTTCCATCGAACAATGGTGGCCTCGTGGTGGATTGGCCCTCGTTAACTCCTGCGTTGAACATTCTATAAGCCATTGATCTTTGAATTCCTGAAAAATAATATGTATTCAAAGAATTTCCTCCTCCGATACCAATTGTTAGACAAAACGTGCAACTCTAGAGGGGGAAGAATAGAGTTGTTTTCTAGAATGAGTGTTTTTTGCGTGTGTGATAAACGTAAAGAAAAATTGCAGGAAATATGTAAAGAGTAAAGAGAAAGAAGAACACCACGATGTATACTGGTTCACCACATCGTGGCTAGTCCAGTCCTTCGAGAGACTTTCTCAAAGGTCCTACTATACTTCAAGCTTCAACAGGTGCTTGAAAAACCAATTACAACTCGAGAACTTGAATCTCATAAGCCTCAACTTCTTACAAACAAGACTTGAATCACACAAGTCTTAGAACTCACAAACTCAAGGGAAATTGAGTTTAACAACACAAGAATGAAGGCTCACACAATTCAGCAAGTAGTGTTTAAATGTAAAGCTCTTATAGATGACATTATTTTTGCATGCAATAAAAATATGTTTCTAGCTTTCAAAATATTATTTTGATGATCAAGAATGGAGCAAGAGTGAAATGTATTAGAGGAAGAGAATGGAGTGCATGAATTGTGTATGAAATGAAGGAGGAAGTGGGATTTAATAGGGTTAAGAAAAATAAATCCGTTGCGGAGAAAAAGAAATTTTTTTTGACAGATTTAACCTCAGGTGATCGATCTAACCCATATGATGGATCACCAAGATTTAAAAAATTTGGTAAAAATTTTGATCACAACATCGGGTGATGATCGATCCACACCCCTGGATCGATCCCACGAAGAAAATGTTGGGTACATTGTGATCGATCCAGGGAGGTGGATCGATCCACTGAAGAATTGCTCTGCACACGGTCATCGATCCAAAAAGGTGGATCGATCATCTGAAGAATCATTTCCAAACATAAAGGACCCAAGACATATGTGCGAGTTGAAGTGCATTTTTAAACTTATGGGTTTATTTGGGACATTGAAATCACGGGTAAGGCTCCCCATCCTATCAAGAATTATTCAAAAAATAATTTTTGAATAAATGAAGGAAATTTTTTGGTGTATAAATGAGTCCCAAAAATATTTTGTGTGTCAAACGATGTACACAAAAAAATATAAAAATAAATTTTTCTTAACCATAAAAATTTGTTAAAAGGATATTTTAAGAAAATCTTGACACACTTTTTATAATTGACCCAATATAATGTTTTTAGACAGGGAAAAATTTATTTTTCAACTGAATCTAAAAATAATAGTTTAACCCTTTGAAATTAATTTGTTTAAGTGAAAAATATTTGTCGTGCTTACAAATGTTCCTACGACTCAATAAATATAAAGTCTTCGGAATCTTCACTTCACTTCATAAAATTCTGCGTAGGAATTGGAACGTCGAAAATTATCGTTGTAAAAATTCTTGATATGCCTCTTTGCTTTCTCGAATCAAAAATAAATTTTTCATTCGGCGTTGCATTTGTCATTTATCAAAACCTGAAAAATAATATTAAAGAATATCCAAAAGGGGTTTGAACTCATGTCCAACACTGTTCACCCAAACTTTACATTATTGACTAGGAGGAATACCCGGGTGGGGTACTGAATGTCAAATCCTTGCTAGTGGGTTTAAGTACCAGGCGGGACGCCACTTGGATGTGATAGCACAAGTTGATGATGGGACAAGGTGAATAAGCCCATACCGCCTACCCTGCAGCACAGAGAGAAACCTGACACCATAATGGCGGTAGTAAGAATGATAGGGGATGGCTACAGTGTATCTGAATAGTATACCTTTTTGTCCCTATAAATATTGATGTAAGCATTCTCAATGGGGGGATGCAACTTAGAGTAAGAAATAATACCGCCAAGACATAATTGCAATAAAGAAATTACGTAAAATATAACAACCGGGTTATAAGTGTTTCCACCCCTAACCCTTCTAAACTTTGTTTTTCGTTTTGTCTTAGTTGGCATAGATTTTACATCATCAAGTGCCAATCCATTACCATGTACATTACCAAAAAGTATTGTAAATTACCCATATGTAGTGTGACATTACCACAATACAAACTCTTATTTTAGAGATAAAAAGATGAAGATCTTATTTTAGTACTTTCTTTATGTTTT
This sequence comes from Cuscuta australis, assembly GCA_003260385.1. Classification (NCBI taxonomy): domain Eukaryota; kingdom Viridiplantae; phylum Streptophyta; class Magnoliopsida; order Solanales; family Convolvulaceae; genus Cuscuta; species Cuscuta australis. The sequence goes on from NQVE01000083.1 coordinate 732,404, forward strand.
ACTCTTATTTAGGGTGATTTCTAAATTAAACGCTTAGTACAACAAATATAATCACCCGTCAATTTATGAGATCCGTGGAAAACTCATTGGAGTAAGCAAATCGCAATTTTTAAGACAAATTTTCCTACCTAAAGTTCCAAGCCTAATCACGAAATTGGGCTAATCTTTTTATGAATTTGACAGTTTTGTCAATTAGGTGTACAAAAAATTGCCAACTAATCATAATACGTATCACACTCTTAAATCATCAACTCTCAAATATTATCCGATAAAAATTGCTAAGTGATCATGATTTTTAATATCCGTCAACGCCCGTATCCAAATTCAATATCTGATAAAAATAAATGGATACGAATTTGGTAACGACATATCAAATCCGATTAACATCCCCTACCTAAAATCAATTCATGTTAAAAGAAACGCATATCTAAGTCTTTTAGTGCATTCTGCACACACAAACAACCAAGACATTCAAGTATAACTTGGCTCAAATAGTCTCTGCCACTGGAAAATTAATGCACACATGACCAACAAGATAATATAGTAATAGTAGTTGTAGAAATTGGAATAAACTATGAGTTGGAATAAAATGGAACAAGTTAGAAGAATCTGGAACGAGTTGAAGTGACAAGAGAAAAACTATGAGCTAAGACCCAAACTACTACCCAACTTCCACAATTCCAGATCATATCCATCTAAAGGGGAAGGGATTCCATGGTTGATGATTCATGTTCTTGCTCTAGAAGAAGGCATCTGAGAACCAAAGGGGTAAACCACACCACAGTAATTGTTATTCATCCTTTAGCGTTTTGAACTTTCAATCATTATACAATATATCCAACATCCTCGTGTTAGGCTCGGTTTGGTGTGGTTGCCACACCAAACCACAGTAATTGTTATTCTTTCCTTAATAATAAGTTTTCCAAGATTCTCATACAGAACTGCATTTGTGGCGTGTATCTTCGTAGATATTTGTAAGCAATAATGTCTCATTAATCTTCAAGTACGGAATGTTATTCAAAGTCATGCTAGGTGCAATACCAGCAGTGATTTGCAGGTGTCACCGCGCATGTCATCTGCCAATAAGCTTGCTCATTGCCGCATTCACCCTTTCATCTGTGATCATCTTGTGGCAATCATAAAAATCTAATATTTCCATTGCAATGTTTTTCACCTGTCATGGATTCAACAGGGGGGGGGGGTAAAATGGTAAATTTCTTATGTGCATGTTGTGGAGTAATTCTAACGGTTATGAGAGAGATTTAGCTTGCAAGCAGCAATACCATGTTCATGTCAGCTTGAAGCTCTTCAAACCAGGGAGTGGTCTCCTTGTCCTTCAATGCACTCCCTATGTAAATGCATGCTAGTGCTATCAAGTGTGGTGGGTGTATAAGAATCAGATCCATCTTATATGTATCGTTCACAATTCCCCTGAAAATGCAGTAACATACAGCGTACAAAAGACAGACAGGTTTTACGTACAGGCTAAGGCTGACAATATACACAGATGGATAAGACTGAAATAATGCCCATTATTACCATATCAGTTGAGTTGAGTCGCTCATGCCAGCATCTTGAAGCAACCTAACAGCATATGAAAACAATTGAACCACTCACTCTGCACTAATCAAGAAATGATCAAATTGGAACTAGTCAAATAAATTGTAATTCCACACCTCAATCAACTTGTGTAGAATTTGCATAATTTATTTGAAACTTTAATTCTGTTCTTCTAAACCATGTATCTAAACTAAGTATATGTTATAACGACTTTGCATTTTTGCAACACAAAATCTATAGAACGCAATTCTTACGGTGTTAGAGACCGGTATGGATGGAATACAACAAGGTAATAGTTGAGAGCTTCCAAAAGCTTCATTTCCATTTCAAGGATGTCCTTTACTTCATATCTATACTTCTCATCGGAATCTGAAAAAGATAAATAAAATGGGATGTCAATTGCGTAAAAAGGTAGGGAATGGAATAAGTAAATGGAATGTTAAAAATTCCTAATTGTTTACATAATTTCTTGATGTAAAACACAAGATGCCTAGCCTGCATTGTGCTCTCTTCAGCTTTTGATGCCAAGTATAAGCAGGCCGGAGCAACCAGGCGAGGATCATACTCAATCATACTCTTTCTGAAGGGAATAATAGAAAATGCAGTTATAAGTACTCATGTTTCCAGAGTGAGAAGGAAATTAAGTGTGAAAACATAACAAACTAAAGGGAACAAAAAGGGTGATCGGGACAGATTGATCAACTTAATGAAAGACAACAAGTCATTAGTTGTTCATATTACTCCTAAACTGAGGAAATTACCGGAATATACCTGACGTAAACACGTCTCATATACGAAATGGCAGTAGCTACAACCCTGATAAAAACCAGCGTGTTAGAGACTGCAAAAAATTTTGCCAAATGTGGCAAAGAAAAAAAGATGTGACATTTTCCCCCATTCTTAGAGCACACAAGAGAAGATTATATTTACTATCTAATCAGCCGGATTTATCAGAAGGAAACACAAACCTTTGTCTTACTTTTACATTTTGAGCTAGTCTTGTCATGTCTGTAAAGATAGCAAAATAGGGTTATCATTGCATGATAAGCGAAAGAGATTAAGAATGTAGAAAAAGGTACAAATTCATTCAAGAAATATGCAAGCAAGGAGAAGAACAAATGTGGCATCGTGTTTTCCATTACATATCCCCAAAAAGACTACTAACAATTAGAATACACTTTTTTAAAAATTTTACTGCTTACCATGAATGTCGATGGATTTTTTTTATGTTTAGGGAGTTAGATGTGACATAAAAATTGATGATTTGGAGAGCCATATCATTTGCTTACAGAAAAAATAGTTATATTTATATGCTAGAGCATCTCGGGTACCCATTTGTTTTGCATATACAGCACAACCAATGAAAAAGAGGGATCTACCTTACACAGAAATCACATAATTGTTTTGGTAATAGAAGACATTCCACTAGAACAAACTTCAAAGAATAATAAATAAAAAAAACTACAAAGAGCCCTGTCATTGAGTTTAATCAAGATATAAAATTTCCCATAAAACCATAAAATTTCAGTACATAAATCAGTAACAGATACCTAAGAAAATCATTAAAAATCAATGTTCCAACACATATATACACTAATAGATTAGAAATCAAGAAGGGAGAAATACAATTAGACATATGGAGCTTGATGAGCTTGCGATCCTCAAGGGTGATGCCTCTTTCCTTCTCAATCTGATGAGCAACATCCACCTCTTCAGGATCCAGAAGATTCTTGCTGTAATTTAGAAGCAATGGGAAAAATTGTGAAATTAAAATAATAACGAAAAAAGGATATAATCGAAACACAGGAAACCCATATTCACACGAACAAAAAACGATTCAATCTAAACTTACTAGTGAGATGAGGTCCAGAAATTTGCAGCCATGATGGGGTTTAAGAGAATTCAGAACTCACTCAGGTGGGAGGAGGAAAACTCAACGAGTCGCCATATTGCCCATTGCATAGGGCTGAGCATGGTTTGGTACAATAACCGTCCGGTTCGAAACAATGTAGGACGGATATTTTTTCCCACCCCTAATATTGCCTTGAATGGAAGGCATATTATATCGTATAGCGGGGTGGAGGGGTGAACAAGTATCAAACGGAATTTAAAAATTACTGAAAAAAATTGAGAAAATTGGACCGAAGACATATTGGAAAAAATCAAACCGTACCGAACTGAATGATGAGATCGGTATTTTTGAACGGTACGAGGTAATTTTCCATTTTGAAATTCCCGAACCGAAGATATATGCTAAAATACTATAAATATAATATTCGTTTTATATTTATTCATTAAACAATAAGTCTACTTAAAATTTTGGTTCAAATTTTATTATGTGTACATTATTCTTTTATTCAAGTTTTAATTTTATGTTGATGAATTAAAAATATTAACAAGCATTTAGAATACTATTTTCTAATCATTCATTTTCTTTAGTTTCTGAAATAAAAACTATAAGTTTCATAAGTCTTTCTTGAATTTAATTATTAATTTTTCAGTTTCTTATGATTCTTTATTAAAATACATTTTTATTTTTCAAAATTAAAGGGTTTTGTTAAATTTGGCTCGAGCTGGGGTCTCTTTGAAAAAGCCTTTCTACTTTCGAGTTGGGGCAAGGTTTGTATACACTCACCCTCCCTAGACTCTGCTTTCCTAGATTATAGTGGGTTGTTTTTGTTGTTGTTGTTGTAAAGGGTTTTGTTAAATCTTAAAATATAAATTAGGTTCACATGCATGTATTTATACCTATTTATACAAAAATTGATACCGAACTATCCCAAACCATGTTGAACCAAATTATGGGATCGGGTTTACTATGAGATAAAATCTCATACCAAATCGAAGTATCTGGTTCAGTATTGGTACGAGCTATCCGGAAGTATCGCGCATCATGGCACACTTATTGTTGTTGGAACACACTTTAAGACTACGTTGTGCTAAAGAGGTGTTTGTTTTTGACAGGTTTTGATAAATGCCAAACCACCAAGTATATGAAAAAACTTTGAACAAACACAAGGCGAAGAACAATATAGCAAGGTGATAAAATAAATTCAAGAACCAAGAACGAAGACGAAGACTTAAGAAATAGTTGAGTCAGTCTTAATGTGATCAAGTCCGGTATTAACTTTGTGACTTGGGTCTCTAGGATTAAAACCATTAATGCGATTTTATGCATCATTAAAACAATTTTAATAAATGTTTTATAAGCCAAAAACACTTGGTGTTCGTTCAAACAAAAAACCACAACGTTTGGCTTTCAGAAATCGGCGTTCGGCTTTTGGTTATAGGGTTTGGTTTTTGGTGTCTGTACCTACCAAGTGGTTTTTAATCTTTTAACATTAGTTTTTACTTCTGGGCACATTTAAATAGTTCTCCAAAAAAACATGTTAAAAACCACCTTCCGTTTTTGGTCTTTTGGCAAAAATCATGTCAAACGGCTTAAACTTGGCTACCCGTGGTTTCTTCCTTAATGACATGATTTTTAAGATATTACACTTGGTTTCTTATTAAAATGCATTAAATAAGTATTCCTATTACTTAGTTTTCAAACTAGAGATATTTGGTTTTTGACTTCGGTTTTGTGTGTTGACTGTCTAACCATGGTTCTGGCAAATCAGCCCAACAATGATGTTGGCCTTGCAACATTGTTGTTGAGGTTGATGTTGAAAACCATGGTTTGGTAAAATGTCACCCATCAGCGATGTTGGAAGTAGAACATCGTTGTTATGTCTAAAGTGAAAATTTCTAGACCTCAACAGTGATGTAGGGGATGCTACATCGATGTTGAGCTTTGAGCATAAAAATCTATCTTTGGCAAAATGAATTTCAATAGAAATGTTGGCCCAGCAACATCAATGTTAGGCCAATTTCTTCCCTTGGCAGTAGAGTTCTCAACAACGATGTTCAATGATGAACATCGATGTTCGTTCCTGACCGTTGGTAGAAACTAAAGGCTAAATCTGTCCTTCTTTGGAAGTCAACCCATTCAACAATGATGCTCACCTGTTGAACATTGATTTTAGGTTACCGCTGAACATTCTAGTTGAAAAGTTTAAGCCTTAACAGCGATGTTCAGTACTTTTGCATCAATGTAGCAATACCCCAATAATATGATGCGCTGAGATAGGGTTCGAGACATTTGGTGTGCCGGCATACCCCCTCGTGGACTTCCACAATCACACGCTCTACTTCCCAGTTGGTTAGGCACCCAAGGAGTCATCCCCCAAATGCCCTCTTGTATAACATTCTGTCGATGACTTGGAATCGGGGTGCTCTAAGCTTAAATTTTCGCACCCGGTCATCTTACTCTGACAGACTTCCATCCACCAAGTACTTCAATAGGTCATGCATCCCATGGTCATCAGCTCCCACCGTGTTAATTCCTGACCGATTGGATTGTTCGGCTGCCACGATCGTTGTAATTTCCAATTTTCGATGCTTGCATGATCAATAATTTCCACCCGGGCAAGTTTTGAAACATGCTCCAGTATGGACTATGCCAGTTTTGAAAGGAGGTCCGCACCCGCATTTTCCACCCAGGGGATCTGGGCTATTTTGAACTACATGAATCCTTTGAGTAAGGCCAATACTAAGGGGGGTGTATTCAATATAGACTCTGCATGATTTTTTTTGGATTTTAAAAGTCAATAGATATTCAATTAGGATTTTAAAAAAACCATTTAAAATTTAGAGGTATTCAATTGAGATTTTAAAAAATCTTTCTAAATCTAATGATATTGGAAAACTGATAGATTTGTAAGGATTGTTATAAAAAATGGATTGTGATGGATTCTTAACCTAAAGTATAAATAAAAGTCTTTGGCAAATCCAAAGAAAAGGCCAGGGATTCTGCTTTCCGCCTCATTTTCTCGGTTCGCCGATCTTCCCTCTTCATCAACCGCAACCCCATCTTCTTCAACCTCCTCTTTACTGAAGAAATCCTTATCAAAATCCGTAGTATCCAAATAGAAGTAATTGGTGTGTACAGTACCTTGAGAATTGGCTCCGATTTCTTGAAAATCATTCGGGTTCTCAGAGGAGTCGGGAAACCCGAATCAACTAAAATTGGGTTGGGTAAAAGAAGCTCCCAGTCCTGGAGCTCTGCCGCCTCGATATCCATGTCGATTTTTACAAATCTGATAGGTTCTTCGTGATAAAAAATTGGGAACTAATTTATTGCTAATGACAATGATCAATATATTATTCTATGCTAATAAATTTATAATAATGATACTAATGTTTAAAAAGTAATTTATTTTTTATTTTATTATATTATTTTTAATTTAGGTTTTTTATCAATTTCATAAATAAAATTAATGTTAGATTAATGCATAATTTTTTTGAAATATTCAAATGTTTGTATAAATAATCCATGGATAAAAAATAATCTACTAGAATCCTATAAAATTCTTTTGATAAAATACAATAAAATCTATCTAACTCTGCGTAAACTCTAAATAATCCATTACAGAATCGACAGATTCTAAACAATCTATCAGAATCTTATAAAATCTAGATTAAATACACCCCCCTAAGTCTTTGTATTCTGCCATTTGCCCTTCCATTGCCTCCATGTTACCGGTCACTTGCCCTGTAACACCCTAATCCGTCCAGGTCTGCAGCCCCTTTCGAACTAAAGTATTTAACTTGGTAATCATATAAATTTAAAACTTTTCAAACACTTATTTATCACAATAATATTTTTCATAACATATACAGTACGGAGTATTCAACAATATTGCGGAAGCGAATTTAATTTTGACATATCATAAATCATTTCAAACTTGTCACATCGATCCCGACAATCTCGCCTCATCTGCCGCCAGGATCACATTAATCTTTTTGTTTACCTGCGTGTTACAAATAAAACACACTACACGCTCAGCGGTAAAGCTGAGTAAGCATATCTAATGCGTCGAACATCCATATAAACTGAATCTAAATTCATAATCAAATCATTTGATATCATGCACACAATGTTCATTTCAGACATTCACAGTTTGGTATTGTTCAGTTCATATCAACACATTTTATTCAATTCAGATACTATTTCAGTAGTGCTCTTAAATTATTCTTATTCTAAGGCCAGATCATAACAACGCTCTTAGCTATTCTTAGTCTAAGGCCAGATCATAATAATGCTCTTAGCTATTCTTCGTCTAAGGCCAAATCATAACTTCCATAACCAGATTCTTTTAAGGCAATTATTAATCAGACACTTAAACTATCATTAGTTTAAGGCAATTGATTTCGGACACTTAATTGTAGTCAGATAAGGCAACCAGACACTTAAACTATCACTAGTTTATGGCAAATGATTCGAACACTTAACTGTAGTCAGTTAAGGCAACGACAATATAGCGATTGATCAACATTGGATCAGGCATTCCCAAACGAGTAATCCTCTAGTTTGGTCTACGAATCTCGTTTATACATTTTTATATAATTCATCAAACATTCATGTTTTCATAAGTCTATTATAATATAAGATCTATTCTAGAGGTCTTCTAGATAGCTTTAACATCAATTAACTAATGGGTATATCTTAGAGTTCTTCTAGATACCGTTAACAATGCAAATCGTTTAATAATTATCAATATATTAATTTTATCCATGGTTCAATCATCAATAAATATTTTAATAAGTAAGTTCATCATTCATAATCATCCATAATAATCATTCATCATAATCATCAATCAACATAACAATTAGCGGTCTAGTTTCGAGTGTTAACACCCGAACTTACCATCATGCATCACATAACATTTTTATTTGTTAAAAACATTTTTTTATTGTAAAGAATCATCCTTAAAATAATCATAATCAATTGGTATCAAAAATAGGATTTTAGGGCTCAAAAATAGCATTTTTGGACAAATTTTCGGATCAGAAATTCGGGGGATCGATCCAGCCCTCTGGATCGATCCATACTATGAAAAATCACTCCCAGGGGATCGATCCAAGCCCCTAGATTGATCCAGAAAGTGGTGTTTCAGCCACTGTTCATCTTCTTCTTTGTTCGGGTCCAATTTCGGAAATACCGTTTTTAGTTATCGAACTTCAACGAAACTATATAGAGATGTTCTCCAAGGTTCATAGATCATTTTGGCATCATTAATTCATAGTTTTAACATCAATTTCATGGTTTATGATTCTTGGTTCTTCAAGCATGTCAAACACAAAACTCAACCAAACGACCATTTATGAACCTAGAAACGATCTATATGAACATTCTAGTCACTAAATATATCTACGGGCTTACCTTGAACTTAAATGGAGGTTTTAAAAATTTTCCGGCGAAACTTCCGGCGATGATAACTCCCAACTCCGGCGACTTCGGTGGCAACCAACAATACCAGACTGCTCTCGTCACTCTTATGAACACAATGATACTAAAATTGTAAGTTTTGGTGAAGAATGAGAAGGTTGATGATACTCTTATATAGGGAAGGGAAGGAGAAGGAGACGAAGTTGCTGAGTCATTGACGATTCACGCTAGGCTTAGTGCGATGGGAGGCGCCGTTCGCACTGTGTTCCTGATTGGGACCAATTTTGGTTCCAGTCGGGGTACACTTTTTGGTCCAAGTTTCTCCAAATTAAAATCCATTTGCACCATTGCGATCGTGTAGTTAAACTCTATCCAACAATATAATTTTCATATTTATTTGTAATACTTTTTCCGACATCATATTTTTGGGTGTTTGACTTTGACAGAGTCAAAATTGGTTTATTTGACCTTTCTCATAAAAGGTTCTCTCATTTAATTCATATCAATTATTCTCATGATTTATTTTAAGAAATCATTTCAATATTTACATTCTAAACAAATTCTTTATTTACTCTTGATTTGGGTTTGTACTCGTGTTCTCAATCAAGACCACACAAATAGTCCACATATTGGATTTATCTCTATGAGACTTATCCAGATTTTGATATTGGATGTCAAAACACATTTTGTATCGGCCCAAAGCCCAACAATAATTTATTTTAATCAAAACGAATTTGATTAATCGAGTATTTATTCATTAATAATTCTAGGGTATGTTTTGGGGCGTTACATTTCTCCCCCCTTAAAAGAAATTTTGTCCTCGAAATTCTTCTTAGGTTCAACGTTCAACGTTTCGTAATGATCTCAGTGATCATGACCGTTTCATATTCACATGGTTATGTCGCTATCTTACAGATACGTATTCTCAAGTCATTGATGTCACCAAACTCGTTCAATCTTCGAGAGATTAACAATTTTCGATTAAGCAACGTCTTCACTGATCCTTTGGTATTGATGACAAAAGTTCCTTCATAGTGTATACTATTGCATACTTGACATATTTGTACATAACTTCATTCAATCACGAGTCTCGTTTGTACGTCATCAAAAACGATTTAAAATTTCTTCAATACCTTTTGTAGAAGGGTCACGATAGGCATAGTTGGAAACTTGGAGGTTATTTCAATTCATACGTCGTAACGTAATCTTTTATGTTTTTCAAGGGGTCGTTGTCTTAGGCATTAGCCAATTTGACTTTTCGTCTCGCATTTGAACGTACTTCAAGATAGTGAATCTAACTGTTCATGAATCTCGATATGTCATATCGTCAGCAGACTGGGGTATGAGCGAGTACGTTGTTGTCAGTAGGAAATTCGAATCCATCCTTGCTGTACAAATTTCGACTGAGGATAACTACCCCTTTTCAAAGGTCAGGTTTTCAGATCCTATATATATCACGATTGTGGCAAGAGTATCTCACATTCTCATATTATCGAAGGAACTTCTCGAACTTTTCCTTACACCATAAAATTCATTGGTCTACTTAGTAGTCATGCTCTTGGTAAAAATCCAAAGTTCATGGCTACGGCGGTAGATTTAGGAAGGGAATTGGTAAGGCGAAAAATTAGACTTACCTATGGAGGAGGCAACGTTGGCCTTCAAGGAGTTGTTGCTTCAACAGTCTATACCAATGGTAATATAGTTAGAGGCTTCATACCAGGGTACATAGCAGCACGACAGGTCTACGGACTGACATATAGTGCAGAGTACACCGTTTCCAGCAATTACTATAAGTATTTCAAGATGAATCATGTTGTAGAGGCTTTCATCATACTTCCCAGAGGAATTGATGTTGGAACACGGGTTTACGCCTTACGTCGTACTAAACTGTGTTCGGTTTTTATGACAGGTTTTGATAATGCCAAACCGCCGCGACATATCGAAGCTAAAGTGAGCAAAACTAAGGCGAAGGAACATGGCATGATGACTTGAGAACCAAGAACCCAGAATCAAGAACGAAGAACTAAAACTGTATTGAGTCGGTCTTTATGTGATCAAGACCGGCACAAAATTCCAAATCTTGGCTCTCTAAGCTCAATTCATAAAAATCTCTTTTACATGTTCAAAAATATTTTTCTTAAGTTTAAACTTAGGTCAAAACACTTGGAGTTTGCCCAAGCCAAAAACCAAGCCATCCGGCATTCGGCTTTCAGAAACCAGCATTCGGCTTTCGGTTTTCGGCATTGGTTTTTGGCGTTCGAACCAACCAAGTGGTTTTCAACTTTTTATGACTGGTTTTTACTTCTGGGCATATTTAATTAGCTCTCCAACAAAAACGCCTCAAAAACCACTCTCCGTTTTTTGTCGTTTAGTAAAAACCATGCAAAACGGCACGAACTTGGTTAGTCGTGGTCTTCAACTAAATGACGTGGTTTTCAAGATGTTTTACTTGTTCTCTTAGCAAAATGCAATAAACAAATGTTTTCTAAACTTGGTTTTTATTTTGGAGAACTTGCATTTTTGACATCGGTTAACGGCGTGACTAAACCAACCATGGGTCTGGCTAAACCAGCCTAACAGCGATGTTGAGGTAATCAACAGCGCTGTCTGGACTGGGTAGCTAAAAACATGGTTTGGCGTTAAGTCTTCCAACAGCGATGTTGGACACTAGACATCGCTGTTGAGCCAAGGTTGGATTTCTATAAACTTCTGGAACAGCGATGTAGGCTTCCCTACAGCGCTGTCCAACCTAAGCCAAAAATATAGTGCATTGGCAGAAAGTTTTTGGACAGCGATGTTGACCCAGCAACAGCGCTGTCAGGCCAAACTTCCATCTCCAAAGGCAGACCTAAACAGCGATGTTCTAGTATAGAACATCGATGTAGAGACCTGACCGTTGGAAGGAATTTAAGGCTAAAACTTTCCTTGTTTGGAAGTCAACAGCCAAAACAGCGATGTAGGGGTTTTGGACATCGCTGTTGGCATGACCGTTGCTTCCCAATTTTTAAAAATCAAGCCTAGAACAGCGATGTCCAAGCCTAGGACAACGCTGTCTGGGTGAATTTCAGCAGATCCAATTTTAATCAAATCCCACAAATTATGCCAATCACCCCTTAAATACTTTGGTCCGTTGGAGCCTATTTTTCTACTATAAAATGGGGTGTTTGGGTCTGTTTTACACATCACATTACTTCACAACTCCTACTCTTTCATTACAAATCATTCTTCAATTTTTCATAGCTTTTGAGAGCCATTTTTGTGAAGCTTGTGTTGTGTTCTTGAGCGTTCTTAGTTTACTCATTATCCACTCTAAAAGAGAGTATTGTTCTTGAGTGTTTTTAGTGCTCTTAGACACTTGACAAGAGAAGGTATTTCTCTTGTTGTTCGAAGGGAGGGTTGTTTCCTTTGAAGGTTCGTTGAGGTTCGTGTGACTCGAATTCTCAAGTTGTACGGGTTTGTTAAGCACCGTTAAGCTTAACAAGATAGTAGTGTAGCTCGAGAGAGTCTCTCGGGAGGCTGGACTAGCCACAAGTTGTGGTGAACCAGGGTAAAATCGGTGTGCCTCGTTCTTTTCTCTTTACTTCTCGCTTATTCATTTTTATTCCTGCGATTTCTTGATTCTAACAATTGATACTATGGAAGGTTTGTTCACTTTGATCTCATGGGCATCCGAAGGGTTGCACAATAAACCCATTGGTCTCTTGAACATTGATGGTTATTTTAATAACCTAATCAAATTTCTAGATGATGCGGTGAGGCAGAAATTCATGGCTTCCAGTCAGAGGAAACTTTTCATCTCTTCTTTCTTTATTGATGAGCTCATAGACAAGCTAGCGTTTGCTAAAACTTTTCTGCGTCCTAGGGCTAGTTATGATGAGTTTGTAAATCTCGGAAGATTAGACTTAGAGTTGCATTTGTAATATTACTTTATGTAATTTCAGTTGAATTTATGTTGGAAATAATATTGTCCATAAACATTGTGAGTTAACCATAAAAATTATTCTAAGCTGCATGGCCAGTGCAAGTCAGAAAAATATCTATTTTCAACATCAGAATGCATCATGTAAATATCAAACATTTTCTCAAGATGGGTCAAATGAAAGATTTCATTATACAATGGTTTCAACATACGTAGGTTCAAGAAAATACAAATATTCTTGAGATACAAATCGAAAGATAATTTCTTGTTTACATAAGGTTTCTACATTATTCAACATATCATCGAGCCCTTGTAATACTGTAGGATCTTCATATAGTATCATCCTTGGGGTTGGATTCTTTGAATTGTTTCGTGTTTTAGAACGCTGACTTTTTCTTGAGCGAACAGGTTGATCTTGGACAGAAGTAACTGAATATGATTCAGGTTTAGAGGGACATTCTCATCGGAAATGTCCAGGTTCACCACAAATTAGACATAATCCTTGTGCAAGCTAGCAATCTCCAGGATGGTGTCTTCTACAAATATCACACTTTGGATGTTTCCATATTCTCATTTTGTTTGTGGATGATGTCGATTGAACTGTCATTGATTTTCCCTTTTTTAGTGTATGGCACTATCGATTTCTTGGAGGGGTCTCTTCCCACTTGAAATTGGTCGTTCATTTGGATTGACACTCTGAGTCTTCAGACTTTCATAGTAATCACTTAGATCTTTTTCGGCTTTGGAGATTAGGTCATATGCTTCAATGAAATCTACAGTTTGAATAGTAGATACGTGCGTCCTGAGATCAGGTCGAAGTCTTTTGCGAAACTCCTCAATGCGGTCAGCTGCTGTGCTCACCAGTGTGGGTACAAATTGAGCGAGATGGAAAAATCTTTGTTGGTATTCAGGGAGTGTCATATCTCCTTGCTTTAATTCAATAAATTCAGCACGCTTCTCTTCATGGAATCGAGCTAGGATATATTCCTTCTTGAATGCCCATTCGAAGAATTCCCAAGTCCAAGGTTTGGGTGTGTTTAGATTTTCATCAGTACGTTTCCACCATTCGGCAATTCAATCTCCTAGAAACTCCTCAACACCATTATCTTTCAAGGTTTTGAAAGTGATCAAACGAGGTGGTGGTGGAGGTGGTTGAAACATAAGGGCATGAGTCATTTGTTGCAAGAAGTTTACCATTAAGGTAGGTAGCATAGCATGAGGTTGACCTCCAACATTTTGATCATTTTGGAGAATATTTTGTGGGTTCACTGGTTCATTTTGAATAGGAGGTGTGAAATTAGATGCTTCGGTATGAACATTCTCTTGTTCGTTGTTTGGCAGTTGGTTACTTTGACCGTGAGTAGTTTCTTGACTCATATTACAATAACAGAAATTCCTTCATTAGGATTGAATAGGCGAGTTGATAACAGATATCACTTTATTTTATGTATTCAATCAAATTACATTGATGTTCTCGATGGTAAGCAATTAAGTCACTAGACATTTCATAACAAGGCATCACTTCTTTCAACAAGATTGAGCTGTCCATCGTTTCTAACACATAGGTTCTTCGACCGAACAAGTCGTCAGTTAGTAGCAAAGGATAACGGCTTTTGATGGTTAGTTTTGTTCGAGTTCTTGACAGGGATTTGATAGTATCCTGACCGTAAGTCAATCTTAGAGAGCACAATGGGTCCTCTAAGCTGATCAAATAAGTCATCGATACGAGATAATGATAACGATTTTATTTGACAATAGTTGATATAGAGTCTCATTAATCCATCTTCATTTGTGTACTCATTCGAGATGAACTCAATCGGTTTGATACTCAACTTTGCTTTCACCTCTATAAGGTTACCATCATTGGTCTTTAGTTGAAGAATTCTTCGTCAAGAGTTGTCAACAGAATGCCATTTAGTCAGCCAATTCTGTTGGAACACGGGTTTACGCCTACGTCGTACTAAACTGTGTTCGTTTTTATGACAGGTTTTGATAATGCCAAACCTCCGTGACACAACAAGGCTAAAGTGAGCAAAACCAAGGAAAAGAAACACGGCATGATGACATGTGAACCAAGAACCAAGAATCAAGAACAAAGACTTAGAATTGCATCAAGTCGGTCTTAATGTGATCAAGACCGGCACAAACTTCCAAATCTTGGCTCTCTAGCCTCAATTCATCAAAACCCTTTTTGCAAATTCAAAAATGTTTTTCATAAGTTTTTAAACCTGGCTAAAAATACTTGGAGTTCGCCCAAAGCAAAAACCAAGTCATCCGGCGTTCGGCTTTCAGAAACCGGCGTTCGGCTTTCGGTTTTCGACATTCGTTTTTGGGCATCCAAACCAACCAAGTGGTTTTTAACTTTTTATGATTGTTTTTTCTTTCTGGGCATATTTAAGCAGTTCTCCAACAAAAACGCTTCAAAAACCACCTTCCGTTTATGGTCGTTTAGTGAAAACCATGCAAAACGACACAAACTTGGTTAACCGTGGCTTTCAACTAAATGACGTGGTTTTTAAGTTGTTTTACTTGATTTCTTAGCAAAATGCAATAAACAAATGTTTTCAATACTTAGTTTTTATTTTGGAGAACTTACGTTTTTTGACATCGGCTAACGGCATGACTAAACCAACCATGGGTCTGGCTAAACCAGCCCAACAGCGATGTTGGTGCACTCAACAGCGCTGTCTGGCTTGAGTAGCTGAAAACCATAGTTTGGCGTTAAGTCTTCCAACAGCGATGTTGGACACTAGACATCGCTGTTGAGCCAAGGTTGGATTTCCAGAAACTTCTGGAACAGCGATGTAGGCTTCCCTACAGCGCTGTCCAACCTAAGCAAAAAATATAGTGCATTGGCAGAAAGTTTCAGGACAACGATGTTGACCCAGAAACAGCGCTGTCAGGCCAAACTTCCATCTTCAAAGTCAAACCTAAACAGCGATGTTCTAGTATTGAACTTCGATGTAGGGACCTAACCGTTGGAAGGAATTTAAGGCCAGAACTTTCCTTGTTTGGAAGTCAACAGCCAAAACAACGATGTAGGGGTATTGGACATCGTTGTTGGCATGACCGTTGCTTCCCAATTTTCAAAACGCAAGCCTAGAACAACGATGTCCAAGCCTAGGACAGCGCAGTCTGGGTGAATTTAAGCAGATCCAAATTTAATCAAATCCCACAAATTGTGCAAATCACCCCTTAAATGTTTTGGTCCGTTGGAGCCTATTTTTCCACTATAAAATGGGGTGTTTGGGTGTGTTTTACATATGAATTGACTTCACAACTCCTACTCTTTCATTGCAAATCACTCATTCTTTATTCATAGCTTTTTTGAGAGCCATTTTTGTGAAGCTTGTGCTGTTTTCTTGAGCGTACTTAGTTTACTCATAATCTACTCTATAAGAGAGCCTCGTTCTTGAGTGTATTCGTGTTCCTAGACACTTTGAGAGAAACTATTTCTCTCGGTAGATTCAAAGGAAGGGTTGTTTCCTTTGAAGGACTCGTTGTGGTTCGTGTAACTCAAACTCTCAAGTTGTAACGGTTCGTTAAGCACCCGCAAGCTTAACGAGATAGTAGTGTAGCTCGAGAGAGTCTCTTGGGAGGCTGGACTAGCCACAAGTTGTGGTGAACCAGGGTAAAATTCGGTGTGCCTCTTACTCTTCTCTTTACTTCTCTTTTAATTGTTTAATTCCTGCGATTTCTACGATCAAATGCTATTCACCCCCCCTTTAGTGTTGGTCACTTATTCTAACAATTGGTATCGGAGATTAACTCGCGTCCAAACTTAACCGTTTGAGAGTAAAGCGATCATGGGTTCTTCTTCTAGAAATCTCTATGCAGGAATTGAAGAAGGTCAGTCTACGTCTAGGCCACCACTCTTTGATGGCACCAACTATTCCTATTGGAAGGAACAGATGAGAATCTATATCCGTTCCACCAACTTCCAATTATGGTTGGTCATCAAAAATGGAGAGCAAATCCCAATGAAGAAAGTAGGAGAAACCACAGTCCCAAAAACCGAGGACGAATTTGATGCCGAGGACATAAAAAAGGTGGAGAACTACGCCAAGGCCATGAACATGTTGTACTGTGCCATCAATCCTGATGATTATCGCAAGATCTCTTGCTGCACCACTGCAAAAGAAATGTGGGACAAACTGGAGGTCACATATGAAGGTACGGACCAAGTTCGGGAAGCCAAAATTGACTTCCTAACGCAGGAGTACGAGATGTTCAGAATGAAGGAAGGCGAAAAGATCGATGACATGTTCGATCGGTTCTCAAAGATCATCAACGACCTTCATGCACTCAAGAAGACCTACACCAACAAGGATCTTGTGAGAAAAATCCTGCGAAGTCTCACACCCGAATGGAGATCAAAGGCAGATGCAATCTATGAATCCATCGGAGTCTCAAATGTCACCATCGACGGGTTAAGGGGTAATCTCAAAACTTATGAATCTACTATCCTAACCCCATCTTTGGATGAAAAAAAGAAGAAGGGAATAGCGCTGAAAGCAACCAATGAGACCATGGAAGAAGCTTCAAGCGATGACGACAACGAGTTCGGACTCGTCATCAAGAAATTCCACAAATTCATGAAGAAGGAATTTGAACGGAAAGGAAGAAAGCACGACGGTCCCCCAAAGTGCTATGGCTGTGGCGAGATAGGCCACATCAAGCCAAGATGTCCAAAAGGCAAAAGCAGCAAGGACAAACCTGGCTTCAAAAAGCAACGAGCCTATATCTCATGGGGTGGCGACTCCGGCGATGAGTCAACTGATCAAGAAGAGGAGGAAGCCGCCAACCTCTGCCTCATGGCGCATGAAGATCAAACTGACGTCATTCAAGAGGTATGTACCATTTCTTCCGACTCTTATACTTTTGAAGAAATGCAAGAAGCACTTCATGAGCTTTATGACGAATTTGTTAGCGCTTCTAAAACCAGAAAGTTCTTCAAGTGAATGTGAATCTTGCAAAATCTTAAAAGAAAAGGTTGCAAAACATGAGAGTACGGTTAAGAAGTTTAATACACCACACAAAGATCTTAATTTACTCCTTGACACTATGCATTTTTCTAAGGAAGGAATAGGTTTTGATAAAAATAAATCTAAGGATAAAAACGTTGAGCAAACACCTAGACAACCTCCTAAGGCTCAACTTAAGAAAGTTAAAAATCAGGATAATAGAAAATCTAGTCAACCTAGGGACACTAGACAACCTTGACAAAAACCTAGGAATGAAAATGTGCATGCTAGACAACCTAGAAAAAATTATCAAAATGATTTTGTGCATAAAAATAATTTTTCAAATAGACAAAATAATGCTAGGACACCTAGAAAAGGCCAGTTTCAAAATTTCCAAAAACCATCGTTTTCACAAAATAGGAACAAAATGGTTAAGCCTTCGAACTATTATGAACCTAGGCATATGTACAACCCCAATGTAGTTTGCCATTATTGTAATAAGATAGGCCATATTGCTCCCGTTTGCTACACTAGGCATAGGCACCTATCACAAAATCAAGCACACTACCATCAAACACCTAACACCCGAGGACCCAACGTAAATTGGGTACCTAAAACTCATTGACGTGTTTCATAGGTGTGCTTGAAGGCATCAAGTGTACTTTGGTACCTTGATAGCGGATGCTCCAAGCACATGACCGGGGATGCATCCAAGTTTCTCCAAATCAAACCCGCTAAAGGAGGAAACATAGTGTTTGGAGATAATAGCAAGGGAAAGATCATCGGCGTTGGTTCAGTAGGTAAATCTGAAAACACCTCTATAGATAATGCCTTGCTTGTTAAAGGTCTTAAACACAATCTCTTGAGCATAAGTCAATTATGTGACAAGGGAAACCGTGTGACCTTCGATTCAAAATCATGCACGGTAGAACGCCTTAGTGACAATAAGGTCATTCTATGTGGTGATAGAATCGATAACATTTATATGGTTAACTTAGACAAATCTCCCTTCGGCTTTGCTAAGTGCCTCATGAGTAAAGAGGAAGACACTTGGTTATGGCACCGAAGGGTAGCTCATATGAACATGAACCTTTTGAACAAATTGGTTTCACAAGACTTAGTAATTGGCATTCCAAAACTTAAGTTTGAAAAAGACACCATATGTGATGCGTGTCAAAAGGGGAAGCAAGTTCGGGCCTCGTTTAAGTCTAAGAACGTTGTTTCAACGTCTAGACCGCTTCAACTTTTGCACATGGATCTCTTTGGTCCTTCTAGAACGAAAAGTTATGGTGGCAACTACTTTGCATTTGTGATTGTTGATGACTACTCTAGGTTTACATGGACGTTGTTTCTTACTCATAAAAGTGAAGCATTTCATGTTTTCAAAAATTTTCTAAAGAAAGTTCAAAATGAAAAAGAAACAACCATAGTAGCCATAAGAAGCGACCATGGGGGAGAGTTCGAACGAAATCTGTTTTCAGATTTGTGTGACGAACTTGGCATTGATCATAACTTCTCAGCACCACGTACACCACAACAAAATGGAGTGGTGGAACGTAAAAATAGATGTCTCGAAGAGATGGCTAGAACTATGATCAATAAGGCAAAAATCCCTAAGTATTTTTGGGCGGATGCCGTGAGTACCGCGAGCTACGTGTTAAACCGAGCCGTCATTCCACCGATACTCATGAAAACTCCCTATGAATTATACAAAGGGAGAAAGCCAAACCTTTCCCATCTTCGAGTCTTTGCTTGCAAATGTTTTATTCATAATAACGGCAAAGATAACTTGGGAAAATTTGATGCCAAGTCGGACGAAGGGATTTTTCTCGGTTACTCACTTCGTAGCAAGGCCTATAGAGTGTTTAATAAACGTACTTTGACTATTGAGGAGTCCCCTCATGTTGTGTTTTCCGAAGATAATACTCGCTTGGCGAGAAAGGCTATTTGTGATGATCTTGCATATTCACTTGAAAGGATAAACATTGAAGACGATGAGGAAGACACGCCATTATACACAAACCCGCAACCACAACCTGAGGAAACACCTCAAGTGATGGTCGAAAATGAGGACCAAGCGGACGAAGAAGAACAAGAGGAAGCCCAGGAACAAGAGGAAACCGAGCTTCCCATCGCTTGGAGAACGCACAAGAATCATCCACTTGACCAGGTAATCGGCAGCATCAACCGCGGGGTAAGTACTCGTAACTCACTTAGAGACACCGTAAGACACATGGCTTTTGTTTCTCAAATTGAACCTAGAACCATTTCCGAAGCAATAAACGATGAACATTGGACCTTGGCTATGCAAGAGGAGCTAAAGCAATTCAAACGGAATGACGTTTGGGAATTGGTGCCAAGACCCGATGATCATACGATTATTGGTACGAAATGGGTGTTCCGTAACAAACTTGATGAAAATGGAATAATCACTAGAAACAAAGCTAGGCTCGTAGCTAAAGGCTACAATCAAGAAGAAGGCATTGATTTCGAAGAAACTTATGCTCTTGTAGCACGTTTAGAAGCTATTCGTTTACTTCTTGCTTTTGCTTCGTCTATGGATTTTAAACTTCATCAAATGGATGTTAAGAGTGAAAACCAATGATGGTAACCTTATAGAGGTGAAAGCAAAGCTGATTTCTAAACCGACCAAGTTCATCTCAAATATATATATATATGCGAAAACATCTCAAGTGTGAAATCTATTCATGCGATACCCAAAAATAAATATCTGAATTGAAGGAACATACCGAAAGTATGTCACCTCTCTGATATGAACTTCCTTATGTTTCACCGTTCAAAATTCTGTCAATCTTGATCCTCGAGAGGACCAATATTCGTAAATCTGTATTGAATATGTTTCCGTTTAAAAAAAAAAACTCAACTATGAAGATTGCCTGACAAGGAATCATCTGATAAAGTGTTTCCTCCTTGGGAGAATGCATGTTCTGATCATACGCGAATAAAGAAGAATCTATGAGACTTTGTATCAACTAGTGTCAGTTGAACAATTCATTATCCTTTACCTCGTATCGATGACTTATTTGACCAGCTTAGAGGATCCATTGTGTTCTCTAAGATTGACTTACGGTCAGGATACTGTTAAATCCTTGTTATGGAAGATGGACAAACTGACAATCAAGAATCGCTACCCTTCACTACGTATAGACGATTTGTTCGAAGAACCTGTTTGTTAGAAGCTATAGACAGCTAGACCTTGTTGAATAAACTGATTCCTTTCATGAAGCGATTAATGACTTAATTGCTTATCGTCAAAAATGTCGATGTAACCTGATTGAATAAGTGAAGCAAAGTGATGCTAACAAGACAAATCGATTGATTCGTTTGACGTAAAATACAAAACGAGACTAAAACAGTAACACCAACAGTGAAAGACTGAAGAATGAAGAAAATGTAGCTGCACTGACCATACAGCTTAGAATAATATTTATGACTAACTCGTAATGTTCAAGGACGATATTATTTCAACATGAATACAACTTAGATTACATAAGGAAAGTTAAAGATGCAATTCTAGGTCTAATCTCTCAGGATTTGCAAACTCGTCGTAACCGGCTCCCGGACCCGGGAAAGCTTTAGCAAACTCTAGTTTGTCTAAAAGCTCGTCAACAAAGAAAGAAGAAATAAAAAGTTTCCTCTGACTAGAAGCCATGAAGTTCTGTCTCACTGCATCGTCTAAGAATTTGAGAAGGTTATTGAAATAACCGTCAATATTCAAGAGACCAATGGGTTTACTGTGCAACCCTTCAGATGCCCATGAGATCAAAGTGAACAAACCTTCCATAGTATCAATCCCTCCAGGAAGTACGATGAAGGCCTCCACTACATGATTCATCTCGAAATGCTTATAGTAATTGCTTGAAACTGTGTATTCTGCACCATACGTAGGTCCGTAGACCTGTCGTGCTGCTATGTACCCTGGTATGAAGCCTCTAACTATACCACCATTGGTATAGACTGTTGAAGCAACAGCTCCTTGAAGGCCAACGTTGCCTCCTCCATAGGTAAGTCTAATTTTTCGCCTTACCAATTCCCTTCCTAAATCCACCGCCGTAGCCATGAACTTTGGATTTCTACCAAGAGAATGACTACCAAGTAGACCAACGAATTTTATGGTGTAAGGAAAAGTTCGAGATGTTCCTTCCATAATGTGAGAATGTGAAATGCTCTGGCCACAATCGTGATATATATAGGCTCTGAAAACCTGACCTTTGAAAAAGGGTAGTTATCCTCCGTCAAAATTTGTACAGCAAAGATAGATTCAATTTACCTACTGACAATGACGTGTTCGCTAGTAATACAGTCTGCTGACGATATGACATATCAAGACTCATGAACAGTTAGATTCGCTGTCCTGAAATACGTTCAAATCCAAGATGAAAAGTCAAATGGCTACTGCCCTGAAGACATCGACCCCTTGAGTAATTGAAAGACTACGTTACGACGTATGAATTGAAACAAACTGCAATTGTGCTTATCAAAGGCCATTCAAGAGTATTGAAGAAATTTTCAATCGATTCTGTTAACCAAGGACGTACAGATAAGACTCGTAACTGAACGAAGTTATGTATGTCATGTATGCAATACTACACACTATGAAGGAACTTTTGTCATCAAAGGATCAATGAAGACCTCACTTAATCGAAAATTGCTAATCTCTCGAAGATTGAACGAGTTTGGTGAAATCAATGACTTGAGAATACGTATCCGAAAGATAGCGACATAACCATATGAATATGAAACGGTCATGATCAGTGAGATCATTACAAAACGTTAAACGTTGAACCTAAGAAGAATTTCGAGGACGAAATTCCTTTTAAGGGGGGGAGAAATGTAACGCCCCAAAACATACCCTAGAATTATTAATGAATAAATAATCAATTAATCACAATTGTTTTGATTAAAATAAATTATTGTTGGGCTTTGGGCCGATATGAAATTTGTTTTGACATCTAATATCAAAATCTGGATAAGTCTCATAGAGATAAATCGAATATGTGGACTATTTGTGTAGTCTTGATTGGAAACCTGAGTACAGACCCAAATCAAGAGTAAATAAAGAATTTGTTTAGAATGTAAATATTGAAATGATTTGTTGAAATAAATCATGAGAATAATTGATGTAAATTAAATGAGAGAACCTTTTATGAGGAAGGTCAATTAAACCAATTTTGACTCTGTTAAAGTCAAACACCCAAAAATGTGGTGTCAGAAAAAAGTATAATGAATGAATATAAAAATTATATCGTTGGATAGAGTTCGACTGTCTGATCGCAACGGTGCAAACGGATTTTAATTCGGAGAAAGTTGGACAAAAAAGTGTACCCGACTGGGACCAAATTAGCCCCAATCAGGGAAGATTCTTAGCAATCAGCCGACCTTCCCATTTCGTCGATCGTGAGTCACCACTGACTCAACTCCATTAGCTTCTTCTTCTTCACCAATATATAAGGAAGACCTCTCTTCCTTCATTTCTTCACCAAACCTCTACATTCTTTATTCTATTATGTTCTTTGTTGAGAGAGGAGTACAGTGGTGCTATCATGTTGGTGAGAGGTCGCCGGAGCTAACCACAAACCTCGCCGGAAGTTTCGCCGGAAAATTTTCAAAACCTTCGTTAAGCTTCGAGGTAAGCCCGTAGATATATCTAGTGACTAGAATGTTCGTATAGATCGTTTCTACGTTCATAAACGGTCGTTTGGTTGAGTTTTGTGTTTGACATGCTTGAAGAACCAAGAATCATAAACCTTGAAATTGATGTTAAAACTATAAATTAGTGATGCTAAAATGATCTATGAACCTTGGAGAACATCTCTATATAGTTTCGTTGAAGTTCGATAAATTAAAACGGTATTTCCGAAATTGGACTCGAACGAAGAAGAAGATGAACAGTGGCTAAAACGACACTGTCTGGATCGATCCAAGCCCTTGGATCGATCCCCTGGGAGTGATTTTTCATAGTTTGGATCGATCTAGAGGGCTGGATCGATCCCCCGTATTTCTGATCCGAAAATTTGTCCGAAAATGCTCTTTTTGAGCCCTAAAATCCTATTTTTGATACCAATTGATTATGATTATTTTAAGGATGATTTTTCACAACAAAAATGATGTTTTTAACAAATAAAAATGTTATGTGATGCATGACGGTAAGTTCGGGTGTTAACATTCGAAGCTAGGCCGCTATTTATTATCAATTGTTGTGTTAATTGATGATTATGATAAATGAATATTATGGATGATTATGAGTATTGAACCTACTGATTAAAATAAGTATTTATGATTGAATCATGAATAAAATGAATACATTTATAATTATGAAATGATTTGTAGTGTTAAGGCTATCTAGAAGAACTCTAAGGTATACACATTTAGAATATTGATGTTAAGGCTATCTAGAAGACCTTTAGAATAGATCTCATATTAGTGTGGATTTGTGAAACATGAATATTCGATGAATTAGATAAAAATGTATAAACGGGATTTGTAGACTAAGCTAGAGGATCACTCGTTTGGAAATACTTCGACTCAATAATGATTAATTATTGTCTTATTGTTGCCTTAAACTAATTAAAGTTTAAGCGTCTGAGTATTGATTGCCTTAAACTAATTAATGTTTAAGCGTCGGAGAACTGTTGCCTTAAACTAATTATAGTTTAAGCGTCTCAGAAATGTTTGCCTTAAACTAATTATAGTTTAAGCGTCTGAGAATGAAATTATGATCTAGCCTTAGACTAAGAATAGCTAAGAGCATTATTATGATTTGGCCTTAGACTAAGAATAGCTAAGAGCATTATTATGATTTGGCCTTAGACTAAGAATAGCTAAGAGCATTATTTTGATCTGGCCTTAGACTAAGAATAGCTAAGAGCGTTGTTATGATCTGGCCTTAGACTAAGAATAGCTAAGAGCGTTTTTATGATCTGGCCTTAGATTAAGAATAATTTAAGAGCACTATTGGATTAATATCTGAATTGAATAAAATATGTTGATATGAACTAAATAATACCAAAACTGTGAATGTCTGAAGTGAACATTGTGTGCATGATATCAAATCATTTGATTTTGAATTTAGATTCAGTTTATATGGATGTTCGACGAATTAGATATGCTTACTCAGCTTTACCGCTGAGCGTGTAGTGTGTTTTATTTGCTACACGCAGGTAAGCAGAAAGCACAATGTGATCCTGGCGGCAGATGGGGCGAGATTGTCGGGATGGATGTGACAAGTTTTAAATGATTTATGATATGTCAAAATTAAATTCGCTTCTGCAATATTGTTGAATACTCCGTACTGTATATGTTATGAAAAATTATTGGGATTAATAAAGTGTGTTTGAAAAGTTTTAAATTTTTACGATTACCAAGTTAATACTTTAGTCCGGAAGGGGCTGCAGACCTGGACGGATTAGGGTGTTACAATTTGGTATCGGAGCAAATGGTTTTAAACACGATCTTCGGATCAATGTTTGATTTAAAAAAAAATATATATTATATATTTTGGTTAAAAAAATATTGTCAATCACATCTACGACACTCGCATCTCTCTGCTCCAGGAAAGGTATGAGAATTTACTTAGTAAATATTGACTTGTTAAAAATCTCATTTGATAATAATTGTTAGTACTGAAATTATATCGAGCATAGACTCAAGTCGAATTTTCGTATTCGGTAAAGAAACAAAAGAATAAAAAAATGTATAAACCTTTGATACGTTATCAACGTACGCATCACATCGTGAATGACGAAATTGATCTGTACCGGAAAAGTCGCACAGAAGTGAGATGAACCTAAAGAACGATTCGTGTTGATAAATGTTGAGAAACATCTGTGAAGCCGATGTCAAAGATCCTCATATGGACTCAAGACGATCTAATCGTTGATTCAAACACGAACGTTTAGAATCAAGAAACTCTGTTATCTAAAGTATCCGATATTATTGTTTGACTCATTAGGACACATTATGCGATTACTTGATGTGAATCGAAATCGTTCGTTAAGCGACAATTCTTTGTAAAACATCGTTGAAGTCCCATACAAGGAAATCGACATTATCCTTAGTATGCATTAACTGACTGAACATCGTTGCTGTTGTCAACTTGTGATGAAGAATTCCTCAAGTGAAGACCAATGATGGTAACCTTATAGAGGTGAAAGCAAAGCTGATTTCTAAACCGACCAAGTTCATCTCAAATATATATATATATGCGAAAACATCTCAAGTGTGAAATCTATTCATGCGATACCCAAAAATAAATATCTGAATTGAAGGAACATACCGAAAGTATGTCACCTCTCTGATATGAACTTCCTTATGTTTCACCGTTCAAAATTCTGTCAATCTTGATCCTCGAGAGGACCAATACGTAAATCTGTATTGAATATGTTTCCGTTTAAAAAAAAAAACTCAACTATGAAGATTGCCTGACAAGGAATCATCTGATAAAGTGTTTCCTCCTTGGGAGAATGCATGTTCTGATCATACGCGAATAAAGAAGAATCTATGAGACTTTGTATCAACTAGTGTCAGTTGAACAATTCATTATCCTTTACCTCGTATCGATGACTTATTTGACCAGCTTAGAGGATCCATTGTGTTCTCTAAGATTGACTTATGGTCAGGATACTGTTAAATCCTTGTTATGGAAGATGGACAAACTGACAATCAAGAATCGCTACCCTTCACTACGTATAGACGATTTGTTCGAAGAACCTGTTTGTTAGAAGCTATAGACAGCTAGACCTTGTTGAATAAACTGATTCCTTTCATGAAGCGATTAATGACTTAATTGCTTATCGTCAAAAATGTCGATGTAACCTGATTGAATAAGTGAAGCAAAGTGATGCTAACAAGACAAATCGATTGATTCGTTTGACGTAAAATACAGAACGAGACTAAAACAGTAACACCAACAGTGAAAGACTGAAGAATGAAGAAAATGTAGCTGCACTGACCATACAGCTTAGAATAATATTTATGACTAACTCGTAATGTTCAAGGACGATATTATTTCAACATGAATACAACTTAGATTACATAAGGAAAGTTAAAGATGCAATTCTAGGTCTAATCTCTCAGGATTTGCAAACTCGTCGTAACCGGCTCCCGGACACGGGAAAGCTTTAGCAAACTCTAGTTTGTCTAAAAGCTCGTCAACAAAGAAAGAAGAAATAAAAAGTTTCCTCTGACTAGAAGCCATGAAGTTCTGTCTCACTGCATCGTCTAAGAATTTGAGAAGGTTATTGAAATAACCGTCAATATTCAAGAGACCAATGGGTTTACTGTGCAACCCTTCAGATGCCCATGAGATCAAAGTGAACAAACCTTCCATAGTATCAATCCTCCAGGAAGTACGATGAAGGCCTCCACTACATGATTCATCTCGAAATGCTTATAGTAATTGCTTGAAACTGTGTATTCTGCACCATACGTAGGTCCGTAGACCTGTCGTGCTGCTATGTACCCTGGTATGAAGCCTCTAACTATACCACCATTGGTATAGACTGTTGAAGCAACAGCTCCTTGAAGGCCAACGTTGCCTCCTCCATAGGTAAGTCTAATTTTTCGCCTTACCAATTCCTTCCTAAATCCACCGCCGTAGCCATGAACTTTGGATTTCTACCAAGAGAATGACTACCAAGTAGACCAACGAATTTTATGGTGTAAGGAAAAGTTCGAGATGTTCCTTCCATAATGTGAGAATGTGAAATGCTCTGCCACAATCGTGATATATATAGGCTCTGAAAACCTGACCTTTGAAAAAGGGTAGTTATCCTCCGTCAAAATTTGTACAGCAAAGATAGATTCAATTTACCTACTGACAATGACGTGTTCGCTAATAATACAGTCTGCTGACGATATGACATATCAAGACTCATGAACAGTTAGATTCGCTGTCCTGAAATACGTTCAAATCCAAGATGAAAAGTCAAATGGCTACTGCCCTGAAGACATCGACCCCTTGAGTAATTGAAAGACTACGTTACGACGTATGAATTGAAACAAACTGCAATTGTGCTTATCAAAGGCCATTCAAGAGTATTGAAGAAATTTTCAATCGATTCTGTTAACCAAGGACGTACAGATAAGACTCGTAACTGAACGAAGTTATGTATGTCATGTATGCAATACTACACACTATGAAGGAACTTTTGTCATCAAAGATCAATGAAGACCTCACTTAATCGAAAATTGCTAATCTCTCGAAGATTGAACGAGTTTGGTGAAATCAATGACTTGAGAATACGTATCCGAAAGATAGCGACATAACCATATGAATATGAAACGGTCATGATCAGTGAGATCATTACAAAATGTTAAACGTTGAACCTAAGAAGAATTTCGAGGACGAAATTCCTTTTAAGGGGGGGAGAAATGTAACGCCCCAAAACATACCCTAGAATTATTAATGAATAAATAATCAATTAATCACAATTGTTTTGATTAAAATAAATTATTGTTGGGCTTTGGGCCGATATGAAATTTGTTTTGACATCTAATATCAAAATCTGGATAAGTCTCATAGAGATAAATCGAATATGTGGACTATTTGTGTAGTCTTGATTGGAAACCTGAGTACAGACCCAAATCAAGAGTAAATAAAGAATTTGTTTAGAATGTAAATATTGAAATGATTTGTTGAAATAAATCATGAGAATAATTGATGTAAATTAAATGAGAGAACCTTTTATGAGGAAGGTCAATTAAACCAATTTTGACTCTGTTAAAGTCAAACACCCAAAAATGTGGTGTCAGAAAAAAGTATAATGAATGAATATAAAAATTATATCGTTGGATAGAGTTCGACTGTCTGATCGCAACGGTGCAAACGGATTTTAATTCGGAGAAAGTTGGACAAAAAAGTGTACCCGACTGGGACCAAATTAGCCCCAATCAGGGAAGATTCTTAGCAATCAGCCGACCTTCCCATTTCGTCGATCGTGAGTCACCACTGACTCAACTCCATTAGCTTCTTCTTCTTCACCAATATATAAGGAAGACCTCTCTTCCTTCATTTCTTCACCAAACCTCTACATTCTTTATTCTATTATGTTCTTTGTTGAGAGAGGAGTACAGTGGTGCTATCATGTTGGTGAGAGGTCGCCGGAGCTAACCACAAACCTCGCCGGAAGTTTCGCCGGAAAATTTTCAAAACCTTCGTTAAGCTTCGAGGTAAGCCGTAGATATATCTAGTGACTAGAATGTTCGTATAGATCGTTTCTACGTTCATAAACGGTCGTTTGGTTGAGTTTTGTGTTTGACATGCTTGAAGAACCAAGAATCATAAACCTTGAAATTGATGTTAAAACTATAAAATTAGTGATGCTAAAATGATCTATGAACCTTGGAGAACATCTCTATATAGTTTCGTTGAAGTTCGATAACTAAAAACGGTATTTCCGAAATTGGACTCGAACGAAGAAGAAGATGAACAGTGGCTAAAACGACACTGTCTGGATCGATCCAAGCCCTTGGATCGATCCCCTGGAGTGATTTTTCATAGTTTGGATCGATCTAGAGGGCTGGATCGATCCCCCGTATTTCTGATCCGAAATTTGTCCGAAAATGCTCTTTTTGAGCCCTAAAATCCTATTTTTGATACCAATTGATTATGATTATTTTAAGGATGATTTTTCACAACAAAATGATGTTTTAACAAATAAAATGTTATGTGATGCATGACGGTAAGTTCGGGTGTTAACATCGAAGCTAGGCCGCTATTTATTATCAATTGTTGTGTTAATTGATGATTATGATAAATGAATATTATGGATGATTATGAGTATTGAACCTACTGATTAAAATAAGTATTTATGATTGAATCATGAATAAAATGAATACATTTATAATTATGAAATGATTTGTAGTGTTAAGGCTATCTAGAAGAACTCTAAGGTATACACATTTAGAATATTGATGTTAAGGCTATCTAAAGACCTTTAGAATAGATCTCATATTAGTGTGGATTTGTGAACATGAATATTCGATGAATTAGATAAAAATGTATAAACGGGATTTGTAGACTAAGCTAGAGGATCACTCGTTTGGAAATACTTCGACTCAATAATGATTAATTATTGTCTTATTGTTGCCTTAAACTAATTAAAGTTTAAGCGTCTGAGTATTGATTGCCTTAAACTAATTAATGTTTAAGCGTCGGAGAAATGTTGCCTTAAACTAATTATAGTTTAAGCGTCTGAGAAATGTTTGCCTTAAACTAATTATAGTTTAAGCGTCTGAGAATGAAATTATGATCTAGCCTTAGACTAAGAATAGCTAAGAGCATTATTATGATTTGGCCTTAGACTAAGAATAGCTAAGAGCATTATTATGATTTGGCCTTAGACTAAGAATAGCTAAGAGCATTATTTTGATCTGGCCTTAGACTAAGAATAGCTAAGAGCGTTGTTATGATCTGGCCTTAGACTAAGAATAGCTAAGAGCGTTTTATGATCTGGCCTTAGATTAAGAATAATTTAAGAGCACTATTGGATTAATATCTGAATTGAATAAAATATGTTGATATGAACTAATAATACCAAAACTGTGAATGTCTGAAGTGAACATTGTGTGCATGATATCAAATCATTTGATTATGAATTTAGATTCAGTTTATATGGATGTTCGACGAATTAGATATGCTTACTCAGCTTTACCGCTGAGCGTGTAGTGTGTTTTATTTGCTACACGCAGGTAAGCAGAAAGCACAATGTGATCCTGGCGGCAGATGGGGCGAGATTGTCGGGATGGATGTGACAAGTTTTAAATGATTTATGATATGTCAAAATTAAATTCGCTTCTGCAATATTGTTGAATACTCCGTACTGTATATGTTATGAAAAATTATTGAGATTAATAAAGTGTGTTTGAAAAGTTTTAAATTTTTACGATTACCAAGTTAATACTTTAGTCCGGAAGGGGCTGCAGACCTGGACGGATTAGGGTGTTACAATTTGGTATCGGAGCAAATGGTTTTAAACACGATCTTCGGATCAATGTTTGATTTAAAAATATTATATATATATATTTTTGGTTAAAAAAATATTGTCAATCACATCTACGACACTCGCATCCCTCTGCTCCAAGAAAGGTATGAGAATTTATTAGTAAATATTGACTTGTTAAAAATCTCATTTGATAATAATTGTTAGTACTGAA